>CM036940.2:92167770-92387960 GCA_020352615.2 Yoshiicerus persimilis
TTGTTAGCGGGATAGTAAAAAATATTTTACACCGCTTCCACTTTATATTGAATAAGATACTCAAATAGGGCTGTTAGGTGTAAAATATAATTTTTGGGTGTGACCACTTTTGAGAAGCGGTATACACACCTTTTGGGTGTCTTTTGTGATATGAAGCAGTAAGCTAACTTTCTGGGGGTTTCCCACTTTACGAAGCAGTAAGCCAACTTTTTGGGTGTTTCTCACTTTACGAAGCAGTAAGCCAACTTTTTGGGTGTTTCCCACTTTACGAAGCAGTAAGCCAACTTTTTGGGTGTTTCCCACTTTACGAAGCAGTAAGCTAACTTTTTGGGTGTTTCCCACTTTATGAAGCAGTAAGCTAACTTTTTGGGTGTTTCCCCCTTTATGAAGCGGTAAACTAACTTTTTGGGTGTTTCCCCCTTTATGAAGCGGTAAACTAACTTTTTGGGTGTTTCCCACTTTATGAAGCGGTAAGCTAACTTTTTGGGTGTTTCCCTCTTTATGAAGCGGTAAGCTAACTTTTTGGGTGTTTCCCACTTTATGAAGCGGTAAGCTAACTTTTTGGGTGTTTCCCACTTTATGAAGCGGTAAGCTAACTTTTTGGAATATATTGGATGCATTCATTATTTACATGACAACCCTTTAATTTAGGCGAAGTTTCTGTAAAGAGGTAATTAATGCCCTTTAACCCTCTGGCTCGCTTCATGTTACGGCTTGGCGATGTTTTTATATAAGCCATCGTGTATCAAAATGTAAAGCATAAATGTTTGTATGTTTATGTGATAAAGTCCATTTTAGCGATTATTGTCAATACAAGGTTGGCATATTTTCAAAGTATATGTGTATGAAAGTTAAACTAACTGGGATCGGAAAATAGTTATCTACCAACTACAACTTCAATTACTGTCACTTTGTTCTTACTTATCAACACTACGCAAAAAATTGATCGGTTTCCGTGCCGCTTCTCTTAGGGAATTAATGGACGAAAATAAATCAATCTATAATCGAATAAAATACCATGAAGAAACCTCATATTCACTTAATCCACCATTAAAATTTCCTTTGTTTGATTGATCCACCGTGACGGAAAAATGGCACTTAAGTCGATCAATTTTTTTCTTATTGTATGAACGAATTAGAAGTAAGCGTTTTTTAACACATGTAATATTATAAACAAAAATGCTATATATTGATACCACTTAAGATATGGGATATTAAATGAAAATATCACTACTGTATTAGTAACTAAATTCTAATCGTCCTTATAGGGTTCATTACTCTAACCGATATAACCAAAAGCACGAAACCCATCGTCAATGATGGAAGATCTAATGTATTTTTATCATTGCGCTGTAATGATTGCAGTAGCAGAAATTCCTACTGGATAACAAATACAATATTCAGAATGCCCAATGTGTTTAGTCGAAGATGTGACTTACTTTGACATCACAAATTTTTTTGTAATCTGATCCCAAGAAAACGGAAATCCGCAAACAAAGGACCCAAGGTTAACATAAAGTCCAAGCCATTGAAAATGATTGAATTGTAATTTGGAAACTATTTTTATTTTATGACAAATGTGTTGGAATAATACATGAAGTATTTTTAGCCATGCTGGGAAACAGGGTGCCAACATTTTTTGCTAAAACGCTTCGTTAATAAGATTAAACAATGAAAATGATGCGTCAAGAGTAAGAATGAGACGCTTAATGTCAAGAAAATCAGGAATTTATTCAGTAATGCCTGGTAGGTCTGAAAATAATCAATTCATAAATATGGAATACATTGTGCACAGGAAGATTGGCAGAATGACAACATTTCTGAAAGCTAAGACGTTTAACAATTAATACTCAGAAATGTTTATGCCAAAATGAAGTAAATGAACATATTTATTGATAATTTTTGTAATCAATATAATGCAGTGTGTAATTGTACATTTACTATGTTACGGAAATGATGATTTGTTGTGTTGTCCTGTGGAATTGACAATAGCGACTAGCTGTGCAATTACAATAATTTTAGTGTAGTCGACACTAAATACAGTGGTGAGAATGATGAATGTACTTAAATCTTTGTTTGTTTAGAACTTAGTTGCAAAGTTGATTATGGTGTCTGAGTGTCTGGACACTTCTCCACTAGTACAATGATGAAATTGTTCTCATTCTACTCCAAATTCAGTCCGTCGCTTAACTCAATTTCAAATTATGAGTCATTATGTGGAAAAAGAGGTGTAATTTCTCGGTTACATCTTAAATTCACTACTAAATATAAATGGGCACCCTGATGTATTTATATCGCTATGAGTTTACTGTTATTCAATTGATTTGACTGTTTTGTTTATAATAAACATGTTTGCATCTCATGGATGCATATTGTTGGTTGGAGTAGTGTAATCTAAAATATAGTTTATTTTGATATTTTCTGCGAAATGCAATTTGTGAATAACAGTCCCTTTCCAAATCGATTTGAATGTGTAATTTAAATTCATGCAAACATTCCGAAAATGAAAAAGATAAAGCTACCGAAATTATATAGGGATTTCATGATGCTGGAATTGATAACGGACCGCTTTTGAAACAAATGGGTTTCGGATCAAGATTTCCGTTAATTCTTATGAAAAGCTTTTACTTTGCTAACTTTCCGACTTTGCCATGTATTTTGTAGCCTCTATTTTTCCGATTCTATTTGTAGGGACAATTGACACCATCATCGAACATAACCTTCTATAGAACCTTACCTAGATGTGCTCCAAGTTTCAACTCATTATCTCAATGCGTTCTTGAGTTATGTAGCGGTTCTCCTCACAGACATAAATACAGACTAAACAAAAACATAAAGTGAATTGCGCCTACTTAATAATAAATATTAGCAGGTAAAATGGTCTTGAAACTTATTTATTGAATCATTGTTCTCAATTTAATTTTTGAATCAACTGAAGTGTCACAAAACAACAAATTATAATATTGTAATTTTCTATTTACTTCTGTCTTAATTACGACGACGTGTTATTGTTGATTTGAAATTCTACTAATATTGGTGAGATTATTTAGCCATTCTTTCTAAACCTTGTGGATGCGCCTTGTAATATTCTCATGATGTGTTCTTGGGATCCTAACATTTGGACTTCCTTAGATATTTCGCTTGGATTAATTTGGGCAATTTTAAATCCTAGTCGAACCAATCCTGGAATAGGAGAATCCACTGAAACAATGAAGAGTATAAGTTTAAGGATGGCCCCTGGATTTCCTGTAGTGGCTCCTAAGGCCAGACCAGCCAATTCAATTACTCGGACAAGAGTCCTTACGGTATCCGACGTGATCAGTGGACCCAATGACGGCGGGAATATTGATCTTACAAAAGTCAAGTCAATATCGTCGGGCTCACATTGTTTAAATCCAGAAAACGCTTGTCCTATAATATTTGCCCCGCCGCCTAAAATATTTCCAACAGCACCTAACGGATTTGATTCACCACCTCCAGCACCTTCCTCCCCGCCTCCGGGACCTTCCTCACCGCCTCCAGGACCTTCCTCACCACCTCCGGGACCTTCCTCACCGCCTCCGGGACCTCCCTCGGGACCTCCGGGACTTTCTCCACCGCCTCCGGGACTTGCCCCACCGCCTCCAGAACTTGTCCCACCGCCTCCGGGTCTTGTCCCACCGCCCCCGGGACTTGCCGCACCGCCTCCTGGTCTTGTCCCACCGCCCCCGGGTCTTGTTCCACCGCCTCCGGGTTTTACCGCATTGCTTACAGACGAAAAAAAATTATTAAAGCTGAACCGCTCGAAACTTCTAGTTGTATTTCCAGGACCAACTAGTACAAGAGCCATATCTTCATAATCATCGTCAGCGTCAGCTACAAGTTTCCTTCTTCCCTTATTACTAGATGACTCTCTATTGCTTACGGAATTATAAATCTGCATTTTGATTGGATACAAAGATTTTATTTAGTTACTATTATGTGAATTTATCATTGCTTTTTAGAGGACACAGTTCCACTTAATGCTATTCAAAATTTTCCATTGTGCTAGATGAAAAATTAAATTTCAGACACAAAAATCAATATTTATGCAGAAAATGCTTCCGATAAATTCAATTTTCGTGGTTTTTAAAAAGGAAAATCTTCGTTGAAGGTAAAAAATAATTAATTCTGTTGATTAAATTAATGATACTTAATATGAATAGTGATAAAACTTTTGAAAATATTGATTGTGTATCTATAGCCTCTATATGTAGATCAAACTTCGAATTACATTGGAATACAACTGCGTTCTCTCAAATTGTCTGACTTAATGTTATGTATCATTAATTAAGAAGCTTACTTACAAGAGCTGAAGTTATAGAAAACAAGGTACTAAAAATCAGAATATATTTCATCTCTTAAGATGCTAAATACAACTTTTGCAATTTGGGAAAAAATGCAACTGTGATATTTTTAAGTGTATACTATACAATTTGGATATCTTTTTCGCTTTTAGTACAAAATAACACACACCATGGAAATACTACAAAATAGATGAAGACTGTATGTGCAAAACTATAGCAGGTTGTTAACTTTATTAAAAGCTTACTTTTCACTTCCTTATGACTTTCACCTAATTAGGTTAATTATTGTTTAATTCTTTTAGTACTGAGAATCTCCTTAGGAAATAATGATCTCATAGTGTAAGTACACTGTACAAAATTGTAAATGTGTACACGTGTTTAATGTGTACTATTAAGTGTAGAACACTACAAAAACATTTATTAACGAGTCAATTCCTTTGTTTCAATACCGGCGTGGAAATCCAACTGTGTGAAAATTAATGTTATTTTGCTGACTTCTGTACAATATAAGTATTATATTACTTTTTAACTGAAGGGAAACAATAAATTGCACATTATTACTTACTATTGATCTCAGTTCAAGTAAACTGGAGGGATAGCTTAGAACTAAAGTAAAATAAAATTCTAAACCTGTGCTGTTGGGGTTCAGCTTAGTATTAGGAATAAAGTCATGCGTCTTTCATTAAAAAACGCAAAACCGTTTTTTAATTCGGCGGATTAGACAATTTTATTGAACTTTTTACTGTAGTGTTCTTCGGTTTATAAAGAATAGCAATTTTAAGTATCGTGGATACTTAATGGTATGTCTCGTGACCGTCTGTCCGTCCGAGCGATAACTCGAGAACAATTTAGCTGAATGACTTCAAACCTGAAATAAATGTAACTAAGATTTATTTGTAGGTCACGTTCGAAGATGAAGTCAATCGGTCAACCGGCTCCGGAAATAGAGCCCCAATTATAGGCCACTGATTGCCCTATAATTTAAGTATATTACTAAAGTTAACCAAAATATAACTCATATGCTACAGAACTAAGTTACATTCCCCAAGACTACAGTACAACATTTCATTTATAGGTATGTATATTTTATAGTAATGCCCATGGCAGATTTTTCGACTTTCTGTCTGAGTAATAACCTCCATATGGATTTAGATAATGAATTCAAACTTGGAATAGGTCTACTTGGGGTTTAGTCATTAAGCTAATAGGCTTTGCATTTTGGTTGTCCAATTGTAGCACGCTATTATGTTTATCCACCATAAACTACAATACTTTGTTACAACCGGTCTTGCACTGATTTTTTTACCTTATAACGGACGTTCCATTTTAAATGAGTTATAGGCAATAGTAAAATTTTTATAATCGATTTATTTTACAAAGCCTTTCAAATGAACCATAATGACAATTATAAGATTATCCTAAAGCAGCTATATTGTCAAGAATGGTCTTCAATGACGGCAAAAGGAGTTGATCAACAACTAAATTGTTGCAACCCCTTAATATAGAACCGACATGTGAAACCGGTAAGGACTTTATATCATGCGTAGACATAGTTGTAAACCATTGATGAAGGAGCGGAGTGACGCAAGTTGCATTTCCATTAAAATTTTCCCCCGAATAAAATGTCCATTTTGTGAACCCGGTACTGAAAATAGTTTTCGGTTGAAATGGGACGTCCGCAAAAGCTGGCCCAGTAAGTGTCATTTCGTTTCCTTCATAGTTATTTCCGTCGTACAAAGAGATGGAATGCGACGTCGTCTCAGGAGGCCCCAGATATCTTAAGGATTCAATGCGGCCATGCAATCCGCCGTTATAGCATGACTTAAAAAGAGCAACAGCCTGATTCGATCCTGCAAAGAATCTTGAAGTTTTCGAATAATTTTGATTTGAGTATCCGACCCACCTAGAGTCCAAAAATTATAATAGTTCACATTTTTATTTCATTATAAAACAGAGGTACTGTGAGTTTTTAGGGATTGTGGGTTTTTTGACCCCTCGGAAATTATTTTGTGTACTTATAAAATTTTTGAATTCTAGTTTTTCTTTGCCACAATCGTAATGCTA
This sequence comes from Yoshiicerus persimilis, assembly GCA_020352615.2. Classification (NCBI taxonomy): domain Eukaryota; kingdom Metazoa; phylum Arthropoda; class Collembola; order Entomobryomorpha; family Tomoceridae; genus Yoshiicerus; species Yoshiicerus persimilis. Next base: position 92,174,160 of record CM036940.2, read on the forward strand.
CTTTTCAAGTACATGTATAAAAAAATTCATGTTTTTAGCGTTTGTAATGAGTAATTGTAATTTTTGGCGAAATCGTTTCGCGACACATGTATAATTTGCATTTTCCTCTAGTAAAAACAAAAACCCGAAAATTCGTATTTCTGTTAGCCATTACCTTTAGTTTAGACATTGAACGTTGTAAATAAATTCCATTTGAAAAACCAAAAAGAATGGATCAAAAAATAATGATTTCATTAAATCGATTTATTTTGTAATATAAATAAGAAACTTACATTCCAATTGCTGAAATGCTTTTGTGAGATGAAATTATGTGTTCTAAAGCGTCCATATTTGGATGTTTGCTCTTCACAATGAATCCATCACCGGTGCAATTAACGTCTTTATGAAATGTTAATTGTTGTTGAACAGCCAGGCAAACGGTTGCCCAACAAAACGTGATAAAAATGGAGAGTAATTTCATCATTGCTGACTTTCTGTTTACAGAGAGGATTGTATTAGGTGTTGTGAACTAAATATAATTGGAAGTCGAACATAATTGCATTGTTATACTGAAGAATTAATCAATGTGCTTTTATCGCACCTCAGATCACTATTGAATAGGCCAATTAGTAGTTATTATTCACGACGGTGCTCATTATGGTTACTCACGTTGTGAGCTTGTTTTCCTACCAAATGAGTGACCTACACAACCAAAATCTTCCTCCACTTATCACAAAGAAGTTTCATTGCATTATAGTAATTACCATCACTATATTTGTGACAGATGCTTTAGATTCATTTCGGTAAGCAAGGGAAAAAATCCAGTACTGTAAAGATAAATCGTTGGTATTGAAATGTATGTATTGCCCGCTATAATCTTATTTGGCATGAGTAAAAAATGAGCAATAAGGACAAAAAGTTGTGGGCGGAGTTAAAAATAAATGTTCATAATTAATTATCCTTATATTTAGGTGAAATGTGTCCCGAGTTATAGCTATTATATGATGGTAAGATTGATTCTTTCTAAACGGGGTGTATTGCGAGACAGAAATTTGGAAGTTTTGTGAGTATTTTTGCATAGTTTTCAAATTCAGAGACTTTGTAAAAAGTTCCGAGTTACAAAACATAAGTTGGGAAAATTTTCTATCAAACCTGGAAGCGTTTTTTGAGTTTCAATTCTCTAAACAGAAAATTAAAATGCATTTCTCTAGTGCATTTCTTCTCTAAATTTCAAATTAAGACAGCAAGTATTTTAGATTTTCTTCCAGGTTCGATATCGAATCACGAGTTGCTTTAAAAAATGTAAATTTTATTAGCGTTAAGTTGCTATTTATGCCGATTTCCTGGAATCCGGATCTTTCGTCATGAAACCCTCATTAAACACTATAAGCACAATGGAATTTATAAAAAATATTTTTGAATCGTTATTAAACAATTAATTAATTAAGTACTGGCCGTAATCTGCTTTGCAAAAACTGAAAATACTTGCTCTTATCTAAGCAGTACAGTATAAAATTACAAAACTGTTGCTTACCTAGTTGCAGTTTAGTTTACTATCCCCTTGGCATAGAATTCTCCGCGTGGCACGGCAAACATGTAATTAACAAACAATTAGTTTTGTAGTAGACTGTTTGTGATTTACTGAATTAGGTAAAATTAATCAAAATCATTATTCAATCTGTCTTATTAGTAATCATCCAAAAAGAATTAGTTATGCAATCTTACTTCATGTTTACAATGCCTTGTGTGTTATCGACAACAGCATGACGTCGAGTTGATTGACATTGCAATTAACATTGCCCAATATTTGGAGTAGAATAGAATAAAATAGAATAGCAAATAATCTTATTCAAGTGTCTAGACAATTCAATACTAGTATACTGTATCCCATTGTAAGACACCGAAAATGAAAACGGCTCGTTTCATTTTATTCCAAAATCACCAATACCAATCATTATGTGAATATATATACAGATTTTGGGTGTAAAAAATTAAATCGCACTTTAGAACGATAGAATGAAAAAATTATCAAATCTGGACATGATTAACAATTCAGAAGACAATTTAGCTAAAAATGTGCTTCTCACAAAAAACAATCACGGTATCTTCTCTCTATTGCTCCAAGTATCGACAGGCCGAAGTATTCTGTCATGACAGAGAGTTCACTTGCACTTCACTTTGTATTATTGGGCCACACAACTTGGCGAAATCAATTGTATGTATATTACAATTAGAATGCCATTAACATTTCCCTTTGTGATGCGTAATAGATAATAGATTTTTTCAGACATTCAGTTGTTTGTAGGATAATCTGAAGACTGGTACAAAGTCTGGGGTCTCATTCGCTTTGTGAATGCAAACATATTTTTACATGAATATATTTAAGAGAGCGCAACTGATTATGAAGAAATGTAATTGACAAGAATTTTAGCCTTTCTGGTTAAAAAATTGCTTTTTCAATTTAATACTAATAATACACGTTTCCATGGTCTTTTATACGTTTCTTTGCAATAATAATAATCTTACTTTTTGCTCAGAAAGAAAGGAAAAAATTAATAATAATGTGGAACTTTATATTGTACAAGTAAAAGAACACCTAAAACAGAACTTTGTAACTGAAATAATACACAATTTTTCTAAAACTGAACATAAGTTATAAATGCAGAAATACAATCTTTATTTAACTTTAAATACGATAAATAATAACATAATGAGGACCAGCGACTGATAATGTCAATAAATCATTTTCGGTTTTTGGAATATTTTTTACATGTTAAAAGTATAGAATTTCCTCTTTTATTTCTATGTCATCATCCCTATCCACCACTTCTCTGTCGATTTTGTGAAGAATTACACGTAGTTCTTTACACTGAGCCAGGAGATTTTTGACATTTGTTGTCATCAGTCTATCACTTGCAGTTGCCTTTGTCTCATTCGCAACATTATTTCTCGATTTAGCTTTTCCCAAAGATTGCTGGATTTTTAATCTGGGAGGATTTCTTCGAGGTTCTACTTTTAGTTCCTTTTTGCATGTTTTACTAATCTCCAATTGTTTATTCTCCGCCATTTCCGTTAGCGATTCTTCATTTTCACTTTCGCTTTCAGAATCACTTTCGGTCTTCCGTTTTGCCTGACTTGGCCCGTAACGAATTCGTTTGTAGCCTTTGACTTTCTCATGACTCCGACCAAGATGATCCAGCATTGACTTTTTCAAAAAGTAAGTTTTTGGACATTGTGGACATAAGTAAGTTTTTCTTAACAATATGTCTTCTTGCTTGATATCTACATGGGCTTCCTTGCAATGTTCATACATATCTTCTTTCGAGAACAACTTGTGAACAAGAGGTGGACAATGAGCACACTTAAACTGTTCACATTCAATTTTCTTGTTATGCTCAAATTGATGAACTTTGAAGGAGTATTCGTTGGCAAAAACTTTTAGGCATAATACGCATTGATGCGGTCGTGAAGATTTTCTATCTTCAGAGTGTAATGACTTTTTGTGCTTGAACAGTGATGTCATTCCGCGCAGAATGGCTCCACAAATCTATAATTTAAAAAAAGTTTAGAAAGCTGTGAAAGTATATTATTTAAATATCGGCAAACACTAATTAATGTGTTCTCTAAATAGTGAAATCTGTACTAATATATATGAATTAGACAGGTTCCCGCGTTGCGTTCAAACAGGGTGGACGGCCAAATTCTTTTCCCGTAATTCGAACACAAATTCGTGTCAAAATTTGTATTAAATCACACATTCAGTAGACATTTGTAGTACTGATCAATCAGAGAAATGTATTCGCTATAAAATGAGACATAAACCAGTACCCAAATCAGTGAAACGACTTAACAAATCAGCTTCAATAAAGTTGAGCACACCTTCACAGTCTAATCAGCCTGTAAACAGACAACAAACCCTGGACTCTTTTTTTGACCCAATGTATGAAGACGTAACTGAGGAACCACCTGCCAACATTACAAACCCGTTAGTACCCACTACCATGGACGAAGTAAAAATCATGTTCAACAATCTAAAAAAAGACAATCAAAATATACTGGCACACCTGACATCAACTGATAATTACGTCAAGAAAGCTGTGGACACAATAAGTGCTCAGAACAGAGACATAAACTTACTGAAAACAACAGTTAACAATCTAGAGAAAAAAGTGACGTGGTTAGAAAATGAAAACAGTAAATTGGAACGAGAAATAAAAATCAGAAACCTAGTGATCAATGGAGTTCCTGAATCTATCGACGAATCGGAGGAGCAACTAGATAAGAAACTGGACAAATTGTGGACGGCTCTAAAAATTGCAAAACCGGTTCTGGATGACGCCTACAGACTGCCACAAAAACGTAAATCAAGTGCTCCACGACCAATTTTGATAAAGTGCCAATCCTTAAAGGCCCGAAATTCAATACTCTATGGCAGGAAAAACTTAAAGCAAGTTCCCCATACTAATCAGGTGTACATAAACGAGGACCTACCAATGCCAATCAGGATAGCCCACAGTATTCTTCGATCAGCTGGAAAGGAAGCCGAACAAAACGGAAAAAACTGGAAAATAAACTTTCGTAACTGCAGTATTGTCATAGACGGAGTTACACATTCTGCCAAGGACGGAACTTTGAAAATAACAGCAACCAACCCACCTCCAGCTGCTAACCAGCCCCCCACAGCAGGCACTTCATAGGAACTCGCCCGCCCGCCCATCAGCCAACCTACAGGTCACATCCTATTCTGGAATATTAACGGTATAAAGAACAAAAAACAAGATTTTTTCAATGACTTAGTTAAATCTGACACGACAATTTTTTGCCTAACAGAAACATTTCATTACTTTAATTTTAATAATTCTTTTGTAAGTCGTAAGTATCAAATCTATGAAAAATTAGGAAAAAAAGTTAAGAAAATGGGAAGACATAGTGGAGGATTCATCATTGGATGTAAAAAAGAATTTAAAGATAACCTCATTGCTATTACATCCACAGATGAATTCTTTGTATTTAATTTAAAAACTAATCAAGGTTGGTGTACAATTATCTTTGTTTATATTTCTCCTGACACAAATTATAAAGTTAAGTTAGACAAATTATTTTTAACTGTTGAATCTATTATTCTAAAAGGTGATAAACTTATTCTGATTGGTGATTTTAATGCCAGATTAGGAAACTTTGACACAGTCAACATCTCAAGGCCAAGTAAGGACACGACTATAAATAAAAAGGGAATAATGCTTAGTGAGAAATTATCCGAGTTTGGCCTCTTAATCGCGAACGGAAATTTTTCAAATGACGAAGAGGGCAATTTCACCTTTATTCACCGAAATAAAAAAGGTAACAGTGTCATAGATTACTGTTTTTATACGGACAATTGTTCACATATAATCAATAATTTTAAGGTCTGTGATAATGTTCAATCCGATCACTTTCCCATAGGTATAAGTATTAATATTAAAAAGGTTAATTCTAATATGCGTGTAAAATTGCTTAAGGAAAAGATAAACATAGCTGAAAATGTAAACCAGTTTCGAGATTGCATAACTGAGGTCCTTACCCCACTGGCCACACAACAATCACTTCCCACGACAGCCACAACAGTTGACGAAGACTTTCAAATTATCTCCACTGCAGTAAGGGAGGCTTGCGAAAAATCAAATTCTATTACCCCACAGAGAACAATAATCATCCCAACAAACGTACCTAAATGGTTTGACGCTGAATGCTCAAAAGCAAAAAAGAAAGTTTCGACAGCACTAAGGCAACTCAGAAACAACAGAGTACCTACTCTTCATCAGCAGAAGGCAACAAATTATTTGAAGTGTAATGAAACGTACAAGTTAACCTGCAACACGAAGCAGCAAAACTACGGACTACAAATTGAAAGAGCACTCTCAAATCACAAAAAGTCTACCGTATTCTGGAACGCCGTAAATCAGTTCAAAGAAAAGCAAGAAGTCAGTATGAACACAGTTCATCCTGAGGAGTGGTTTGCATTTTTCTCTTGTGCATACAAACAGAACATATGCGAGCACAAGTATTTATCACACCCCTTCCTGCAAGAAGATCCAATACTCGACAGGGACATCAACCCATATGAAATAATGCTGCGCCTCAAAAAGCTAAAGAAGGGAAAGGCTGCCGGACTTGACCAGATACCTAATGAGGTATGGAGTTCAGCGCCAGCTTTGCTAATTCAATCAATTTGTGAGCTCTTCTAAAAATGCCTAGTAGATGAGAAAGTACCTTTGGAATGGTGCAAAATCGAAATAGTCCCATTACATAAAAAGGGCCCTACAAACGATCCTAAAAACTTTAGGCCCATATCCCTGTTACCCACAATTCTCAAACTATTCACATCAATCCTTTCGGAACGGTTAACTACCTGGTTAACAAGAAACAAAAAGTTCTCAGATTTTCAAGTTGCTTACAGAAAGTCTACTGGATGCGAAGATCATATTTTTGTACTCAACACGATTATACAGCATCGTCTTTCGAAACCTAAGGGTAGACTATATGCCTGCTTTGTTGATCTGTCAAACGCATTTACTTCAATTCCCCATGATCTGCTCTGGCAAAAACTGCACAATTTCGGTCTTTCCAACAAATTCATCTCCATCTGTAAGTTTATATACGAGAACGCTAAGGCATGTGTTCGCACTGATGAAGACAACAGTAAAACAGATTACTTTGACATTTTATGCTCAGTGCTTCAAGGAGAAACGCTTAGCCCGCAACTCTTTACGATATTTGTCGACGATTTAATAAAAAGACTAAACAGTAGCGATATCCCAGGCGTAAATCTTACCAGCGCAGTTACAAAATTCATGATACTTGTCCATATCTTGCTCTTTGCAGACGACAAAGTTCTTCTGGGAGAATCGAGAAGCCAATTACAGCAGAAAATTAATTTGCTGCAGAAGTACACCAAGGACAACTATCTAGAAGCAAACCTCAGTAAAACAAAAATCATAGTTTTCAGGAAAAAGGGACCCCTGCTCTCGTCAGACAAATTTCATTGGGGCGGCCAAGAAATCGAGATCGTAAAATCATACTGCTATTTAGGTGTTACGTTTTGCTCATCCGGAATATTCAATGCAAATGCAGAAATTGCGAAGACTCACGGGATAGCAGCAGTAAACGCCTCACTCCCAATCTTAAGACGAGGGAAGGTCAACAATCTGGATTCTGTCGTCAGAATACTAGACTCTCTTGTGAACTCCACTGTTCTCTATGCAGCACCAATCTGGAGCCTGAGTCAAACGTCAAAATTAGAAGTAGTGCAACAGACATTCTTAAAAAGATACCTATCTCTCCCAAAATCTACACCTCAGTATTTCATGAGGCTCGAAACTGGTATTAGGCATATTAGCTCCCACATTTTTAAGAATCTGCTAAAGTTTATATTTAGAATACTTCAGAAACCTGAAAATAGCCTTGTAAGAATTTGTTTTTATGTTACAAAAGGTTCAAAAGAAATAGATTTGCGTTATAATTGGTATCTACAAGTCGGCTCATTCCTGGAAAACATAGGCGAGGACTACAGCGTACTAAATTTTAATTTTCTCAAAGACAGCAAAAACTTAAACTTCCTTGTAGAAAAATTCAATGAATATTTGCGAGGAGTAGACATTGAACGAACAGTAAAATCAAGTTGTATCCCCCATTACCGCTGCTTAGTTCCAAATAAATCCGCAGGATACCTTTTATTCAATTTTCCAACGAATGTTACCTCTGTAATAGCTCAAGTAAGATTAAATAATAATTCAATCTACATAAATAGAAATATCGTAAACTTAGAGTCGTGTCCTTCCTGCTTCAAAAGAGATGCAAGCTTATTCCATGTAATCTTTGATTGTGTAAATACACGCGAAATCAGGTGCAAATATATACCATACAATGAAAATATTATTGTGAATGAGGAAAATTTCCTAAATGTACTTTTTTATCCGGAATGTGAATCTCTGTACTTCAATATTTATAAGTATCTTAAGATAATTAGTTCCTTAACTAATGTTACTACTTAGGTATTTTGAAGTGAATTATCAAAATATGTATTTTAAATTATTTGAAAATGTGTACCATGTATTGGGCGGGCGGAGACCTATGTTCAATTAAATAAATACATACATACATACATACATACATACATATATATGAATTAATGCGCATTGGAGGAAACTACCCTTTGAAACGGTCTTAATCAGATGAAATAATTTGTCTTCATAATTTTTTAATTTGCATTTTTACAGCTGTATGCTTATTATGCATTGAAGAAAGAAATGTTGGTACAAGACAAAACAAAGCATACAAGATTTCAATTTAAATACATTAGCAAAAATAATAAAGACAATTTTCAATCCATTAAACAGACAGTTTCAGATAATGGTCGGACCGTTTCGTATGAAAACGAATAGTTTTTGTTTATTTTGATTCGTTTCGTTTTTGCTCGTTTGTTCGTTTCATAACGATTTTTTAACGACACAAATTTTTAAAAAACCGAAAACGAAACGATTTTTTGAGAAAATAAACGAAGAAACGCGTTTATTTCGTTTTATCTTCATTTGACCTACACCTAACTTAAGCTATTTTGCCTTACAACATGAATAAAAAGACACGTAGCGTACACATTTTCATTTCATTTGAGAAATTCTCTGAGAACTGTTAATTTTATATTGAAATTATTAAGTTATTGGTAATATTCATTTCGCAAGCAAAGAAAACCTTCGATAGTATAAATATACGAAACCTGCGATGAAAATATTAGTACACATTCCCCTATTAGAAAGCACATTAAATCTTATCTTTTAAATGTAAAAGCAGATTATAATTATATTTAAACTCACATCACATTCTTTCTCAGCTTTAGATTTCAGTTTGTATTTTATTCCCAAATGGCGTTTTCTTGTATGGTGGTATAAACTTCCAGCTAAATGAAATTTTTTTCCACAATCTTTACATTCAAGTTGAGGCTCTCCTTCCAATCTATTTTTATCATGTGTAGCTTCGTGTTTCCTTCTATTTCCACCGTCTGTGAAAGTTCTATCGCAAAATTTGCACTTGTACGGCTTTTCACCTTAAAATTGCAATGTAATATTATTCAAAAATGAAATTTTAATTTCAATTTGTCCCAGGAATTGTACAAAGTTCCTATTTGAGAATTCGGTTATGTAAAAGATATACGAAGTGAACTCACCTGTGTGCGTTCTAAGATGAACAAGATGGCTATAACTTTGTTTGAAAATCTTTCCACAGATTTCACACATGAACATTTTTGGAGTTTTTTCTTTCTTGATGGAAGGATCAGTAGTTCCAGGTACTCGAAGTCGTCCTCGTCTTCCTTTAATTGATTTTATTTTCTCCTTTTTCTTTCTGCTTTCCATTTGGTCCAGGCATTCTTCAGCAGGAGCAACGGCAATATTCGAATTAAAGTCCGTAATTTTGTGAACCTTTTTTAAGTGATCATTTATTTTAAATCTCTTGTTGAATCCTCGTCGACAGGTCTTACATTGATACTTGAGAGGAGTTGATGTGTGAATCGATTGGTGCATTTGTAAGTAAAGGTCATCTGGAAATGTAAAATGGCAAGTGGCGCATTTGGAAGGTCGCTTGGCCGAAACAGTATGCAATTTCGTCACATGTTTTTGCAAATCAATCACTTCAACGTTACAAAACTATAAACAGAGAATTAGAATTTATAAAGTAATCAGAAGTTCATTAAATCAAATTTACAAGAGATTATTATGAGGATTAGTGTGTTACCTCACAGATTGGCTTTTGATTATTTGTATGACGCCTGTGTGTGTGCAGCCAGAGAGTATTTTTGATATGAAACTTCTTATCACAAAATTCGCATTGAAATTGTGGTTCACCAGTGAAACGAGTTTTGTCGTGTGTTGCTTCATGTGTAATTCTGTTTCCTCGGCTGGCAAAGGCCTTCCCGCATATTTTACATTTGTAAGGCTTTTCACCTAAAAATATTTAATTTATTTAAGTACATTTATATTTTTCAATCAAAAGTTGAGTTGTTCTTATCTTCTAAAACGGTTTTAACATTCTAAAACAATATTTACGCAGAAAAGGGTACATCAGAGTATTAAAAAAGTGTCTGAATTATTAATATAAGCTCTGCCATTAGCAAAGCGCTTCTCTATAAGTTTCCACAGAAATCAGAAATATATTCATTAATTAAATTTAAAATTCTGATACGCAGTTTTTCCGAGTAGATCTTTACTTGGCAATTACAAATGTATTTAATTTATGTACCTGTATGTAAATTCACGTGGGCATCGAAATTGCATTTTTGAGTAAACTTCTTTTGGCAATATGGGCACGTGAATCTATCAGGGTGCAGTTTTGGAGGTCCCGGTTTTCCCTTTATTTCCTTGGGTAATTTTGGGATTGGGGGTTCCTTTTTCTTATTATTGCTTTGAACCTTACTTTTAACATTGGGTACAACTAACATTAGTGTTGGCGTAGGTGGAACTTGTTCTTCTGAATGTATCCCTTCATTTGAGCTGTCGTAATTGTCCATGGGAGATAACGGAGGGGGACCAGGATCAGGGGAAGTCGGCTGTTCTTCATTAATACAATTATCTGCAGTCTTCTTTGGACTTTTAGTTTTAACTGATGATTTCTTTCCTAATTTGGTAGCTTTCTTTTTCTTTTTATCAGTCTTCTTTCTTTTCTTTTTCGAATGCTTCGACTTTGGCTTTTTTACTTTTCTGATGACGCAAGGTAAAGGTAAAACTGGCTCAACAGGAGCGAACACAACTTCCACGGAGTCATTTGTATCTTCTTGACAAGGGGAAGGAGGAAAACCGGACATACTAAGACAATCGTTTTCAATTTCATTGTTGCTGGAGTCTTCTGCTAATCTCTCTACAGGAATAACACGAATGTTGACCTCATTTGACGGAGTTGTTTCTTGCATCTTTTCAGATTGTTGCGAATTTACCACAACAGCTGGATTCTGAGTTGACATTGGCATTGGTGTTGACTCCCAAATATTCACCCCCTCATGACATCTTTCAAACCACCCTTTAAAAATTAAAATAGAAAATATTGTCAATCACAAACAAAGTTTTAGTCCGAGAAAATTCACAGCTGACATAAATCAAAATGTTTAGCAACTTACTTTCGTATATTTGGCGTTTCACAAAATATCCAATTTGATGACAGGATGTTGAGGCAAATGAGTTGACCACATAATTTGATATTTTTACCTGCATTTCATCCATTCTAGTTCTTAGATTACAAATTTGGCGTTCCAAATTACATAATTCCTCTACATAGAAAGAACAATGACGGCAAAATGTCCCGAATAGTTCATCGCTGAAGCAATCGCTTTCCCATCTTAAAGTCGGTGGTAAAACTTTATATATTTTACAGAGTAACTTTTTATTATCTGGACTGGTAGGAACATTTTCTGAAATACTGATGTTGCATAGTAAACATGTGTGCGTTACTAACTGAGATCGCTCATTAGTAACTGAAAATGATCCAGAGTGTTGTAAACTGTTACTTAAATTGTAATTATTTGTGAAATTAGACATATTGATGTATGTACTTTATTATCCGCATAAATGAAACAAAAATAATTTATCTTTTACATTTAATTGAAAATCTAAATATTATTACAGTTCGACAAGTCTGCCTTGTGGAAGGAGATTATTCTGAGTGAACAGAAATCCCGCTGCAAAACAAGGATTTGGTCAAAAGTAACAAATGCAGTGAACTCTTTACTATACAGGGTGTTCCAAAAGAATATGAAACGATGTCGGGGGCTGTAGCTCCTAAACCTGATAACCTACAGAAATGTGGGGACCATCATTCGAAAGAGGACAAAATTTCAACCAAAATCGATACAAAAAGTACTTAATTTATTAACCCTTTTGAAACTTTATAAGGCAGAGAAAATTCTGTAAAATTGCGTGTTTTCCCGTGTAAAACATAGGGATATTTAAAAGACGTGCCGTCCCTCAGTCTGTTCACACTTTTCGAATCTTTTGATAACCGAAGGACATGCAGAGACTATCATTTCTTGTAAAATTTCATGGAATTGAATGAATAGTGATGACAGTTTTGAGTTCCTCAATTGTCTTTAGCTAAAAATGATTAGAATGGATGATTAGGTAGGTTTCTTAGGTAAATTTGATCTCTTAAGCGGCCCCACATAAAGATATCAGGAGAAGTCAAATCGGAAGAACGGGATGACTACTCGAGAGTACCTCCGCGTCCTATCACCTGTCTTAGAAGGGTTTATTAAAAAATTCTTAACGATATTTCCAAAATGGGGGACTGCTTCATCTTGTTCCAGGTGGGAGTTCAATCCAACATCACGGTCTATTCTTAAATAGAGTTTTAGATAAACTTTACGAATGGACAAAGGAAGATTTTTCATGAAATAAATGCCCTATTCTTTTTAAAGTAGCTTCTGTTAGTGCGGAGCGGGGGAGTCGATTTTGGTCTGCTATGAGCCACAGTTTCGCATTGTGACCACTTTTCAAGAGTTCTGTTTAAATTGCTTTACCAAGGAGGGAATATTCTTGGGAACGGTTTCCTAAATCTATGACGGAATTTTGTAATACTACTTGATTTAGTATATTCTTCCATCAGGACTGTCCTTCTAGTAATAGAAAGTTTCGAAACGGTCTTCGAAAGCTTTTCTCCATGATTTACACGGAAAATGATGAGACTATTTGACTCACCATATTGCCTTTAAAGTGCAACTGTTTCAGAGAACCATGATGTCAATTTTGGTTGAAATTTTGTCCTCTTTCGTATGATGGTCCCCACATTTCTGTAGGTTATCAGGTTTAGGAGCTACAGCCCCCGACATCGTTTCATATTCTTTTGGAACACCCTGTATGAGTGTGGAGTTTGTCTCATTTGCCCTATTGTGTATTATTGCTCTATTTTTACCTACTACTTAATTAGGTAGACGTAATATATAATATATATTATATCTCATCGAAATAATACCCAGAAAAGATAAACAGCTAGTACATTTTGAATGAATAAAGTAACATACTTTTCAATTATAAAAATAACAAAAGGAAGAATGACGAGATAACCAATTAGGTGAAAAACCACTCCGATTTTCATATCAAAGTTAAGCTTTAGGAATTCCTGTTGAGCTTCTTTTTCTTTGAACTCCAATATTCTAGGTGTGAAATATTTAAGACGTCTCCATAGATCAAGTAATCCTATTTCATTGAACTCTTGGATAACATTGGCAAGTTCATGCCGAAAACATCCTACGAATTCCCAATTGAGGGGCTTACTGTATGCAAACTCGATTGTTCTTCCGCATTTCAATGAAGGAACCAATTCTTGTGTGTTCTGCAAAACTGAATCAGCAAGAAAATTCTGCACTGCCATAAACAGCTTACGCTTGGTTTCTGAAAAACATGTCAGGGCTATTTCATTGTGGGACAATATAACACTATCATTAGTATTGTAAAAATAAATACTAGTGTTTGCTTTGTCAGTAATGCCATATTGGGCAAAAAAGGGTTGTTCACTATGATAGCCATCTACTTTGGATAATCCGGTTAAACTTCCAATGAGAGAAACAATTCGATATTTATTTTCAATTAGTTCAGGGAAATTGATCATTATTTTTTTGTCTACAGGAGCAATAACTTCGCCGGTAATGTAACTTTCGTACTCAGTGACCAGAATATTTAGCATCAAGCATAAGATTCCGTATAATAAGAAACTCCTTTGGTTGTGATTTTGACGCAGGATAATCGCAATAGCGGAAAAGAATAAATTATTAATTGTTTCAAATCTCACTTTTTTTCTAGAAAAACGAAATATAAGTAAATTGCCAATCAGGACACTTGTTAACAATGCCACCCACGAACTCGGGTCCATAATATAAATCCAGATCGATAATGACTTCTTGTGATACGTGTCCTTATTTAGACAGTAGATGAATTGTATTTCACCAGGTAAAGTTAGATACCTTATAATATCCCAATCATAACGAATATTATAATTGTCTTCGGGGAGTACAATTCCGCAATACGTATGTGGAGTAATATATGTATTGATATAGACTGAAGTGAAATTCAAATAGTCAGCCATTACTTCAATAAGAGGTACCTGTACCTTTTTAGAAAGACACAACCTAAATATTCCTATGCTAATAAGGTCGTATGGTGACGAAGCACATATTCGTCTAGGTCCATATTGATTCATTCTCATATAAGTATCGGAAACAGCTATATGCATTTTATGTAGATTACGATTTAAGTTTTTTCTTGCAAAACCTTTTGATGAAGTTACTACTGTTGTTATATCAATCCTTGTATAGGTAAACTCTTCAGTAAACGGTGACACTGTCAGTACTTCAAAATCCAACGGGGAATTCATAACCAGGAAATTTACTGCAGTCGACCATCCTAATCCATCCAGAACATAGTCTTTAATTTTATCAAAGTTACGTTTTGTGCTAATTATTAATAACTTTGTAAAGATGGACATGTCAATTTTTTTAATCGCACTTTTTGGTGGCTCCACTAGTGCTACAACATTACAATTTCTATTTGACAAAGATTTTCGTTGCCTTTCTTCGTAATTAGCCAACCAAGTATTGTAGGTAACAGCGGAAGTAATTAATGTTCGTGGTGAGAATATAATATTTTCAAAAATGTAATCTTTCAATGCACTTTTATATAAAATAATCTCAAAATCACAATTCAAAAATGGGGACAATAGAATTTGACGGTTTGAACCGATTGTGGAACAGCAGTAAGAGATCAAAATTAAAACAATTCCACTTTTAGTAGAAACCATAACTGTAATGTATGTGACCTGAAGTTATGTACGCACAGAAATAATTTTCTAGTGATTTCAAGTTTCTGATGCAAATATTCTGAATACTAATGAACAAATACTGATTTATCCGTAGGAGTCAATTCCTTTTCTTGGATATTTTAAAACTACTGTAAAGACTGGAATGAGGCATCAAGGTGATATAGATTTTTCTCTACAATAAATCCATTTCAGTAAAACTTTCCACGTATAAAGTGATTTGAAGGCTTGAAACGTTGTAAGGTCATTGTGAATCAATATTCACCAAATCCTTTCGTGTACTTAACTGTGCAACAAAACAACCCTCATAAGCAAGCTATGTATCTTAATTATGGAAAACATGACGTCATTGGTGACATATATGTGTACCTTATGTGTACAGTTTGTTTCTAAGACGATTTTAAAATATTCACGAGTTTTTATACTAAAAGAACGTCCTGTAAAATATCATGGAAGCTAATACGACTCTCAGCAAAACAAAGTCAATGCGACTCTATTTGTACTACCACGAAAATAAATTCTGAAATACAAAATGGTTATTTGCTGTAGGACAAATGACTGGTTTTTGATAAATGACTAAAGTTGGGATTACATTTCATTTTTCACTTTTCCCATTGTGGATAAAAAATATCAGAAAACACGTACGAAAGCATTGATGACACACCCCTAAATTTAGGAACATTTCTATGAAAATATTAATGGAATTTGAAAATGGTATTTCTTCGTATGACCTTACGACTTATATTTCAAGTTTTAGTTGCACTTTTATAACGATATTTTGATAAGAATGCGACAATTTGAATTGATTTGACAATCACTATTTCGTAAGCAATCAATAAACAGAGTATGAAAATCTATGAAGTATTATTCTTTGAAGTATGCCGTAGACTCAGGGCCTAGGCTACGAGACTCTTATCTTGGGTGGACCCAAAACCTGTGAAATGTAGTGAAATACTTGTCTTTGGTTTTGAAGGCTTTTCAAGTAGAATTAAAAGGAAAATGCATAACATAGTCAGTATTAAGTAGCGGAAAGCTACTTTATGCTTTTGTTTTGTCTGTCTATCTGTCTGTCTGTGGGCAAGCGCCTGTGGTGCCCATAACTCACGAACCCTTTGAGATAATTCAACAATTTTTTTAATCAATCGAGCAACCTTCAGTTCAAAGATGACCACTCTGTAACCTTTGACCTTCGAATAAAAAATCAAAAACGGTTTTTTGCTAAAGTTTGTGATGTCCATAACTCATGAACCCATTGAGATAACCTGTTGAAATTTTGTGTGTGTGTTTTTTGGGTCGTGGAAAAGTCTCAGTTTGAAGATGTTCGGGAAATATACTCGCAAACATAGAGCCTACGGCTACATGTTTGAGTATATTTCGAAGGTCCTACAAGTCATCAATGTGTGTCGCAGTCTCCGTTAGCCCCTCAGACAGTGGAGTCTACTTTATGTTTTACTTTGTCTGCCTGTCTGTCTGTCTGTGTACGTGTGTATGTTTGTCTCTCTGTATTTCTTTATGCCGTTATCATGATTATCTTTATGACCATCATCATGATGATCATAATAAAAATACAAAATCTCGGCCACTTATCCACATCGTTTACAACGGTTTATTTCATTTTATTCTGCGAATGACATTTTCAATGTACTTTCCAAGTTTTCTAATAATCTTTCCGAAGGCAATCTTCTTCCTCTCTTCATTAAAGTCAGGTAAATGAAATTGTAATTTATAAATAACGTCTAGAAATCTCCAGAGTTAATGTTTGGTTAACACATTGTTTTACTTTTCGGGCAATGAAAATGATAAAAAATTGTATAATTGCTACTTCATTATTGCTAAGTGCTCTCGTATTTTTGTTTTCTGTTTACTTGTAACTTCCGGCAGTTTTTCCTAGAATTCTTAGAATGAAAAGAGGACATTGAGAAATTACAGCTTTACAGCACTTTAAGGAAATTCCTCTCCATTGCCAGTGAACAAATTAGATCACGTTTGACATCACTTAGTTACATTGCATATTTTTCATTTCGGCAATGTTTTTTTGAAAACAAAGAAATGAATCAAATCGAATGAATGTTGTAATCATGGTCAACAATATTTATCAAAAATCGTCAACTTCTGAAAAATCATCCTCAATTTCCGAAAATTCGTCCTCAGTTTTCATTTCTACTTTGAATTCCTCATAAGGAACAGACGTCTTCCTTTCGTTAGAACCAACTGAATCGGTATTTTCACTGATATCTTCAGATGAACTTTCATTGTAATTGATTTTCTCTTGAGATTGATTTCTGCTTCTTCTGTTAGGCAAATTGCTGAACTTTTCATTTCCTGCGTTTGTTTCACTTATGTTTTCATTGGTCACTACAGTTGGGTAACCTCCATTGCAATATAATTGTGTTTTTACAGTGTGATCTTGGATTTGATGATCGAGCAAAGTATACCCATGCAAACCGAACAGTTTACAACATATATGACAAAATTTTTCGTTATGGTGAACAAAATGTTCTTTATGTGTAAATGTGATGTCACATATTGTACATGCAAAATGAGATCGTTTTTCTCTTTTCTTGCCTTCGTGAACCCCTTTTATTATTATTATTAACAATTATTGATGGTTTCCCCCAAATGGGAGCAATTCCACCACCAATCTTTTATTTATCACTAAAAAGTTCACAATACAATTGTTACACCGTAATTTTTCTTGTTCCATTTGTCTACGTTTAAGAGAGCACAGCATTATTTAACATAACTATTATTAATGGTCCATATCCTGTACAACAGAGAGAATACACGAATAGTCACAAACATTTTCAGCTATAGGTAAATTACAACTATCTTCTTGCTTAAGAAGAAAAAATGTTTTTAATGTTTTACAAAAATTGTTATAGTTCACAATAGTCTTTAAATCGTCAGGAATTGCACACCACTCTATACAAGATTGAGAATTAAAGGATCGTTTCATGTACATATTTTGATTGTTAGGTATTGATACATAATTGGTAGTTGTATTTCTAGTTTTTCTGACTGAATAATTACTTACATCTAGATAATTAATAAAATAATCAGGACAAGTTTTACTTAGCATTAAATAGACTACTTTAAGTAATTCATATTTGTAAAGATATGTAGGAAGAAACCACTTTAAGGACAATGTTAACTCAAGTCTTACACTATCGTATTTCTGCAGCCCAAGAACAAATCTGCCTGCTCGACGGACAACATTTTCTACCATTTTTAACGCAGTTTGCGCTGCAGTACCCCATATTACATTCATATATCTTATAATGAGAACGTGATGTAATGTGAGCTCTCATGTAATGGGAAGCAACTGATTTTCCGCATAACTCACATATCTGTCTCTTTTTGTGTAATCTTTGGTGATCTCGCAAAAGAACAGCAGCTGTAAATGATTTCCCACAAGTTATACAATCAAATATTGCTTTCTCTGTGTGTGTCGATTCGTGTATTTTTAAATATCCCTCACTTTTAAAATTCTTTTCACAATAACTGCACTGAAATCGCTCTACATTGTGACTTACCATGTGACTTTTCAAGAGGGAATTACTAAAGTACCGTTTTTCACATTTATCACATTTGTAGTGCCTGTCCTCCTTCTGTGAGTGAACCCGTTTTATGTGACTGATAACACATTTAGAATTAGGAAAACCTTTTTCACAAAATTCACACTTAACTGGATTTGATGTTCCGCTTAAGTGCTGAATCATATGTATTTTTAATGTATTTAAATCAATAAAATCTTTGGAACACACATCACATTTAAACATTTTGTCTTCCACCCTTATGTGCACTAGGGATTTATGAGTACTCAAGACTGTACTCGTTTTGAACGTTTTTTGGCAAATGTCACATGCGAAGTTCCTCTTTCCAGTATGCAGGTTCATGTGTTCCGTTAAGCTGTTTTTAATAGAAAAGGCTTTTCCACATGTCTCGCATTTATAAGGTTTCTCCCCCGTATGGGAACGAATATGAATTTTCAGGGCACCTCCACTGGAAAAGGACAGTCCACAAGTTTCACATTCCACGGTTGGCTTTGAGCAGTCATGCTTCTTCATTATGGTGTAGCGCAAGAACTTTTTGTGACATGTTGGACATGGATATCCAGAACTGCCTTCCAATACCTTTTGCAGACCAGATTGTGGTTTCACATGCTCTGGAGGCTTGACAAAGAATTCTGAAATCCACAAAAAGTATATTTCATAATTAAACTAGTAGCTATTTGTAATAAAATAGGATGTTTGACGTTTTAGACTAATAGCAAACTTTGAATATCAACAAAAATGTACACCGACGATATTGCTATCCAAGGTCGATTATATGAAGTAAAATAAATTTAAAAAATTACTCAAATACTACAAACTCTTATCTCATTCTCATTTTACTGCTGGCTATTGTCAGGTTACCTAGTTCAAGCTTGGATTCATCTACTAAGACCATGGCTGAAAATATTGTTTTGTAATACAATAATAGTTGCATCCTGTACAACACAATGTTTACAAATACAAATACAAAATATTTCCAACGATTTGAAGTAAAATATTTACTTTTGACGGAAATTTTAAAGAAAAGAAAAAAATAGTAAAAATACACTATTTTCTATGCTGATGACTTACTTAAGGAGTACTCTTTACTTTGCGAAACAAAATTCGTATTTATATCTGCTTGTTGGGTAATTTCTTCATTTGGATTTTCGTATTCTGTATTAGGTGAATCCAAAGAGTCAGCACGATCTTCTGCCTCGTCGTAGTTATCAAGTGAACAATTTGGTTCTCTGAATATGGAATCCATTGATAATATTGATTGAGAAACATTTTCGCAATCCATTCCAGTATCTGCATCTAAGATAAAAGATTTAGATGCTGTATTTAAACCATGTCGTGATCTCTGTTCCTTAACATGTAAAACGAGAAGATTCACTAATTCGCTGATTTTTTTCTGTATTTCTTCCAAATCCTGGTCGAATTTTGAAAGTCTTCCTACAATGTCGTAGCATTTCTCACAAAACACGGATGATACATTATTGCTGTCATCAAACTGACTCCAATCCATTGTTTGGCATATATCATTGGGAATGTGTTTCACACAAGATATAATTGACACTGTCGGTGTTAGCAAACGTTGTTGTTGCCGACCTCTCTCATAGTAATTGCAGCATAACACGCATTTCGGCTCAGCATTATTTTCACTAGACATTTTATAGGAGGTTATTTTTGTACGCATTTTTGATAAATTGATGTGTTGTAATTTTGGAATGTTTTCTGATTCCTATTGTACGCTGTTACGCCAAGAGGACCAGACATCAGTTTATTCAGGCCGTGTCATTACTATACCAAAAATTTGTGCTATTTTAAATATTTATAATATAAAAGATTTATAATACCATTGTAAGTAAAAAGAAATAAAGCAGTCATTGTATTAATTATCAAATATGCTACTTGCCTTGAATTCAACAATCCCGACTTGCTAAACTTGTTTGCAAAAATAGTTATATTCCCAGAATTCGTATTTTTATAGGACCATTCATAAATGTGTGATTGCTTATGGGCTTCGCTATTCTTCCACTTAGTTTACTCGACAGTATTGACTAAAATGAGTTAGATACAATCTATTGGAAAGAAATAATAAACACATTTCCTTGAATCTTAATTAATAACTATTGAAATATTCTATCTACATTTACGAAAAATGTATTGTACATTAAAGCAGACGATATATTATAAAATAAACTTAAATTCAAAATACTATTCAAGTATTTATTTTGGATCTTGGTTCCACTGAAGATTTAACTTTAAACTATTAACACTAACATTAGTTCAAAATGCTTTCTTTCGCGGTCGTTATAACGATAGGATTTCTTTGGCGCAGTTTAGTCCAGGGTACATTGTGAACAAAGAAATATTTTGTTAAACTGAAGCTGTTTTTCTTTCATGTGCCAGTGATTATTTTTCCAATATTATTTGCACTTTAGTGCCCCAAAATTTTTCTTTAATAGGAGATTATTAAGCTATCATTGTCATTATTTATGGAATTAATTGTTCAAAAATAAGAAATTAGCTTAACAGGACAAATCGTTGAGCTTTTGGTGTTCATTTCCATAAGTCAAACAAACAGGAAATTACTTCGTGCTTTTAAGGCATTTTTAAACTTCATTCTGCCCTTCACAGTGTTTATGTGTTCGACTTCACTGCATTTGGAGTTGAGTCAAACAGTATTTATATACGTATGCGGACTGTATACTTCGTACACTTCTTTCACTAATATCCAACAAATCATAATTAAGAATACACAATACGCATAATTAATTAAATGTTTTACTTCCTCTGCATCTACGATAATTGTACCTGTATTGCAATGGTATCCTTCAAAAAATTTACTTCGAGTATTGCCCATTTTATCCTTTTATTTGGTAATTGAAAGACAATGCTCAATGGAAATTAAAACTCCAGTATTGTGCTACTTGTTTTTATTTTTACTTGGAAGAACGAATACTTGATTTATTGACTTGCCCAAAGAAAGGAAATTCAGCTTATTATTCAATAGCGGAAAGATATTGTAAGTTTTCGGGATGTCTGTCTGTTAGTTAGTTAGTTAGTTAGTTAGTTATTTGGTTAGGTAGTTAGTGTGTATATCGCATATCATATCTCATGACCGCATGGAAATATTTTGATGAAACTTTCAGTGGGTCTTCTAGGGACTATATGTAGGTCATCTTTCAAAAATGGTGTCAATCGGTCACACCGTTGTGACCTTTAACCTCGTTTATGTCCAAACATGTGTTATGTTGCTGATGTTGTGTGTATGTTGCGGTATGTGTCGTAGTCTGCACTAGTGACCACTAAGTACATGACGTAGTCTGACTAGCGGCCACTATATGTTGTAGTCTGCACTGGTGACCAGTGTACGTCGTTTCTTGAATAAATTCAAATAAATTCAAAATGTTTTGAACAAATTTAAATAAATTCGTAATGTTTTGAATAAATTCAAATAATTTCGAAATGTTTTGAGAAAATTCACATAAATTGGAAATGCTTTGAATAAATTCAAATAAATTTGAAATTTTTTGAACAAATTCACATAAGTTCGTAATGTTTTCAATAAATTCAAATAATTTCGAAATGTTTTGAAAAAATTCACATAAATTCGAAATGTTTTGAATAAATTCAAATAAATTATTACTTTTTTGTATAGATTCAAATAAATTCAGACTTTTTTTATAAAGTTCAAACTTTTATAAAAATTCAAACTTTTTTTTAAAAAATTCAGACTTTTTTTAAAAAATTCAAAAAAATTCATAATTTTTTGATCAAATACATTTGTTTTCTTTCCGCTATTGTCGTATACCGTTTTGCAATGGTTTACTACTTTCCCTTTTGATCATAATACGTATAATTTAGCGTATTTTTTTTATCCGTTCTAACATCAATGCTCCCTTACGATTATTTACAATCGAAACTGCGTAAGTTATTACAATGAAACAAATTACAATATTGCTCTTAGTTTAATATTACATGATTTTCATACCCAAAAACCAATAGGAAACCATACAATTAATTAATAGTTCAGCATAGTTACAATATTTAGCTAATATAACTGGTATTAATATTTGGTTGTTATCAATTATCATCATGATTATCATCATGATTATCATCAAGATTATCATCATGATTATCATGATCATAACAGATGTAATATTTAAAATTTCTTAACTCTGCTACTTTACAATAGCGTTTACTACGGTTTATTATAAAATCATTCCATGGATTGTCTATATAGCGTTCCAAATAATCATGGAAAATTTATATAAGGCCCTGCTTATGATTTGTAACAATTGCTATTAATATTAAATAAAAATTCTAGAAAGGATTGCGTACACTGACACTTAAAATTAATTAACCATTATGTACAACTTTTATAACTCTTATATAACCTATTGACATAGGTTTGTCGTTGAAAAATACTATTTTCTTAAGAATAAGGTATTTCATACGACATACGGTTGCCAGTAGCTCTTTTAGGGCCAACATGTATTGTATTTTCACCTTTGCTTGCTGCATCTCAATCAGGGAATAAAAAAGCACCTTTTTTTGCTTTTTGCTTTTTTAGCTTTTTTACAAAAATGCAAGCAATCAAAATCTAAAAAAGCAATGCTTTTTGCTTTTTGCTTTTTTGATTTAACAAAAAACACTTAAAAACATCTGAAAATCATTATTTTTTCTGCAGAAATTGATGTAACAATGCAATGCAATGTATTCTGCATCAATTTAAACATTAATTAGTGCATTCCGCATTGTAATTTAATATTTAGAAGTGCTGTGTATTAAGTCCTATACGTGTATTAGGTATACAGGAATAAAGCAAAAAAGGAAAAAAGCATTGCTTTTTTAAAAAAGCAATACTTTTTTACTTTTTTCCAAAAAAGCAATTGCTTTTTTATTCCCTGTCTTCACAAGATGCAGATGAAGGGCAATGCAAAGCAAACATAAATCAGTATCTGCAGAAAAATGTGGATTTTTTAAAGGTAAGCTGAAACAAAAAATAAATTTAGAATTTAATTCTTCGATTGATTGTAAAAATAAATACAAAAAGTGGTTTCAAATTCATTATCGTAAGAAAATAATGCTACTGAAAAATAAATGTATTGAAATGTGAATTGCAATAATTACTTGAAAATGTTGGTTTATTAAATACAGCCTCGAATGCAATACAGAAAATAAAGAATAATTTGCAGGTAATAGTACTTACCAATATTATAAGTTTTCTTAAATTATAGGCCGCAAGCCCGGTCACTTATTATGTGCCGATGGGGAGTCATGCTTTGTATCGACATTACGCTGAAACGTTTCTTGGGCGTCCGCTCTCTTGCGAAACTGAACTAGCCGAAATGCAACTAAGAATTTTCGTAGGTGCAGCTTTCCTTACATACAATACGGCTTTTCCTAACCGAGATAAATCTCCTTTCTTCACCCAAACGTGCCTCCTACATGGTATACCAAGTTTACCACTACAGATACTACATCGTGGAACAGCGGTGAGGTGTACTCCACTTAGTGGTAGCTCTGGAACAGATTTGGAATCTCCTGGCATGAGTAAGTGACGATTTTCATCTTATTAAAAATATCTGGGTGGGTAATAGTAATATCAAATATTTAATATAAATTAAATAAATGAATAATAATAAGTTTAAAAGAGGAATAAAAATTCTAACTTATTTTTGGGTGGAAAAAACATCATAATATTATGTAACTCATTCCTTTCATAATTTTATTAGAAACAACAGTAGACAGTGCTTTATGGACCGATAATAGGGGGACGTTTTTGGTTATACGGTGTCCTTACGATGGTATTCAAGACTACAAAGTGCTGTCTATTAACAAAACTATTTCCGACGATACAAGGGATATCATTTTAGACAAATTGTACGAATTTGGAATCGATCCCACTAAAGCGTACTACATGAACTATGATTAATTGCCATTTCATCTAATTCTTAATGTTATGAAAATTTAATTCTGATATGATCAACTGCTCAAATAAATCAGTTAACATAAAATGAATACTCCGTACAGAAAATAGTAACTTTTTCCTTTAATTTTTAATTAATACCTATCGTACCTAAAAGTAAACAATAGAATTGGGCTTTATTTGTTATTGTACACTCATTACTAAACTGTTACCACTGACGTTGTCCCTCTACACTGGAGAACAATAACATTAAACTTAATTGTGCATAAATTCTTAATAGGTGTACAATAATAAAGCATATAAAGCACACACCACCATCCTCACAAGGTTACACGGGGCAGAAACAAGGTTAGAAGTGTTGCACAAATACCACTGCACGTTTCAAAGCAATCATGCAAATTTGGCATCACAAATTTTCCTTTGACATTATCCGAAGTAAACGGAAAACATGTTGACACAAACTCTTAACGAGTAAAAATTATTGAATTTTAATTTTAAAACATTTTTGGTTTATAATACTTAGAGTGAATGAGATACAGTGCGCAATAAAAAACAACTGTGTACTAAGCTTCTAAGAAAAAGGCTTCAAAACAAAAAAGAAGTCTTATATGTAGTGCTTATTGCTTCAATTCACTTTATTGTAAATTTACAATTATCAACATATTTAATGTATAAAGTATACCCTAAAATGCTCCTATTCGAAAAAAATGTGTTTGAATGGTTTCTTTGTCCATTTCTTTAAATGCTATTATAAACGAAAGCATCTTCACTTTTCAAGTTGCATTCCATCATATAATTCAAAGAAAATGCTTTGCCCAATTTGCTGCCTAGAAAACATTCATTGAACTCTTAGAAGGCATTTTAGTTGTACTCAAGTTGTTTTCCGTGCCTGCATATAAATGAGGTAACTCGTTCAATTCAACCACATTAATTTTCATGCAACATTCTTCGCTTTAGCTTCTTCGAAATAAAAATGTAAAAAATTATATACGGACATTTGAAATGAATTTAGGTTCATTGTTCGTAAACAAACCTTCCGATATACATCCCTAAATGTCTACCTATTTTCCATAATTGTGAAAGTATTGCAACAACAATTTTTATAAAGAATTTTTAAATTTGTAAAATTATAAAATTGTAAAAATTTGTTAACACTGATAATATCATGGAAGCCCACTATTTAATTTTACTATTTCTGAAAATGATTGTCATGATTACTTCCGTAAGTGCCACTTCGCATAAAAAAGTTAACAATACAGATAATACCGATATAACTAAAATTAATCTAATTGAGGTTAAAGGTTTGTCTGCAATTATAAACTGTTGCAACGATTGTGCTATATCACTTATATATGACACGGCCCTTCCAGTTTTTGCCGATAAAACATTCTTTGCAAGACCAATTGAAATACTTCAAACGGATAAATATGGCAGGCACAGCATCTGGAGGAAATGGTTACTCCCCTTTTTAAGAATAAGATTTTTCCTACAAAAGAAAAGTCTTGGTTTTCTAAACATTGATATGTGCTTCACCAAACAGAGTTATTTTGAGAACACCGCTTGTAGAGAGTCCTTTGGCTACGATGTGGTACTCCAAGCTGACGACTTGCCTCCACAAAGTAATATCTTGTTTCACGGGATTGGTCTCTTTTTTCCAGTTGAGTTTAACAAAAAAGGTTTCGTTCAATCAAATTACTTCAAAATTTACAAGTATGATCTGAGATATGTGTACATTCTTTGCGAAACGTGTTTGTCAATTTGTAATGAACGTTTTCCAGTCATAAAAAATATTTCTCAGTTGTACCAAACCGATTCAAATGCAATGCTGAACATACTAATCAATTTCGTGGCCAACATCGCGAAATATCAAAGAAAAAAGCTCCCGAAGGTGTATAATTGCGAATCATTTGGAAATTACAGTCGGGAAAAAATGTCCAAAGTGGAAAAAATCTATTCTCCATTTAAACCTTTGAAAAGCGAAAACGAGAATTTAGAAAATGTCATAAACAATTTATTATGGCATGGATTTGATTATATTCTAAAGAAAATATATTTCTCTAAAGGATCATCAATTAGTAGTCGAGAGGAATTTCAGGTGATATTGAAACCCTATCAAATTTCCGGTTATAAAGACTATTCGATTAACCAGGGTATCTTTCTGACTACTGATAGTTACATATTCGTTACCTGTGCAGGAATTGAAAATCGTCTTCACTGGAAAATGTATTTGGGTCCCTTTGATCCCTATATATGGTTTTTGATAACAACAAGTGTAATATTTATCGGGGGTATTTTTTCATTTCGCATTTTATTAAATATCAATCATATTTATTCACGTCTGAAATTTGTAGTGCTTTATGGTAAAGAATTTTCGAAATATTTAATCGAGCTATCGAAATATTTAATAATTTAATATTTAAATACACGGAGTGTATTTAAAAGTAGCCTTAAATTTCTTAAGTCGTGCGAAAACAGAGCTTTATTTGACAAGAAAAGTAAGTTAAAAAGGTACGGAAAATATGTTTTCAATCCTAACAAATTTATTTACGGAAAAGACGAAATACATAAAACAGACACGCTTGTGTTATTTCCTAAGTTTTTTGGAAATTACATCATATACACCAGAATGCAAATACTTATTGCGTCTGGAATTATCCAGTTATTTGAAAATTGGATTGATTTGCATGAAGAAGCAGATAACAGGATGGCTATCAAAAAATTAAATATTTCCGTGGTAAATGAAAAAGATTTGCCAATTACTGTACCTCATATCACATCTCTTTTTCATATTTACTTTTTTATGATATCGATTTGTTCAACCGTATTTGGCTTCGAGAAATTTGTAGCGTACTGTACCAATCGTGTAACATTTCGTTTAAATAGTTTTTCATGTTGGCGTATAGCAAGCAAAACTTTTGCTGTCGATTAAAATAAAAACATTTTGACCTTTAGAACGTGAACCCTAAATTTGTATTTGTTATACAAACTCATTTTAAAATTTCTTGAAATGATGAACAAATGATTAATATTTGGAAACCTCTCGCTATGATATTTTATTGCATTTTGCGAATCGTAGTAATGGCAGGCAGGATAAATTAAATTAAATTTTCGGTATTTAAAGCACTGTAAATGTAGTACAATAAATGACGAAAGCGATAAAAATGATCAATAATAATAAAGAGTAAGAATAATAAATAATAGACAAACCAAACTAACACTGATGCAAAAAAAAGTTCGCAGTATAATTTATAATTATTATCAAAAACTATTAGTTTGCCAAAACAAGTATATTTGATTCATACATATCACATACAAATGTTTTCTAAATTCTAATTTAATGATAACAATAAGACATTCCTGAACGACACATCCCACCAGAATAATAACGTTGCCCGCAGCATTGGTCAAAACTTCCTTTAGGTGGTGGCTCTAACGGTTGTCTGGGTTTGCAATAATCCATACATACATCCATACGGTGAGCTTCTATTTTTATTGTCTCTAATAAATTTTATTCATGAAGAACTTAAAAGATAAATCACAATAATTCACTATGTTCATATATACACTAGTAGTAAACCAATATTTCAAAACAATCATTTACCTTCATACGCAACGCTGTAGAAGTTGAAACCAAGAGAACCAATAAAAGCAAAGAATTCAGCGGCATCATTTTGAGACTATGTATAATCACCAAGTTTATGTTTATTAGTTTTCATAATTGAATAAAAATTCGTAATGGGAGAATTAATGAAATCATACGTTTCTTTTTTTGTTGAAATACCAGTTTCTGAATAAATATAAACGATGTTGATGTTATTTCTGAAACAATTTGAACAGATATTATTTTGATGAAATATAACATTTTGGGGAAATAACATTGGTATTTCAGGGAAGCTTCGATTCCATGCAATAATCAACTCTTATGCAACAAATTTAAAGACAGGTTCGACAGCTGATGCCACTAGGTCCGGTTCCCCTAAGACTTCGACGGGCACAGGTTGCAATCAGCGTCCTTGCAAAATTTATTGCAAGTCCAAGAAGAACACCAAGAGAAGTTGCAAGGGATCTTAATATCTCAAGAGCAAGTGTCGTCGCATCCTAAAATTGCATCATTTTAAACCTTACAAAATAAAAATTCTTCAGAGTTTGAAACCAGAAGATCCAGCAAGGAGAATCCGATTTTGTAACTGGGCTCAGTCAATTTTGGAGGAAGATCCAGAACTTCCAAAAAATTTTTTTTTCAGTGATGAATCTAAATTCCACTTGAATGGATCGGTTCACCGTTCATCGTCACAATTGTCGTTATTATTCCGACGATAATCCCCATCTTTCATACTAAAGTCTTTAGCTTTCAAACTTAATGTTATTTCCTCATGGTGCGTGACTTGTGGCCACTCGTAATGTAATTTCCCTATGGTGCGTGACTTGTGGCCACAGGTAATGTTATTTCGCCATGGTGCGGGACTAGTGGCCAACGCTGTAGGTAGGTAATTGACAATCTCAAATTTTGAATGCGGTTTATATAATAGTATCAAAATAGTAGTACATCCTACATCAATAATTTTGCTCTTGAATACGTTGCAACAAGGAACTGTTTAAGGAACAATGTACAAGAAAAATACTTTACAGTGTATTGTAATGTTTTCTTAATGTAGTTTTTTCAAACTGACATAGTTTAGATTTGGAGCAGCAATCTGGTGTTGTAGTATTGTTTTCCTTAATTGTATAACCTTAATGACAGCAGGCTTTGACGGGTGACTTTTAATGACTGCTATGTTGATATTCATTAAAGAATTAATCGTTGGTAAAAGTAGATATTATCACGTTTGATACTGAATAAATGACATACATTTTGGGAATTTGAAATACTTGCAAAATACTAATACGACATATATACCTCTGCAATGGTCTTCAAAAACATGAAGACACTTGAAAAGTTGAACAAATGAACAAATTATCTCAAGGTGTTCTTGGATTTTTAGTATTCTCCACATGCAGACAGAAAAAGCAAAATATAATTGCACTTCGTCCACTTAATAAGCCATTTAAACGCTTATTATAAAGTTGCGATTATAGACCCTTAATTTTAGGTGAACGCACAGACAGACACACAGGCAGACATATAAATCAGGCATGATTTTAATGCAACTACCCTCGAACGCACAGACATGGACAGACAGGCAGATCAGGCATTACCATAAAGTAGCGTTTCGCGAACACACACAGAGACAGACAGACAGATCATGCATTATTATAAAGTAGCTACGGCTATTTAATAAGGAGTTCGATAAATGGCTTTTTATCATCTTTGTTTGCCACCTTGGGAATACCTAAACACTGCGTTGCTTATATTCTTGGCGAGAGCAGGAATACTACCTTGTTCAAAAGTAGTTTTCATAACAGTGGAAAACTTAATTTTTAAATGCATATTTCTATTTTTTACCGTCACTAAACTTCATATTATTAATCTCATATTTTCAGCATTCCCAATGTAAAATGGAAATGTTAAAATGTGTCATCTGCCTGAAAGATTGTATACCGGGAACAAAAATTAAGGCTGAGGAAGTGCTCATAGGTAAGTTGAAAAGCTGATTGACACTTTTAAAGATTTGGCTTATTGAACGTCATTAAATTCGATAATGTGTAGGACCTACTAATGACAGCAACGGCGACCCTGCTCCAAACCAATTGGATGTAATATTTCTCCTAAAGAAAATATTGGCAATCCCCGAAAATGTATTATCCGAATTTTCACAAAAGTTTGGAGATCCTCATTCATGGATTGATTGTTGTAAATCCTGCTCAATCTTAGTGGAAAAAGTCAATAATATTTTCAAAGATATTATGTTACTAGAAGAACAATTTAAAAGGCTGCAACACAAGATTACGGAAGAAATCGTGCAATCGGAAGAACATTCAGAAGACGCACTTCAAAACTATTTTAACTGCGAGGCGAACAAATCTGTAAGGTCCTACGTGTACCGAGGTTTGTAAATTATAAACTGTACTTTCTTATTTAAAGAGTCAGATAATCTTACAATCCTGTCAATATTAGTAAAATTCAATAATTCTTTGGTCTTTCATTGCATTTAACGCAGGATTTGAAGATGAAGATGTCGTCAAAGTATCCCCTGAAGTTTTGAAACTGGAAAGTAATGAGAATAATTTAGTGGAGTGCATTTTGGGATACGAAGCTAATATGTCCCCATGTTCAGATAAAGCATTTACCGATATTAGTGGTGTTAATAATGACCAGGAGAAACGGCTACATCGAACAACTGAGAAAACATTTCCTACCTCTTATACAGAAATAGAAGATCCTGTTGAATTCACTGAAATCGGTAATCTAGATTACAATTTGGAGAAGTTTAGGATAGAACTTAAACAACATTCTGAAAATGAGATATTGATAAATCATTAACCATGTAAAAACTGTTTGATTCAAAAATGCTTTACAGATAGCAATTTTACTTTTAGCTTTTAATTCATAACATCGTTATTTTTGCGATTTGCCAATTTGCGATTTGTTTTAATTATTGGTTTTCAGGAATTTGTAAGGGATATTATTTCTGATATCCCTATTAAACTGAATTTATACTCCAATTTTCGTACCCCAATTAATGTGCCATTTCACATTAAAAATACTACAGTGTGCCCAAAAGTAAATATCCACTAAAAAATTTATCCTGAGGCCTTGTTTGGCGTACATCCGGTGTTATTTCACTTTTCCCTAAATAATTTTAAGTGCAGAATTTTTGTAATGTATACTCACTTTCCTTATGTTTCTGGGAGTTTAAGGATAAAATCGGCGTATTTGAATGTACTGATTTGTTTGACTTATTCATAACACACTTCATTGCACTTTTTGATTGTTACACTATTAAGGAGGGGTTTACACTTGAATTTTGATGATGTCAGTGCAAGGGGGAAATGGTGTATTTCAAAAAGCAGGTGAATAAATCCACAAGGAGCTCTGAAATGCAGTTTGTCTCTGTTTTCCCATTTGAGACTCACTCCTGCACGCGCTTCCCTCAACCATGGAGTATTATCTTCTTTGTAAAACTCCACTCGATTCTGTACATCTTTACTCCGTTGAAGGTTTTATCACATTGCTACGCGCGAATATTTTTTTCCTCAAATAAGCCCTAAAAAATTTATTTTCATAAAGATTGGCAAAATCAAATATATTTTGAGATTTGTGTTTGAAAGGAAGTTTACTCCAGAATAATGAAAACTTAAGACCGTTATGCAAAAACTTGAGCAAATTAACGTAACGCCACAAAATTTGACATTTCTATTTAAAAATTTCATCTTGACAACGCTAAAACAATATAAACAAGAGGAAAAGAATGTCAACACATGTACGAAAAACTATTTTGTAGTTCTTTTTATTCTTTTATGTCTACTTTGGCAATTTGTTTCCTCTCATGAACAGAAAAGAATTAACCTGAACTTGAGTTTTAATTAAGAAAACTGGTGGATAATGTTATGTGAAGATAAAACTTGCGCGAAGCGCAAAATTTTTCTGTTAATTTTAACATTTTATGGACAAAAATGACGATAAATGCTGGACAAAATGGAAATTTTTGAAAAAGGGGACATAGGGGACAATTTGGTCAAAAAGGGGACGTTTTTGGGACGCGGGGACGCCACCTCGAAAAAGGGGACGATCCCCTTAAAAAGGGGACGGATGGTCACCCTGAGTATATTGCATTATTTTCTTAATGTAATTATTACTAACTGAAACGGTTTTGATTTGGAGCAACAACATAGCGTTGTATTGTTTTAAAATATAACCCTGATGATAGTAGTTCATTTTTTTAGTTTGACGGGTGACTTTTAATTACTGCCATTTTGACAATCATTACAGAATTTATTATTGCTAGAAGTGGATATCATCTACGTTTGGTATTCAATAATTCACATACATTTTGGGAATTTTAAATGCTTAGAAATACTAATACGAAACATATACCTTTAAAATTGTTCTTCAAAAGACATGAAGACACTAACCTTTGAACAGCTATATCACATTTGCGTCACCTTTAAAAGCACAACGGCGGACTAAAATCTCGGTTTTAATGGTTGTTTTGATAAAATGTGCAAATTATTAAATATAGTAGTACTTACTTATTAAAATATATACCCACTTTCACTAGAGGTCCTTTGGCTTTCTGAATGTTGAGTATATTGCCCAGGTGGGGGGGACTTAGGCGTTGCTGTAATGTGTACTTTGTGTAATGTGATTTTATGGAATTATAATAATTTTTGTGATCGGATTCGTTAGTTTTATTTCATTGCGTGCCCCATGCCAATTTATTGCTCGAATGTTACAAGTTATTATTACTGAGCTGTGTTCTTACAAGCTCTTAGCTCTTATTATCAAGTTGAGTTCTTAAGCTTAGTTCTGTTAATTCAGTTATTGCTCTGTTATCTAAAAACTACGCTTATATACCATAGCTCACTATTATTTGCCAAGTCTATTTGGTCTAACCGCAGTCCGCCTAATCTATTATGCATCCGTTCTCTAATTCTCTGAATTATTACATTATATTTTCCTACTCCAGCTCCACGTCCCATGACATGGCATTTACTCACCGAAAAAATTATGATTCCTACAAAATCATAATTTTTTGGTTAATTCGCTTTTACCAAAATATTTCAGATCGGATGTCATAATAGATCAGCTTTTGCCCTTAGGTCTCCTCCTTTCCCATGCTACGCTTAAAACGTGCCTTCGTGGTATTTAACATTACTCCGTGTTAAGCTTATAATTCTACGTACAATAATTCTACGAAATTTATCTCTACAGTGCGATTCATTCGGTTTTTTAAAGTTATTGTTTTACATTTGCACTTATTTCAACTTAACAATTTTTTGTTACGATTTCTTATACAGAGAAAGATTGTTCTACTTAAATTACACGCTTATTAATGTGAGCTTGGGGTCTTCGTTGTATTTATGTGTCCAGCCCCATCTGGCCTTATTGTATTAGGGGATGCAGGAAAAACCTTTTATTGTCTTCAGGCACAAAAAACTGCACCCAGCCGGACTCTTCAACAAAAATTATTATTATTACAATTTGGTTTTCATCTATTTACAATTGCGGTTTTCAACTTATAGCAATAATCTGGTTACTATTACGTACTCGTTTTTAAATCTTAACAACAGAACTTATTTCTATCCTCTACTGCCCTTACGTATTTCTTACATCTTAAAATTTTTGTTTTTGTTCACAATTTTCTGGGTTTTAATTCTTGCATCGTTTATCAATACTACCCACTTATCTTAAACAATTATTTATTTATTCATTCCTAACGGTTCCCATTTGACATTATTATTTTTGCTAGGAATCTACATGACCTATAAATCCCGCTTTAATTTCGGAAAAACTTCTGCCTGTTTTCCTTGAACGTCACCCGTCATTTACCAATTTGTGCATTGTCTTAATTAACTGAACCTTATTAACTTTGAAACCGCAGCGAAAGGAAAGAAAACCCAATTCTTTTGCTTTTGCATTGTTTCGCGGTCCTGGCTCATAATAATTTTTGTTTCCGTTGCCGTGGTTTCCTTAACACACTGTGAGGTATACGTGATTACTCCTACCCTTCCGGGTTGTGTTCTCTACCATACACCTCATGGTCTCAGGCACCAAGTTGCATTGTCTTAACTTTGCTTATTGCTCATTTTTGTTTTTGCATCTCCTTCAGCAAAAATCGTTTCTTTACTCTTTATGCCTTATGAAGTGTCCCTCCTTTCTCGTTTCTCTTCCTTGTCCTACCGCAAGCTAAAATTTATACTAAGTTTTTCCTGACTAATACGCCTTTCCGTTAATTTTTCTCAAAGCCCAATGACAGGCGATCTCTATTGGCAATGATGTATTGAGCGAAAATGGATCCCCTGACCTGTCTTTGTTCTAAAACAGGTGAAATTTGAAATAAAACTGATCTTTTCACTTCTTAATTGCTCCTTAATTTTATTATTTCTCATCCCTAGACTCTCCTTCCACTTACTCGCAAAAAGGATTACTTCTCACCACTCTACGGCTGCTTCTCTATCTACTTATGCTAAATTTCTATAACCCACCGTATCATCTTCTTACGTGTTGAAGAACGAACCGTCTAACTAAGCCTTTACTGCCAACTTCATCACCTCGCTCCCATTGAAGTTACTTTTTCCCGGACACCGATTAAATTATCTGCATAGATGTCCTAAACCTTTTTAGAATTTCAAAATACTGCCTAATCAGAACTGGAATTATAATTCTGGTTTCCAACCCCTGTTTTTAGTGCCAAACTCCGTAACTAGCAATCTACCCTATTGTAACATCTTTATTTGCGGGGGCTATTGTTTGGTGTGGCGCTATGCTCTCGCACCGTATTATAGGATTCTATCGTTAGAAAACGCGTGAAAAAAAAATTATAAAACGTGAAAATTTTATTTTTAGGAATCCCTTAATGACATTTATTGGTCAAAAAATTTAGTTTCATCATTCAAAACTCTAAATGATTCTATAAATGATTAAAATTGCTAAACTCGATTCTTTTATTGTAGTTTAATTGTTTAGTGCGTCTTCGTCTACTCTAAATTTCGTTTTTCTGCCGTTTTTGATCCTGAAAAGGACAATTGATCGGCCAACCGTCTTGTATGTAAGTTATGTAAGCTACGCGCTCTCCAACGGGACCTGTATGGTGAATTGATCTTTAAGTTAGGTCGAAATCCATTTACTTAATTGTTTGTATTGACTCCCAAGTCGCCTACGAGTTTTCCCTGTCTCCGAATTAAGGCCTCAACATTATGTCTGTCCCATGCAACAGAAGACTAGGGGAGGACCGGGTGTGGCCAGTACGCCAGCCCTTCCGCAGTCGACTGTACTTTTATTGCTATTGTATTCTGAGCAATCTAGAATAGATTAATCTATTCACGTTATTTGAGGAAATATATCCTCACGTGTCGGGCACCCAAATGCAACCTCCCATTGTCATTTTAGATCTTTTATGGCAAATTTTTCCTCCTAAGGTATTAAGACAAAGCACAAATCGAGTATGAAAGTACTGCGAAATTATTCGTTCGCTCCTTACAATGACCAATAATAAATTATTTTCTAATCCCAATTTCTTTATCACAAGTTCTTGTTACAATCTGTCCGCTAATTATAGTAGTGTGACAATTTGTTATATAGATTTTTGAGTTTTCTGATCAAGTAGTTCATTTCCATGCTCTGTACATTCCGCCCTGTGATAGTTGATTGTCAGCAATCCTGTTGCCACGGTGGCCCCTCAGCGGTATTCTGTATCTTTGCCATATGCAATGTAAAGTCTCAGCGTCTCCAGTCGTTATGCGATTATTCTCTGCCGCCCCGTTCATTTTTACTGAAATTTATTAAAATTCGGTTGTATTAATTCAGCTGTATTAAAATGTTTTTAGATGGAAGGTTTCTCCGATATTTTGTTACGTCCGTGTCTATAACGGTTATTTTCTCTACTGCCGTTTTTCAACCTTTCGTTTTAATGAGTGTCCCAATATTACGCCCTCTATACTTATTTCTCTTACTAGCCGCGTCCCAAAACCCAAAACCTAAACTCCTTCCGAAAACTATGAGAAAATTGTACTGTACTTTCCTAAATTTCCTTTCACCAGACTTTCGTGTTTAATTTTTCTGCGCTATGCCCTGCTTTGCTCCCCTTGTTTATCGTGATCTACACGATCGAACTGCCGCATTGGTTTTCTAACATACATGACCTGGAAATAGTAACCCCAAAGTGCTTTTAGGCGACCTTCCTCTTTTAAATTCCACTTCTATGCAATACGTTTTACTACCTGTGGCCATTTAGGGAACCTGACTTAAGTTGTCTATTTTACCAACAATTTCTAAGTACTGAATTACATCTTGCTTATTTATTTCTGTGAACACCTTGTACCCCCAACTTGGAGTATTTGTTTTCTAGCCTAATTAACCCCTACTCTCTATCGACCCTTACTTCGAAAGCTTACTTTTCTGCGCTACTGCTCGTTGCGATCTGCCTTCCGCTTTTCTCCCATTTTCTTCTATTTTGCAATCGAGTCGCTTACCCTCTCACTGGAATTTCGGCACACAAATTTCGGTGTTCCCTTTTGTCCCTTTTGAATAGTTAAACCTTTTAGCCTTCTTTGCTGTACCACGCCGCATTGCGACTTATCGTCACTTTTGCCCTCCTTTCACACGCCGTTTATGATTCTATCCCTCCTATACTGATCTTTTCCAACAATGCGACCCTTCTTGGTATGCGATCCATAATAAACTTATCATGAGAATCCCTCAGTGTCTTCTTTGCTGCAATGAACTTAAACTGGATATAGAGTATGTATGTATGTTGTATGAGGTTCCCCTACACTACAGAGTGCAGGATCTGTGCGCATTCCACTAGTGGGAACATTGCAAACTCCTCTTAACATTTGGCATTGTTGTTAGTTAATGCCGAGAGGTCAAAGGCTGTCATTTAAATGGATTCATAGCTTCACTACTAAGTTAGGTCTCTAGCCCGGCGCTCATAGGCCAGTCCCCCACAGGCAGCTTATCCATCTTTCCATTAGTGCATCGCACAAACAACCTCTGGCCTTATACCCCAAGCGGGATTCGAACCCACCACTGGCAGCGGACATAGAGATTGATTATTCGCATACGCCGCCTAGCCAGATGTGCTTGGGTGGATATAGAGTATACTAACGAAAATTCAATTTCTATATTTATGCGTATATAGTGCTGCGAGCAACTAAATTACTTATTGTTTCTGGGTTGAATGTTCCTTAAGCGCCTATTCCATTGTTTCCTAATCGAACTACAACACCTCCCATGGATTTCCTACTCTGAAGGATATCAGAATGCTCTATTGGACACTGGTCTCCGTTACTTGTTTACATGCTATTTTTCCCTGGTTTTATTTTTCGCGTTATGTGACCTTGTGAAATATTACCCGATGTTTGAACCCCGTTTTTATTCCTATTCCGATTTCTAGTCCTGTACCATAACCGCTAGCATAATTGCTTTCTCCCCTTTCACCTTTCTCCAAAATAAAAAAACGATTTATGGCTGAACCTTGTGCCTTCTCCACGTTTTGCTGTCATTGTATTCGAAAATAGTTCAGAAATGCTTTGCGCAACCGATGTTCTAGAATCTTATAATTTTCTTAGCCTGTCCCTGTTCCACTGCTTTTTGCAACATGTTTTAAGGCTAAAACTCGAAATCTAAAAGCTATCAATCTCCTGCTATAGTAGTAAGTTATTTAGCGTGGACGACTTTCACCGAAATATTCTGGCCAACTCTAGTACCTCGTTAATGCGCCCCTTGGTATTCCACCAGACTTTCACCTCTCTCCAGCGAGAAACTATGTCATTTCCTAACCAACGAAATTTGTGTCTTTTCTATTTTATTCAACGGACTTCGCTCGGATTTCATGTACTAACCGTACCATTTACCATAGTTAATTCCAATGAACTAATTACAACCGTGCATTAAAATCTGCATTTATTTGCTTACTGTTCCTTTTCTTATTATTGTGATTCCTTTTCATGCGTACTTGTTCTGACTTTCAATTAACACGCATTTCACTACCCCAAAATACCCTGAAGAGAAAACGTGTCCCCCAGAAAAGCTAAAATACTCAGCCCATTTCCACCGGTTTGTTATATTGATCTGCCGACCAACTTCTCATCAGCTCTAGAGTAATGGTTGAAAATTGTTTAACTGAAATTCGGCATTAGTCCATACTTACACCCGCTGTATCACTTCACATGCGACATTTCGCCCCATTGACTCTGAAGTCATTTATCCCGCTCAGTAATTATCCACTGCGTGGTCAGGCTATAAATGCATTCTTCTTTTTCTGTTGTTATATTACAGAGTTAACTTGGGCTGCCTAACGAGCATTATGTTATTTTCGCAAGATAGTTGGACTTCGGGTAATGTTGTAAAAATGTTAACTATTTTTTCGTTTTTCCCCTATATGCCATAATTACGACACTAATCTATCTTGCCTTTATTTATTTTGTGATTTGATTACCATCGCACAAGTTTGATTGCGTATTGTCTCAACATTATTCGCTAATTTAATATCCCATAGAGTTTTAGCTATTCGTAATATGCTACGTTTTGAAAAGTCCCAAGGTGATATGATTTAAAAGAAATCAGGTTTAACCCGCAGCCTCTAATGTTTATGTCAAAATAATTTTGTATTTTCCGAGTTTGATGTCCCGTTTAGCAAAATTTAAAAAATGCGCTCTTGTCCAACATTCTATATCATACTATACTTCACCTCGTTAATAACATTATAATAACAATTTTAGTACTGGTAAGAATAATAATAGGCTTAGGTACTTTGTCCGATGTTTGTCTTCATTATTTAATATAATTTACTATGCGTGGTCATTATTAGCTGTAGCCGTCTTTCCTGTCAAATGGTTAAATACGTGGCCTTTTTGTCTCTTGATTTCTAAACGAAATGAAGACATATAAAACATCCACGACTTCTACTTTTATTCTTTATGCTTCATCTCGGCCTTACCCAAACTTAATTGGTTTGTCCTTCTAATAACTCTTATTTTCCTGCTTAATATATTTTGTTTCACTGTCTGCCTGTTTCCTCATGTCAACCACATTAAATACCGTGATATGGGATATATGAGTTAATGCCTACTTTGCGTCAGTATTATCAAGCTGTGTAAGTAAATGAAATTAAATATCATTTCTAAGTATTGTAAGTATTTAAAACGAAATAACATTTGCGTTTGTGATATTATTTTGGTGTTTCCTTGCACTGTGGTTGCTGTTTAATTGTGTAGGCATGCTATCGGTCTAGTGTACTAATTAGGGCGTTTATTAACAGGAAAAAATCTATTATAATGCAATGTACTCAAAAGGAAGTTCTTGGTTCTGCTTTGTGCTACTCAAAAATGATTCACATAATTGATTCTGATTTGTCAATGTTTCAAATTATTTTTCCTGAAAATTGTTCACATATGCAGTCAGACCAACTTACAATGTTGTCTTGTCCTCTTAATAACTCATTGACCATTATGGTTTTGTTCACATCCTTTCTAAATCAACTTGCTTATGTAATTGTGGTAAACATTCAGTTTTGTTTTTATCTTACACTTTACTGTGGCCAAGGAAAACCTTCTAAAATACGTTAAAAGTACAGGAAATGGCACTCCTCGGATGTGCTGACATGATTATGGTTATGCTATGACCTGCGGTGTTTTTATCTTAGGACTGTGTGCTAGTAATTGCTAATGTCCTGATTCGACACTAATTGTGGGCTCTGCTTCTCGCTTAAGCTAGGTCCACTGAATGTGTGGAAATATCACAAACCTAATTATTTGCTAATAAAATATTCTACATGGGGTTACATAACGTCCGCCTAGTAACTGTTGTCGCACCTAATTTAGAAGGAAAGTGTGTAATTAAATGACCGCACCCTAATGCACTATACTCCTATTTAATTAGTGTAAGAAATATTAAAATTCCGCTTGGTAACTAGTGTATAAGGAAAATACTTGAATAAATAGCCGCACCCTAAAATGACTGTGCCTTGGAATAGGGAAATGCGAGACTATGCTGGCAAAAGCTAATCTTACTTATTTTGAATGGCCTGGGGACAATTGACCTTTGTGTGACCCCGTCTACGGCAATACCTGCATCTCAATCGCCTCCTGGTTATCCCCTTTGAAATTGTCATAATGGAAGCGTGAAATGTATGATATTTGCTGTCCTGCTCTTCCATATATTCATAAAGCCTTGCTAGGCTACTATAGTTCCTTCTTAGAAATTTTTGTTTCATGGGTTCTGCTAATTTGGATAATAAAAATTGTATTAAGGCTTTTTCCCGTAACGGGTCATCCAGTATGGCATTTGATGCTAAAACCTTCCAGTAGAAGGTTATCAAGGAGTCACGAATGTCATGTTTTAAGTTAAAAAAATAGAAGTGACTGTTTATTCCAAATATGCTTAAGAAATCTGCTTTAAATGCTTGCCAATTATCGCATTCACCAACCGCTCTGTTAGCGTTGTAAAAGTTTAATGCCGTGCCCTGTAAAAATTGGGCCACTACCTTGACCTTGAAGCAATCGTCCAAAAAATAATGTAGTCGTTCAAATTTGTCAATAAACTTGTAAGCCAATTCTGATTTACCCTGACAGCCTGAATACGGCTCCAACCTTGGTGGAGTGGGGACGAGCGCGACTAATGAATTCATGCCCTCTACAAAATGAAAATTCCTGTTTGTTTTCGATTACTAATATTATTAATGTACTACAAATTCAATTTACTACAAAATATATATATTAAATTAGCCTACCCGATATAGCCTTTAATATTCCCCGTGTTTATTACATAAGCCCGATTAAATTTCACGGGACGCAAAGTAAAGTAATTGTTCACTTAGCTTTTTGTTCAGTTGCTTTAACCGACCCGGTGTGATGATGAGAGTAATAACTAGGAGAGTCATCGCTTCGCCATATTGTAGTCCGACACCGTCCCAATGGCAATGCTGTACTTATGGTCGCATAATGTCTCGGTTGAATGTACGATGAGATCCAACATTTTCTGTGAGATGTGGTATTGATGATGAATATTTTAAGTTCTTTCGTATCCTGCGTAGTGGACGCAGTAAACTTAGGAATGTTCTAAAACAGTTTTGTTCAATAGTGCTTTGTCAAGTGGGGCGAGAATTAAGCTTTCACTTTGGGGCACCGTGAAACGTAACACTGTACGTAAGGAGTCACTTTACAAGGCCCGAGTACGAAGGGTTCAGGTAAAACGAAATTAAGTCCTGGTAACTCGGTTGTATTTGGTGGACGAATAGTTCGGTTCTCAAGAATCTCTGCAAACACTAATATTTTGTCTGTGGCCTTAGCCAATGCATTGTATTTAATACTGGAATAAATAGGTATTTTGGAAAACTGGGGTATTCACTGGTTGAGTCGCTCATAATAAAAGTCGATCGAATAAGAAATTAAAGTTTCTGTTTCTAATACTGATTACAGTCGCTGTTTTTATCACCAGCCACCATGTAATGCCCCCAGGTGGGGGGGACTTAGGCGTTGCTGTAATGTGTACTTTGTGTAATGTGATTTTATGGAATTATAATAATTTTTGTGATCGGATTCGTTAGTTTTATTTCATTGAGTGCCCCATGCCAATTTATTGCTCGAATGTTACAAGTTATCATTACTGAGCTGTGTTCTTACAAGCTCTTAGCTCTTATTATCAAGTTGAGTTCTTAAGCTTAGTTCTGTTAATTCAGTTATTGCTCTGTTATCTAAAAACTACGCTTATATACCATAGCTCACTATTATTTGCCAAGTCTATTTGGTCTAACCGCAGTCCGCCTAATCTATTATGCATCCGTTCTCTAATTCTCTGAATTATTACATTATATTTTCCTACTCCAGCTCCACGTCCCATGACAATATTCACATCATAAGATATTATTTATAAGCAATAATGAAATAATAATAGTATTATTACAAGTATATTTACATCTTTTTCTCCTATTATCTAACATACCATTATGTACACTTGATTGCATTAATAAAATAAAAGTTGTTAAGCAAATATAAGTTGGGAAGCATTATCTGAACCTGATACGGTTTAAGATAAACAAGTTGATCTCATTTAATAATATAATCGCAAATGATGCGATTTCATTGCGGAGGAGGGCAAAAAATACGGCAAAACACTTGTTAATGCTCATTCAAGCGTACATGTTCACAACATCAATCTGCCATTAAGCATAACCATGTCGTCAAAACAACTTGTTGACATTTTCTTTGATTCCGGTTTAAACCAGAAAGGAACATTCTGGCTTTTCACGGAAACGTTGTTTCAAAACTGTCCCAAAATTGCTGTTCAACTGCAAAAAAATTTTGAAGAAGGAGATTTACAATATATATTTCAGTTGTTAGTTATAAAATGGAAAGAGCAAGGTCTCAATTTACAACATTTGGCCACTGCATTATATGACTGTAGTCAAGTAAAAGCTGCAGAGGACATACTAAACTTGGGTGAGTTTTTTTAACGTTGCAAAAATATTTTAAATGCTTGTTTTTCTTTAGCCCCAAACAAATAAAATTAATAAAACAATTGAAACCGGTACGAACAAGCAAATACAATAAATAAAAACTTTCACTGGAAATGAAGGTCATCTTAAAATGCACAATAAAAATAATATACAATTTAAGAACCAATAAGGAGCTGATTTTCAAAACATTGAAAGGTTACGACTTTGTATTTTCCATAGTTAGCCATGTTGAAGGCAAGGGAACATTTTGAAACTGTCGGCAAGATTGCATGACATTAATAAACATAAGTATTTTGAGCATTTACATACATGGATAATTTCAGTGAAAATAGGGACTTTTTAAATTATTTTTTAGGGAACTATTCATGATTCCTAGGGACACCTTAAAAATTGCCAAATTTAATTAATTTTAGGGACATTTTAAAATACTTTAGGGACTTTTTAAATTATTTTAAGTACCCGTTAAATATATCCCAAAACTATTGATTTTATTGTGTGAAAATGTATCTGCAACTGCGCTTATAACATTTCAAAAATTGGACATTGCTTTCATGTTAGATACATGAAAGTATTAACAGGGAGTGTTGGGAAAGATGACAGACAAATTGTCTCCTGCAGTGACTCAAGGGTTAAATAATATGTGTCGGTTTCCTTTGTGCGATGCTCTCATTGTTTCTATATATATTTTTTTAATCTGCGCTGCGTGCAAAGAGAGATCAGGCATTGAGGTTAAAATTCATTGCCAATCGTGGTAAAGAGAAAAATAAGATAAGTGCTTACCTAATACGATATATAAAGACTTAATTTTAATTTGTCGTAATGAAAAAGGAATTATTCGTTATGATAATTTAAATTTTCGTTTAAATCAGTTTTCGTTATGACATTTAATTTTTCGTTAAGTCAGGTTATTTTTCGTTCTGGTATGCAATTTTTCAGTACAATATGTACACTCATAATAAATTTAAATGTTACGTAAAGTAAATGAGTTGTTCATTTAAGCAACGCTTTAGTAAGGTCCCTTTGGTCTGCCCCGTTTCCTTTTCTGTCCAAGTGGGATATTTTTGACTGCTGCACGGCTTGCTGGGAAAACTTTGCCACCGATTTAACAATACAAATAAACTAGTTTTGATGGTATAACGTGTTTACTAAATTCAGAATCCGAAGATTTGGGAATTAAGGAGGAAACAGGCCTTGGAAAACTATGGTTGTTTCTCAGTCACAGCATGCCAGAAGAATAAATTCTTACAATAGTTCACCCGATGACTAAACAGTTTGGTAAATGCTTATCATAAGTAGTTTTATGTCTTATATAATTACCTAATTTTTTACACGAAAATACCATACTTTCATTATCAATGTAAGAATTGCTTATCATAATATATACACATGACATTGCATAACGAAAAATAACCTAACGCATGACGTAACGAAAAATACACATCATAACGAAATTTTACATTATCATACCGAAAAATTACTTTTCCATAACGACACATTAAATGACGTCCATATATAAATAAATCCAGACAACAGTTTGACAGGCAAAATATCCCAATTAATGATAAGATAATTCATTTACAGATATATTAAAAATAATCCTGAAAGGATGCAGACTTTATGATGTCTGCTCTGCAATCATCTTTTTCACGAATGACTTTACTCCACCAAAGGTTAACTGCATACCTGGTAACCAAGCTTGCGTTGTTCGGGCTGTTGTCGACTTACAGGCATGGTATACAAATTATAATTGTCCTCTGCACAATGATATGCAATGCTTATGTTGTACGTATGAGCTGCAAGAAATTCTCTAAAATGTTCGCCTTTAGTGATCAAAAGCCCAGCACAATGTCTTAAAACGACTTAATATTAAAGTGTAGTGTAGTGTAAGAGAATGGACTCGTAGAGTACTTTCATTATATTCTAAAGTAGTGACTCTAAATTGATAATGAATTAAAGTGTAGAGTATAGCTATCGGTTCACGTTATTTTCGAGCTTAATTTATAAACTTAGTTATCAGTTTTTTTGATAACACTTTAGCATTTCCACCTTTGTGAAGTTAATACACAAATATTTAATGCTATTCAATAATAATGCCCAAATGGTAAACAGTTTTGCCGCAAAAGTCAATGTACGTTGTAAATTACAACGTGCATTGACTACATATTACAACTTGTAATATGTGCAGAGTGCAGTCCACTCTTTCTGTGTAACTCAGCACTCCTCATCCACTGTCAAAATTTAGCACTAAAATCCAATTATACAACATATTTCTTTTCTTCCTCTATTTCTTAGATCCGTTTTCTGAATCAGACAATTCTAAAAATTGGATACTGAGGAGTATGCCAGTTGAGAAGTATGTCTGTTCTTTTTTATTTTGAGTACGAGGCCTGCAATAAACTAACGGTTGATCCTAGATTGATTAACGGAGAAATTTTTG
Organism: Yoshiicerus persimilis; assembly: GCA_020352615.2. NCBI lineage: Eukaryota > Metazoa > Arthropoda > Collembola > Entomobryomorpha > Tomoceridae > Yoshiicerus > Yoshiicerus persimilis. The sequence continues at coordinate 92,218,932 of CM036940.2, forward strand.
TCCTTTCTTATCTTGGGATTTGCGATATTATAAGATAATCCTCTGCAGGCCAATATTAAACTCACCGTTTAACTTTGTAACTAAAACTTATATTTTTCTCTTTACTCTACTGTAGTTAAACCTACCTAATTACTTTACTTTTACTTTACTAATAACTTTTTCTTTTATACTACAAATACATTATTTTACGCTTACACAACGAATTCATTTAGTGGATAAAAATGCCAATTTAAATTCATCACTACAGAAATTCATTCAAATACCTCTATAAATTCATTTTTTACACTTAGACTTAATTAACACCCTTTTAACCTAATAAACTTACTACAACTCCTCAACTTGATGCTCTTTAAATATAATGCCTATTTGGCCAAGTCTACATTTGTGTAGCTAATTTGAAGGATATATTGCAAAAATCATACATAAAAAATGAGGTTAGTAAAACTTTGATAAAGAGCGAACCTTATTTAAGTAATCCATAAGATGGATCTACAAAATATCCAAGAACAAAATATTTTCAAAATCTACTTTAGCTCATTTTTACAAATTCCTTAATGTATACGTTGCACACATATTTTTTTTAATTTGGCAATTTTCTGAACACAAATATAAGTTTAAAGCCGCCACTTTGCATTCTAATGTTAACTTAAAATGCTTGGTTTATTTTAATTTCCATAACCTATTCCAGATATTAAAAAGAGTGACGACTGCAATACAAAGAAAATCTGCAGTTGTCACATCCAAAAATGGTGGCCCCATGAAATCGCACTTATGAATTCATTTGTGAGAAGAAAGATGGACGGCAAGTTTTTACCACAACTTATAAATGAAAAGTTGGAGAACATCATTGTTATTTCCGGATTTGGTGGGCAGGGAAAATCAACAATAGCAAAATGGTTTATGACAGAACATCAAAGTAACTACGATCACTTACTATGGATTGAATCAGATAATCAAACCATAGAACGAAGTTTAAAGAATTTAGCTGACCAATTAGAAGTTCCAGTGTCATCAATATTTGACAGGCTAAAAACCTGTCGCTGTCTTTTCATTTTTGACAATTTAGAAACTTACATTGACTACTCCCGATATCCAAATCATCACACAATTGTAACTTCTCGTCCGCAAACATTTGGCAACAGCATGGAAACAGGGAAATGGCCGTTTATTAAATTGCCAGATTTCAGTGAAACTGAATGTTTGCAATTTTTAGAGAAAAGTAGAATTAAGGGCACCGATGAGGCTAAAAAGGAATTATGCAATATTCTAGGGCACCTCCCACTAGCTTTAAGATATGCGGCAATGACCATGGATTACACAGGGATTGAATTGGGCCAGTATCTCGAAGAAATTCGACAGAGTTGGTTAAATATCGAAAAGCAGGAAATCCCTTTGAAAGATTATAATAAATCTTTGAAAGCCTCTTTAGAACTTTCTTTTGAGAATATCAAACAAGATATTCATGGGAATTTAGCACTAAAAATATTACAATTTGCATCATTTTGCGACTGTGAAAGCATTCCTGTTCCACTTTTCGATCGCATGGCCTCACCAACTGAAGTATGTTCAGCAATTACATTACTCCTAAAATTTAGTTTAGTTGACATCAAAGAAAAAGTTGTAAAGTCCACTGAAACTTATTCTAGGATGACAAGGAAATATATGAGCATGCATAGATTATTGAGAGATTTAATCCAAAATGATGATGTAGAAAAGGAGTTTCTGGAATATCTTCTTAAAATTGATTTGGAAGATGTACTAGATTACGATGATTTTTTTCAAACTTTCCTTACCTTAGGAAACCAGAGAATGGAAAATGTAATTTCATGTCTCCCAAGAAATGTTGTACTCCAACATCAAACTGAGCTCAAGAAATTGTATTGCAAAACCGAATGTGCAAAAGACAAGCTAATTCTAATTCGAGAAATGACTTTGGTAGATGAAGCTATGATTGAATTCTTGCAATCTATCGCCGAAAAATCTGACGTATTAGCAGACCATGCAAAAATGCTTTTAAAATATCATGGAAACCTTCCAATATTAAAAGCGGACAAAGAATTCAATTTCCTTTGGCTATTTGCACTACCTTTAGCTATTTTGTATTCACCAATATTTTTTGAAATAACGAAAAATATTTTTAAATTCTTTGAAGTTGCACCCAAAAAAGAAAACAATTTTCTTTTGTCGGATTATGATTTGGCTTGCCTTCTATTGGATAGATCTTACAAAGATAGCAGACAAGTACAATTTCTTCATCCAATTTTATTACCTAGAGTCTCTTGTGACAAAAATCCACCTCCTGAGTTATACGAATTAGTTGACATTCTTTCAGGAGAATCAATTGCTTCAGAAAGCATGTCATCAATTATAATTCAGGACATATTTAACAATAAATTTGCTCCAGCCATTGCAAAAATTGCAGGGTTAAATGCTTTGGAAGTTGAAATTGTGGAAGGAGAGTCGATTTTCCAAAGTTGGATTAGAATTAAAGGCGACATGACACGTTTGCCGCTTCATTTTGCAAAAATTGCCAAAGGGAAATATCTTGAAGAATATTTTTTGGTTTTAGCAAGATTAGATATGTCTTTCAAAAGAAAACTAGAATTAGCAGAGAAATTGGTCAACTGTCCTTTTCAAATTAGGGATTGTTTAGCAAATTACACTGAGGATTGGGGGAAAATTTTAGTACATTTCTTAAGATTGAAAGACCCTCTTTATACAAGAGAGGAGAGAGAAGACATTTTGTCTAATATCAAAACAAGTGACTCTTACAGTTGGCACGACTATTCAAAACCTCCCGCTGAGTCAATGGTGTATTTACTGCGGATGTCAATTAATCAACCAAACAGTATTCCGGATTTACTCGGAAATACAACAAACTTTGCTAAATTGGATGACGAAAGACTCCGAGAATGCGTTCAAATTCTTACCAAAGAAACACAAATATGGAAATCTGAATTACAATTACAGGAATTTTTGAAAATTTTAACAAACAACGAAATTTGTGTCAACACTTTACTTAAAGAATTTAAACGCCATCGAGACGTCCCCAAAGCAATTACAGGAACATTGAAATGGTGGCAAGAAAATGATCCTGCTCCAACATCCTTAATTACTGCTTTACAACAATGCAACGAATTGAAAGCAGCTACTGCTGTCAAGATATGTTTCGACAAAAGTATGATAATTTCATAGTTAGATTTAAATTGGAAAAAATTAATTTCAAATTTGTGGCCGAAATTTTAAAATTTTAGAACTATATTTACATAATTTTTGCTAGATATTATTTGGAGTGACAATACCACTGGATTTTCACTGTATATGCAGTACATGGATACTGGAAATGTTGAATATTTAGCCAAAGCTGTTAACCACGGTGGAAATGTTTTCAAAGATTTGATGCTAGATCTACTTGATCCTCAATTATTGCCAAGAGTCCAAAGCTTGATGGATACACTAAAATCATCTAATGACGAAATGATTTATGATTCTGAAGTTTCTAATTTCACAGAAGGAAATTCTTCCGCAGCTCCAGTCTACCTTTACGTCTACAATGAAAAACCATTTTATGGGGTATAAAAAACTTTCAATATTCTTTTAATGAAATGAAATATATCTAATTCAGTCAAACTTATTCTAGATTGACATTTTTCATACATCCCTTGTTGTGTTTAATCAACAATTTGATTACTTACGAGATGGTGTTATGATATGGGCACCCGTAAGTACAAATGAATTATCAAACAAATATATTAAAATAAATAAATGCATCATGGATTTGAAATAGTTACACGAGTGGTAATTAATATAAATAATATATTATTAAAATTTAAATTGAATTAATTAGAATGAAAGACACAGAGGCTTGGATACAATTAGGAAGGTACATTTGGGTGACACAATGAAATCAGAAAAAGAATTATCGGAACAATTAGAAGAATGGAAAATTGACAAATTTCATCCAGATAATTATAAATTACTTTCAAATAACACAACGCATTTCACACAGGCCGTCTCCAAATTTCTTGGATGCAAAAGCATACCGGATCGATATTTGACCCAAGGAAACATTTCGGACACGTACGTTTTATATAAAAAATTTCGTTTTAAAAAGATATGAATGCTGATTTAATGTTCTTCTAAATTATGCTGATAGTATATGTAGCCCAATAAACAGAATACTGTATTTATTTCTTATATTGTAGATTGAAAAAAATGGTGGAGAAAGTATATGGAAAAGACAAGCTATAAAATATTACTCAAAATAATCCAATTATTTAGTAGTCAATTTAGCAGTATATAAACATAGCATTTGGAATTGTAATTGAACTGTAATATAAACAAGTGCCAATAAACAATCTTTCAAATTTTTAAATGATTTAGCAACGGATTTTACTAAAGTTTTAAAAATTATACCATTAATGTCAAACAAAACTTTCTTGCCTTTCCTATATTGTAAAGGTTTTTCAGGAATGAATAGCACGTGCTGCTATTACGGAACTTTAGTAAATAAAGAGGGGTAAAATAATTTGGTATTGATAAATGCCTGTTTGAATTTGCGTTTTAAGTAATTTTAATATAATGAGTTGAACATGTATTTTTGGTACATTAAATAAGTAGAAATTAATATTTATAACACCAAAGTCGGAAAAATTATGATATAGGGCTACCAAATAAATGGTTACATTGCTTATAACATGTACTTGTCATTAACAAGCACATGCTGCTTTAATTTGTAATATTCAAGTGTTACCAATTATATATACATACAGGAATTTTTGATTTTTTAGCAACTAACATAATTTTTAGTTGTATTTCTAATTTAATATTTTAAATAAGAATAATAATAATTTTTGCCTGGTTGATAATGTAAAGCTGCGGCTTTCTTGAACATGATGTACTGAAATACACTTACTTCAGATTAATAAAAATTCTAAATGTAGTAAATTGCAGGGTTCGAGAATCTGCCAGAATGAATAAATCTCTCGTCCTCAGCGGTGGGCGAAACCTTCCTTTTATCTCTCCTCCCTTTATTTTTTTGAGTGAATTATTAACAGTTGACAGTAAAAAATTATCCTCCCGCCAAATTTCGTCCCTATCTTATTACCAAATAATGGCAGATTCGCGAACCCTTGCTATGTGATTATTTACAATAAAGCAAAATATTCCACCGTAAATTCAGGTTTTATTTAATTTTTGATAATCACGAAATTGGCTTAAATATTTCTGACAGAAATTTACGATTGTTTATTTTGATTCAAAGCCATTGTCTTCAAAGATTAAGTAGTCGCAGACATGTGTCTCTTTCATACCAACTTTCCTGTGAAATTCTCTTGCCGCAGTATTACGGCACTCTACTGAACTTGCTACAACAAATCCTTTCATACCTCGTTGTTTCATCAAGAACTGGATGGCCATTTTGGCATATCCCTTATTTCGGTGACCTTTTGCAGTAAACAGCATTCCGAATAGGCCATTTCGATTTACAACTATTCCGCAAACAGGAACTTTGTCCACGTAAACTGCTGCGGCCATTTCTTTGTCAGCTATATCAAGTAATAATTCTTTTGACCCTGGCAATGCGTACTTCCATCCATTGAGAATAAAATTAATCCCGTCTTGTAAATCCAGTGACAATGTTTTAATTTCTACTCCGGGGGGAATTCTGCAGCATTAGAAATTAGAAATTATAAATTATTGTATTTTAATATTGAAAATTTTACAATTTCATATTTTACTTAGTAAATTCAATTTGGAAATTATTAATCATACTGTAAATCCAAATTAGCAGCATCTTCTTGACTCATGTAATAGAAGTAGTCAGGGCTATTACAAACAGACAGTTTGAAGTGCATTGTGCTTATATCTAAGATCATTGGAGAAATGAGTCTGTCCACAGCTGAAAAGAAAAATCTAGAATTCCAGTCTATTTTGGACGTGTTTACAAAATCCTGTTTTACGTTTTCCAATATTTTGAAATCCAAAGGTACTGAGATAGAAATGTCTTGATTGTAATCCTGTTTCAAGAAAATCAAATATCCGTTTATTACAAAAAGTAGTTATATAAAATTGCGGTTGAACACTTGAACTAACCGGACGTATATCTACTAATAGAAATATAGCATTTTCCGAAAGGTCACCACGAAGAGTGCAGACTGTAACGCTTGGAAATTTGGATGCCATCATAGCCATATTGTAAACCTGGGATTGTATTCACAAATTACACAACGAAAACATTTCTGTAATTAATTACAATAAATCTACACAAAATTCGATAATTTTACTTACATGAGCAGACCTTGGAAGTCTACCTTTGAGAATGTTGATTACGGACTTCATTTGACCTTCTTCAATTAAAGTAAATGGATCATTTTCCTTTGTTTTATCACCACTCTGATTTTCAATGTCATTTTGTAATTGTAATGTATTAAAATTTTTTGACACAGACTTCATCATGAAATAAAAATAAATAAAAGTGAATATTTCAATTAAGTTGCAGATGTTTAATCTCAGACTTTCCAATTCAAATTCAGATTCAAAAATTCAGATTCAAAAATTCAATCACGAAAGATGAAGTAATAGTATATGTGATCAAAAAATTCTCCAACCAGTTTATGCTACTCAATCAACAGGCGAATTCATTTGCTCGATCCATTTTATTGTGAGTGCTATATATTTCGTATATTACATCATCAGGCACTAAAATAGAGAACATTATGGACACATAATTAGAAATCGAAAGTGAACAATGAAAAATGGCATAGGTAAATGCAAATTACAAATAATTATTTCTTAATTAATTGTATCTATATTATATTGGGTTATATGAATGCTTTATTTCTGTACACCGTCAGTAGTTACCTTATATGTGAAGTGGGGAGCTGGGTATTTAATTAGAACAAAAATATCGTGAAAAATATTGAAAGTTACATTCTGAGTAATGTAAGGTAAAGACTCCGTAAAGTATACGAGCGGGAAGTCATAGTGAAAGTAAACAATTAGATACAAAATCACATAACATGAAAATAGTCCAAAATTGAGAGCGGGTAAGGTGACAAACCGCCGAACTTAGTATTTAAGAGACAAATCTTAGTATGCCCTCATGTTGGCAATGTATATTTTGTGAGTTGAGACAAGGCATTTACTTTACTATAACTAATGACAATTTTAGTGGATTGAATCACATTTTTGTATTTATCAACTGTACATTTTTGAAGTTCATTTTGAATAGTAGTTAAAGTTATTTCGTTATAGTTGAAAACACTGTTGTAGAATGGTAATACAAAATAAATGTTGTTACATTCACCACGTATGTTTTGATTGGAGAAGCATAGATCCAAACCTAAATTAAGTACAATATCTGGATTATGAATGGATAAGTTATTTAACAGTAGAAACTTTTTTGGAATAAGTAGGGAATCTCTATCAGTATTTAGTAAACTTTCAAATGTTTTGTTTAACAGGCTTTTTGGGTACATTCGTAATTCGTACTTTTTCATTAGAGTTATAAGATTAGGAATTATTTCGTCTGGATTACTGTGTGCTCTTATTATGCGAATTCCTTGTGCATACGGAATCGAGTTGATTAAACATTTTCTATGATTAGACATATAATGCAAAGGCTGGGCCTTCGACATAGGTTTACGGTATAAAGTAGTGGTTATTACATTATTCTGAGTTAATTTTATATTTAAGTCTAGGAAAACAACATCAGTACTACTATATTCGTAAGTAAACTTTAATAAAGGATGTTTGAATCTGTTATGTAACCAATTCTCAATGTCCGATATGTGTGTCGTGTCTACAATCATAAAAATATCATCAAGAAAACGCTTATTAAAAGTAATTTCTTTACAATTTTTAAAAATTGCTTTTAATTCGTAATAAACAGTGATGTTTGCTATAGACACGGACGAGGCTCCTCCCATTTGTATGCCTTTGTGTTGGTAAAAATATTCTTTTCCATACTTAACGTAACTATAATCTAAGCATAAATCTAATAATTGCTTAAATTGAAAGTAATCAGCATTAAATGGCATTGCTACTCTATCTTTAAAATTATTGTACAGTTCACCACAATGTTTTTTGCACACCTCAATTTTTAAGTTAGTATAAAGTGAAACTATATCTACTGTAACTAATGTATACTTACAATTTGGATCTAACTTAAGATGTTTTAGTAGAACTAATAAATGTGTAGTGTCCAGTAATACATCAGGAATATAGTTCATTATGGGTTGCAGAAAACTATCCACTAGCTTACTTATATTTTTATTTATCGTATAAATAGTACTACTGATTGGTCTACCTTTTGGAAAATTAACAAATGGTTTATGCATTTTCGGAAGTACATAAAAATGTGCTGGACGGTGGTATTTTGGGACATGTAAAGATAATTTATATTCAGTTGGTAACTTTTTTTCAATTACTTTTAATTTGTCTAGAAATAAATCCATAGCAGCAAAATAATGAACTTCTGTTGTAGGAAAATAAGTTTCTAGATCATTCAATTGATTAAAAATTTCTATTTCATAGGATTCTCTGTCCATGACACAGATCCCGGCATTTTTGTCCGCTTCCTGAATTACTAAGTTATTACATTTTATGAATTCTTTAAAGGCACTCAAAGTAGTAGTTGGTATAAAATTGGGGGTCTTTGAATGTTTTTTAATAGCTTTACAATAATTAGTCAAAATATCGTTACTAGGAAATATTATATTTTCATCTTCGCAATGTGGTGGAGTCACTTTATCTATTTTGCGTATGTATTTCTTCGAGTCAATTGCCCAACGATCAAGTTTATCTACAGTATTTGTATTATTACAGTTTCAAAAATTCAATCACGAAAGATGAAGTAATAGTATATGTGATCAAAAAATTCTCCAACCAGTTTATGCTACTCAATCAACAGGCGAATTCATTTGCTCGATCCATTTTATTGTGAGTGCTATATATTTCGTATATTACATCATCAGGCACTAAAATAGAGAACATTATGGACACATAATTAGAAATCGAAAGTGAACAATGAAAAATGGCATAGGTAAATGCAAATTACAAATAATTATTTCTTAATTAATTGTATCTATATTATATTGGGTTATATGAATGCTTTATTTCTGTACACCGTCAGTAGTTACCTTATATGTGAAGTGGGGAGCTGGGTATTTAATTAGAACAAAAATATCGTGAAAAATATTGAAAGTTACATTCTGAGTAATGTAAGGTAAAGACTCCGTAAAGTATACGAGCGGGAAGTCATAGTGAAAGTAAACAATTAGATACAAAATCACATAACATGAAAATAGTCCAAAATTGAGAGCGGGTAAGGTGACAAACCAATTAAATTTGGAAAATTCAATTCAATTTGGAAATTATTAATCATACTGTAAATCCAAATTAGCAGCATCTTCTTGACTCATGTAATAGAAGTAGTCAGGGCTATTACAAACAGACAGTTTGAAGTGCATTGTGCTTATATCTAAGATCATTGGAGAAATGAGTCTGTCCACAGCTGAAAAGAAAAATCTAGAATTCCAGTCTATTTTGGACGTGTTTACAAAATCCTGTTTTACGTTTTCCAATATTTTGAAATCCAAAGGTACTGAGATAGAAATGTCTTGATTGTAATCCTGTTTCAAGAAAATCAAATATCCGTTTATTACAAAAAGTAGTTATATAAAATTGCGGTTGAACACTTGAACTAACCGGACGTATATCTACTAATAGAAATATAGCATTTTCCGAAAGGTCACCACGAAGAGTGCAGACTGTAACGCTTGGAAATTTGGATGCCATCATAGCCATATTGTAAACCTGGGATTGTATTCACAAATTACACAACGAAAACATTTCTGTAATTAATTACAATAAATCTACACAAAATTCGATAATTTTACTTACATGAGCAGACCTTGGAAGTCTACCTTTGAGAATGTTGATTACGGACTTCATTTGACCTTCTTCAATTAAAGTAAATGGATCATTTTCCTTTGTTTTATCACCACTCTGATTTTCAATGTCATTTTGTAATTGTAATGTATTAAAATTTTTTGACACAGACTTCATCATGAAATAAAAATAAATAAAAGTGAATATTTCAATTAAGTTGCAGATGTTTAATCTCAGACTTTCCAATTCAAATTCAGATTCAAAAATTCAGATTCAAAAATTCAATCACGAAAGATGAAGTAATAGTATATGTGATCAAAAAATTCTCCAACCAGTTTATGCTACTCAATCAACAGGCGAATTCATTTGCTCGATCCATTTTATTGTGAGTGCTATATATTTCGTATATTACATCATCAGGCACTAAAATAGAGAACATTATGGACACATAATTAGAAATCGAAAGTGAACTATGATTGAATTCTTGCAATCTATCGCCGAAAAATCGGACATATTATCAGATCATGCAAAAATGCTGTTAAAATATCATGGAAACCTTCCAATATTAAAAGCGGACAAAGAATTCAATTTCCTTTGGCTATTTGCACTACCTTTAGCTATTTTGTATTCACCAATATTTTTTGAAATAACGAAAAATATTTTTAAATTCTTTGAAGTTGCACCCAAAAAAGAAAACAATTTTCTTTTGTCGGATTATGATTTGGCTTGCCTTCTATTGGATAGGTCTTACAAAGATAGCCGACAAGTACAATTTCTTCATCCAATTTTATTACCTAGAGTCTCTTGTGACAAAAATCCACCTCCTGAGTTATACGAATTAGTTGACATTTTGGCTGGAGAATCAATTACTTCAGAAAGCATGTCATCAATTATACTTCAGGATATATTTAACAATAAATTTGCTCCAGCCATTGCAAAAATTGCAGGGTTAAATGCTTTGGAAGTTGAAATTGTGGAAGGAGAGTCGATTTTCCAAAGTTGGATTAGAATTAAAGGCGACATGACACGTTTGCCGCTTCATTTTGCAAAAATTGCCAAAGGGAAATATCTTGAAGAATATTTTTTGGTTTTAGCAAGATTAGATATGTCTTTCAAAAGAAAACTAGAATTAGCAGAGAAATTGGTCAACTGTCCTTTTCAAATTAGGGATTGTTTAGCAAATTACACTGAGGATTGGGGGAAAATTTTAGTACATTTCTTAAGATTGAAAGACCCTCTTTATACAAGAGATGAGAGAGAAGACATTTTGTCTAATATCAAAACAAGTGACTCTTACAGTTGGCACGACTATTCAAAACCTCCCGCTGAGTCAATGGTGTATTTACTGCGGATGTCAATTAACCCTGGCTCTACCAAAGGACTACAAATGTAGTTTTACTACCTTTACAGCGCTGTAACTTTGGGGGTAGTGCATTATTCCTTATGATTTCCAAGATACTCGAACCAAATTTATTTTTCTATAATTTCCCAAAAAAAATTTTTAAATTGCTTCAAAAATGGCAGAGCTAGAGGATAGTTGCCAAAAAATGTCAATTTTGTGTCCATAAGAGCCCATGTATAAGGCCACCAATTTTCATGTAACCTTTTATAATTCCAAAAAGATGGCAAAGGGCCATCCATGAACAACTTCCCCATTATAAATTATCGATTGTCAAAATAGCACAGCAAGTAATCTACAAATATATGGTATGGTATATATTCATGCATGCGGATATTACATAAAATAATTATATATAAATATGCGTACTACATTGCCCAAATATGAGTACCGATGTTCTATATTCCCCAAATATGCGATTATGAATTCTATATTGCCCAAATATGCGAGTATAAATTGTATATTGCCCAAATATGCGAGTATAAATTGTATATTGCCCAAATATGCGAGTATAAATTGTATATTGCCCAAATATGCGAGTATAAATTGTATATTGCCCAAATATGGGAGAATAAATTCTACAGTGGCCAAATATGACCAAATAAATTCTATATCGCCAAAATATTGGAGAATAAATTTTATAGTGTCCAAGTATGAGAGAATAAATTCTATATTGCCCAAATATGCGAGTACAAATTCTATATTGCCAAATATGCCTACATAAATTCTTTACTGAAGAAATATGCCCACTTATATTCTATATTTCCCAATATGCGTTTGGACAGTACATTCTGTACTGTCCAAATATGCCTATTCTATATTGTCAAATATGTATATACATTCTATACTGCCAAATGTGCGTACATATATTCTATATTGCCAAATAAGTTTATATATGTTCTATATTGCCAAATGTGCGTACATTTGCTCTATATTGCCATATATATGTATATATGTTCTATATTGCCTAATGTGCGTACATATGTTCTTTATTGCACAAATATACGTACTTATATTCAATAATAGCCAAATATGGGACATATATTCAATGACGCCCCAGAACGCGTACGTATGTTCTACATTGTCCAAATTCGCGTGCACATTCTATTTTATCTAAATATATGTACATATAGTCTACATTGTCCAAATATATGTATATATATTCTACATTGTCCAAATATATGTACATATATTCTACATTGTCCAAATATATGTACATATATTCTACATTGTCCAAATATATGTACATATATTCTACATTGTCCAAATATATGTACATATATTCTACATTGTCCAAATATATGTACATATATTCTACATTGTCCAAATACATGTATATATATTCTACATTGTCCAAATATATGTACATATATTCTACATTGTCCAAATACATGTATATATATTCTACATTGTCCAAATATATGTACATATATTCTATATTGCTCAAATATACGTATATAACACTTATATTATGTCACCTACATCGTAAGAATAATTTCTGCAGCATGTATATATCCATACAAATAACTAAATAAAAATTGCTAGCTCCGTTGTCTATGAACGTTCCCCAATTCACTGACTACAAATGTAGTCGTTTGGTATACTTAAGGATTGTTCCCATGTGTTGCTACAATTGTAGTCGCTTGGTCCCGTACCATAGAAAAAACCTTTGGTACCGCTAGAGTTAATCAACCAAACAGTATTCCGGATTTACTCGGAAATACAACAAACTTTGCTAAATTGGATGACGAAAGACTCCGAGAATGCGTTCAAATTCTTACCAAAGAAACACAAATATGGAAATCTGAATTACAATTACAGGAATTTTTGAAAATTTTAACAAACAACGAAATTTGTGTCAACACTTTACTTAAAGAATTTAAACGCCATCGAGACGTCCCCAAAGCAATTACAGGAACATTGAAATGGTGGCAAGAAAATGATCCTGCTCCAACATCCTTAATTACTGCTTTACAACAATGCAACGAATTGAAAGCAGCTACTGCTGTCAAGATATGTTTCGACAAAAGTATGATAATTTCATAGTTAGATTTAAATTGGAAAAAATTAATTTCAAATTTGTGGCCGAAATTTTAAAATTTTAGAACTATATTTACATAATTTTTGCTAGATATTATTTGGAGTGACAATACCACTGGATTTTCACTGTATATGCAGTACATGGATACTGGAAATGTTGAATATTTAGCCAAAGCTGTTAACCACGGTGGAAATGTTTTCAAAGATTTGATGCTAGATCTACTTGATCCTCAATTATTGCCAAGAGTCCAAAGCTTGATGGATACACTAAAATCATCTAATGACGAAATGATTTATGATTCTGAAGTTTCTAATTTCACAGAAGGAAATTCTTCCGCAGCTCCAGTCTACCTTTACGTCTACAATGAAAAACCATTTTATGGGGTATAAAAAACTTTCAATATTCTTTTAATGAAATGAAATATATCTAATTCAGTCAAACTTATTCTAGATTGACATTTTTCATACATCCCTTGTTGTGTTTAATCAACAATTTGATTACTTACGAGATGGTGTTATGATATGGGCACCCGTAAGTACAAATGAATTATCAAACAAATATATTAAAATAAATAAATGCATCATGGATTTGAAATAGTTACACGAGTGGTAATTAATATAAATAATATATTATTAAAATTTAAATTGAATTAATTAGAATGAAAGACACAGAGGCTTGGATACAATTAGGAAGGTACATTTGGGTGACACAATGAAATCAGAAAAAGAATTATCGGAACAATTAGAAGAATGGAAAATTGACAAATTTCATCCAGATAATTATAAATTACTTTCAAATAACACAACGCATTTCACACAGGCCGTCTCCAAATTTCTTGGATGCAAAAGCATACCGGATCGATATTTGACCCAAGGAAACATTTCGGACACGTACGTTTTATATAAAAAATTTCGTTTTAAAAAGATATGAATGCTGATTTAATGTTCTTCTAAATTATGCTGATAGTATATGTAGCCCAATAAACAGAATACTGTATTTATTTCTTATATTGTAGATTGAAAAAAATGGTGGAGAAAGTATATGGAAAAGACAAGCTATAAAATATTACTCAAAATAATCCAATTATTTAGTAGTCAATTTAGCAGTATATAAACATAGCATTTGGAATTGTAATTGAACTGTAATATAAACAAGTGCCAATAAACAATCTTTCAAATTTTTAAATGATTTAGCAACGGATTTTACTAAAGTTTTAAAAATTATACCATTAATGTCAAACAAAACTTTCTTGCCTTTCCTATATTGTAAAGGTTTTTCAGGAATGAATAGCACGTGCTGCTATTACGGAACTTTAGTAAATAAAGAGGGGTAAAATAATTTGGTATTGATAAATGCCTGTTTGAATTTGCGTTTTAAGTAATTTTAATATAATGAGTTGAACATGTATTTTTGGTACATTAAATAAGTAGAAATTAATATTTATAACACCAAAGTCGGAAAAATTATGATATAGGGCTACCAAATAAATGGTTACATTGCTTATAACATGTACTTGTCATTAACAAGCACATGCTGCTTTAATTTGTAATATTCAAGTGTTACCAATTATATATACATACAGGAATTTTTGATTTTTTAGCAACTAACATAATTTTTAGTTGTATTTCTAATTTAATATTTTAAATAAGAATAATAATAATTTTTGCCTGGTTGATAATGTAAAGCTGCGGCTTTCTTGAACATGATGTACTGAAATACACTTACTTCAGATTAATAAAAATTCTAAATGTAGTAAATTGCAGGGTTCGAGAATCTGCCAGAATGAATAAATCTCTCGTCCTCAGCGGTGGGCGAAACCTTCCTTTTATCTCTCCTCCCTTTATTTTTTTGAGTGAATTATTAACAGTTGACAGTAAAAAATTATCCTCCCGCCAAATTTCGTCCCTATCTTATTACCAAATAATGGCAGATTCGCGAACCCTTGCTATGTGATTATTTACAATAAAGCAAAATATTCCACCGTAAATTCAGGTTTTATTTAATTTTTGATAATCACGAAATTGGCTTAAATATTTCTGACAGAAATTTACGATTGTTTATTTTGATTCAAAGCCATTGTCTTCAAAGATTAAGTAGTCGCAGACATGTGTCTCTTTCATACCAACTTTCCTGTGAAATTCTCTTGCCGCAGTATTACGGCACTCTACTGAACTTGCTACAACAAATCCTTTCATACCTCGTTGTTTCATCAAGAACTGGATGGCCATTTTGGCATATCCCTTATTTCGGTGACCTTTTGCAGTAAACAGCATTCCGAATAGGCCATTTCGATTTACAACTATTCCGCAAACAGGAACTTTGTCCACGTAAACTGCTGCGGCCATTTCTTTGTCAGCTATATCAAGTAATAATTCTTTTGACCCTGGCAATGCGTACTTCCATCCATTGAGAATAAAATTAATCCCGTCTTGTAAATCCAGTGACAATGTTTTAATTTCTACTCCGGGGGGAATTCTGCAGCATTAGAAATTAGAAATTATAAATTATTGTATTTTAATATTGAAAATTTTACAATTTCATATTTTACTTAGTAAATTCAATTTGGAAATTATTAATCATACTGTAAATCCAAATTAACAGCATCTTCTTGACTCATGTAATAGAAGTAGTCAGGGCTATTACAAACAGACAGTTTGAAGTGCATTGTGCTTATATCTAAGATCATTGGAGAAATGAGTCTGTCCACAGCTGAAAAGAAAAATCTAGAATTCCAGTCTATTTTGGACGTGTTTACAAAATCCTGTTTTACGTTTTCCAATATTTTGAAATCCAAAGGTACTGAGATAGAAATGTCTTGATTGTAATCCTGTTTCAAGAAAATCAAATATCCGTTTATTACAAAAAGTAGTTATATAAAATTGCGGTTGAACACTTGAACTAACCGGACGTATATCTACTAATAGAAATATAGCATTTTCCGAAAGGTCACCACGAAGAGTGCAGACTGTAACGCTTGGAAATTTGGATGCCATCATAGCCATATTGTAAACCTGGGATTGTATTCACAAATTACACAACGAAAACATTTCTGTAATTAATTACAATAAATCTACACAAAATTCGATAATTTTACTTACATGAGCAGACCTTGGAAGTCTACCTTTGAGAATGTTGATTACGGACTTCATTTGACCTTCTTCAATTAAAGTAAATGGATCATTTTCCTTTGTTTTATCACCACTCTGATTTTCAATGTCATTTTGTAATTGTAATGTATTAAAATTTTTTGACACAGACTTCATCATGAAATAAAAATAAATAAAAGTGAATATTTCAATTAAGTTGCAGATGTTTAATCTCAGACTTTCCAATCTAAAGTGAAGCAAAAGCGTTGACGAATCTTAATTATTTGTATTACTTTAAAGTTAATATGGATTATCATTGATGGATATTAGTAACACAACACAAGTAATAGCAAGGTCACGCATTGTGCAATACATTGATTAAATTCGATTCCTAATGTCCATACCCACTATAAATCTTATTTGGTTCTTCAGTTCCATATACTTAAATGCAAAACGTCTACTTTTGCTAATGCACATTCTTATCGGTTAAAATGGCATATAAAGCTTGAAAGTTTTCGTTGAAAATTCAGACATTGTAAATAGTGTGTGTACGTATTAAAAGTCCGCAAGTTATCAAAAGCTTACTATGTGCAAAAAAGCAAATGTATGCTATCTCAAAGATAAAATGTCCCTATTGCAAAATGCTCTCAAGTTGTCCTCTAACTTGAATCCCAAAAGCAAGAGATATATTATTATCGTGTGTTAAAGTCTTCTGCTATATAGTCTGCTCAGTCTGCTGATGTACATATGGAAGATTTGTATTTCTCCCGATCCTCGATGAATGTATAATCTATATTATGCACTTTTTGACCGTTGTGACTTTATACTAGTGTACTGCTAGAGTCAAGGTGGGCTGTACTGCGTGTATGATGTTACAGAGTGCTCCAATCAATAAAATAATTTTGTTATTGCAGAAAAATTATATTCCAAATTAATTAAATATTATTGAGTACTGTTTGGCAGACTCATTCTTTTTATCAAGTCCTAAGTGTGAACTCACATTGGTCATCGTCATCACATAACCATCACATGATTTGCATTTTAAAACTATGATGTTGGATTTTTTAATTTCTGAAGATGATGAGTGAACTAATTAATATGCTGTCTCAACCGCAGCTTTATATTGACGAATTAATCAGTACTTTATCGCTTCGAGCAAATTTAAACAAGTATGCTGACTTTGTGGGAGAACATACATAATTATCAGCAAAATACTTAACATCAATTACAAAATAAACATTGCTTTATCTCTGTCGGTGCTTTTGCAAGTATGTGAGAGTGAACATATATGTAAACTCAACGACTCACTGGACAGGCAAGGTAACGAAGCACTTCATTGAAAGAATGTTTGTTCGATCGATACTGATAGGTTTTCTTAAAGTCTTGAATATTTTAATGGTCTACAGAGTTTCTAGTCAATAGGTGTCAAATAGCTTTTGCCTTTGTTTTGTAGCAACGATACATGACTACATCCCCATTTAGTAGAAGTCTTAAATCACAATTATTTCACTCTGATATTTTACTCAGAAATTATTTAATTTCACAACAGAGGAAAAGAAATACGGAAAATTTTCTTTTACTGCAGCCATAAGAACTGTAGCGTAAACGACAATATAAGTTGAAAATTTCAACATTAAAAAACGATAAATTACATGGCACCCTTTAATAATTCTCATCCTTAAAAGAAGTTAAAACTTAGAAAATAGTTATCATTATCCACAGTTTTATTATTGTTAAACCTTTACTTCACTAATTAAGGATATGACTTCTTCACATGAAAGCCGAATCGCGGTTATTTTGCTCCTTTGCTTTATTTTCAGTACACAAAGTGAAATTCTGCCGTCAGAATTTACAAATCATGATTTTGACATTGTGCTATACCCAAGTAATATTGCGGACATTGTTTTCGAAAAGATTGTACTACTCTCACCACGAACGATAATTATGGCAACTGTAAATGCAGATAAATGGGTAGCCAACTACAAAGGAAGAAATGAATACCCAAGTTCATTGTCAAAAGCGCATGGTAATATTTTAACAGTTGTGGAGCCACCAAGAAAGAGAATTGAAGTGATTCAATTCCTGCCAAGTTTTTTTGGTCGAGAAATAGATAGACCAGGCAGCCAGTTTCTAATAATTAGCGCAAAGGACCATTTTGAAAAAATCAAGAAGGATTTCGTGAATCACTTGGGATGGACGACCGCCGCTTATTACATGGTTATCAATTCCAAAAACGACATTGAAGTACTAAGAATGTCACGAATCACAAAATATTTTACAAATATTGATTTCGCATCGTCCGAAACTTCATTGAAAAGATTTGCAAGCAAAGGGTTAAATACTAATCTTCACAAAGTACCTATTCCCGTTTTGGATTTGCAAATAGAAGACAATAGACTGTATATTAGAAGGCGGTGTGATTCGTCCCCATACATTCTTATAAAAAATGGAGTTCTTAAATTATGTCTTTTGGAAACTGTGCAATCGCCCGTCTTCGAAATAATGGCTAACTATTTAAATTTCACTTCTATCTACAAAAGTAATTTAAAGAATAAAGAAAATATGTTTTGCGGGTATGCAATTCCGGAAGGGCATTATGTGGATGCGTTTGAGTACAATTCGTACAAGAACTTTTATTTAACACTTCCTGGGAAAATGACATTCATATACTGTTTAAGAAAAGACTCATATTACCAGCAATCTCTATCGATCTGGATTGACATAATGGACTCGAGTACGTGGCTAGTATTATTAACAAGTTGCCTTTTATCTAATGCATTGATATTTCATTTTGCAAAAAGTAAAATTTCATTTCACTCTATTACTAATTTTTTTGTTACCGTCATTGCGACTCTTTTCCGGCAAAACCACAACCAAAGAAACTTTCTTTTGTGTGCAATTTTGTCCCTTATGGTAAACAAAGTTCTAACCGTTTACGAAGAATACATCACGACTGAAGTTATTGCTCCTGTGGACAGGAAAATAATGAGAAATTTCGGTGAACTTATACAAAATGAATATAAAATAATTTCTATCATCGGTAGAGTAACGGGAATAACTACCAAACTAGGCTATTCTAGCAAACAAACATTTTTTGTCCAATATGGCATTACTGACGGCAGAAAACAATCCAGCGTCTATTTATATGATGCTGACAAGATTAATGCATCATTGTCGTCTTATCAATCGATGGTGTCGTGTTTAAGAGAAACGAAAAGCAAATTCTTTGCTGATGTAAGAGAATCTCTTTCTGATACAATACTTTTAAATCTAAAAGAAGATCTTCCCCGTTTGAAATGTGCACGAACGATCGAACATGCATATTCTCAACCTTTGCTATGGGTGTTTCGAAGCTGTTATCGTTATGAACTAATGAATACTGTCCAAGAATTGAATGAAATGGGGATACTTGATATTTGGCAACGTCTGCAATATTTTGATCCTCGGTCATTACATTTTAAAGAAAAACAAAATGAACAAAAATTTCAAAGCGTCAGCTTTGATATGAAAATTGGAGCTGTATTTTATCTTCTTGGATATCTGATCATTTGTCTTTGTATAATTTTTCTATTCGAAAAATTTTTGACTCGTCTCGTTCGTTTCCTCGCCCGAAATATATTTCATTTTTATGAACATTGTCTTTTACAGTACCATAAAAAGAATGCCCCTGATATTTTGTTCGTCGGTCCGTCAATCATTCAGTCCGTCCGTCCCAGCTGCAACTCACAAATGGTTTGACACTGTGCATTTTTTTCGTGAACCTTATCTAATATGTAATACATGCTTTTCATTTCATTGTTTATGACTTTTGAGCAATATATTGCACTGTGGGCGACGTGTTCAAGCAGATGAAATAGATTACATATGTTAACCACCCCGCATGTTAACCACTCCGCCACAAAAATCACCCCAAACACTCGCTTACCACCCCAAACCAAAATTACCCAACATGAAAATCTCTCCACACCATCTCCACCCCACACAATCATCACCCCACATGTAAATCACCCCGCCCGATCACCATCCGAGCACTAAAATCATTCCTTAAGTGATTAACAAAGAAATAATAATGAATGACGAAATTGATCTGGTAATTACGATTATTTTCTAAACTATTCATAAAAATGTTCTGAACAGTGCTTGAACAGAGTTTGAATATTTTATACTTTCTGTGTACATTACCTTTAACGGTCAACAGCAATACTTCATCATTGGGACCAGTTTCGTCATTCTTTACATATTTACACTGTCAACCAGTGGTGGAATAATTTTGCTGGGGTGATGACTGTGGGGGTGATTTTCATGTGGGGTGATGATTGTGCGGGGTGATTTTGGGTTGAGGTGCCTTTGGTGTGGGGTGATAAACGTGTGTTACCAGTAAATGCTAATGAATGATTAAAATTAGAAAGAAAGATTTTAGAATTAGAAAGAGATTAAATGAAATAAAAATTGGAAAATAATAAGTTATAAAAATAAGGAATACTGGTAAATAATTAAAATAATAAATGCTAATAAATAATAATGAGAAAACATACAATACCATCGTTTTCTTAAAAACAGGTGGAAAATATTCAGGTCAACAATTCAAGAAAATTACTTTCCATTTCTCATCAATGGTTTTCTTTCATTTTGCTTCGCAGAATTAGGTACCAGAGAGAAAAGAATGTAGAGTAACATTAGATGTATAATATTCTTCAGTAGTCTTCGTCATTTGTAGTCGTCCTGCGTCATAGCATAAGAAACGCAATATAATATTGTGCCTACCTGCCTTGTAGAAGTAACTTTGTGTTTTACAATTCGGCTACAGAGTCCACGACCGTGGTGGATCGATTGGATCGATATTGCAATACGGAAATGTAAGTTCTGTAAGCAACATGTTGAAGAAGAAATCTAAATGAATCATCTACACGGAGCGGATTCTTTTCTTAGAAATTACAATACATTCGTGTTGCATAAACAACAAAAACTTGTCAATAATACAGATACCTAATCATCAAAATAAAGTTGCAGTGAATTTTGAAAGTAATATTGCATACCAAATCAGTAATAAACACCACAATGAGTAAAAGTTCACAATCAGCGGACAAGGAATTTCAGATCGCCACTTTAAGATTTCGGCAAATGATGGCTAAAAAGATTTTGGACGAAGAGGAAATGACTGAGCTCTACGGAATATTCCAACAAGCGACACAAGGAAATTACAACGACTGGAAGTATTTTGGTAAGAGACATTTTTCTTTTCAGTAACTGTTTTGATATTGTAAACTCGTTTTGAATTCAGCGGAAACTAAGTGAACACTTTATTTAGCATATTTTTTTTTATTCATTAACTATATAGCAACCCCGATGCTGGCGATCCATGACCTCCAAGCAAAACGGAAGCACAATGCTTGGAAAGCCAATGGTGGGTTGACAAAATTAGAAGCAAAGGCAAAATATGCCCTCCGTGTTCAGGAGTTGGCAGCCAAATATTTTGTCGTATTTCCAGAAAACCGAAGACAGGCTTACGGAAGTTGTGCTTCCCTAGCCACCAACTACTCTTACGTATCACAATAATTTCGTGTTTTTGTCTCTAAGCTATGAATGCCAAACTACGAGTGTTAATATATCTTTCTGCTAAATAATATTTCTAAATTTCGATTTCTAAATTATCGCGTACGATTAAGTGAGGCATTACAGTTATCGTCTTTACTGTCTTTCAATATGTAATTCTTCACAAAGAAATTTATGCCTTAAAAACCTTAAACCTTAAAAACAACCTTGAAAAATATCAAATAATAAAAATAATGATTTTTTTGTAAAACTGGACCAGATTTGCTATTTTGATCGCCAAGCGATCAGTCGGAATTCTCGTTTAGCCACTCTTCTGAACCAAAACTTTGTCTTTGAAATTTGTCAATCAAGACTTTGCTAAATTACTCCAACATTTTTATGGGTTGCAATGATGAAGTTATAAATATATAATTTATGTGCATCAACGATTTTGTTGATACTTTTCTATTTTCATAATGTTAGTCATAATTGCTTGTTATTCTGAATAGAGTCTGATAATAAAGATATTGCATCGTAATAAATGAAGGTACACAGAGTTGAGTAATACAATCTGTGCATTTAGTATTACGTTTCGGGAAATGCATTCCAGTAATTCGTGTTGTTTTTTCCTGGATAGCATGTAAATTTCATACAACTCATCAAGAATATCAACCACGAAGGATATTTCCGTCGTTTTCATTCTTAATGATAATGTATGGGTTTTCTATTTACCGGATGTGTGATATGCAGTGTGATTCATAAATAAAGCACAGGGTTCATTTAACTTGTATTCATGAATATACGTCGTACTTTGTAATTGTTAACCTTTATAAGGGATTTAAGATTGCTCAATATTTCCGGTGTAGTACTATTGTACTATCAATATCTAAAGAGTGTAATAAGATATAGAAAATTTACTGTGCCAAAGATTTGCTTACAGATATTTTCCAAGATTGTCATCATTTCCCTAATGGATTTCTACCCTGAATGTAATTTTTTTTAAATTTTGTTTACTACAAATATTAATGCGATTTCAAGTCATATATATAATAGAGTTAGGAACAACAAATTTATTATTCTAATTTACTTTAATAGCTGACATTATTTCATTACAAGTAATATTTCTATTGGTTAACAAACTATAGTACGGTGACAGATAATTTTAAAAATAATTTGCAACATTTGCAACCTACGATTTCCGGTAAGTTATTGTTCCTTGTTTATTTTTGTCTATTCCTACATGTAAACGGATATTCTTCCTCAATCGATTTAAAAATCTTATTCAGTAAACCTTATGTTAAGGGGAGGAAAACTGAAAAACTTTTAAAAATCTATTATTAACTTTAATAATCTTTTTTTTGTGAATATACATCTGACAGTGATCATATTTCAAGGAATTAATTTTAGGCCGAACGAAATCCAAGTTTTATAATCTATTGAAAAGGAAAAG
This sequence comes from Yoshiicerus persimilis, assembly GCA_020352615.2. Taxonomy (NCBI): domain Eukaryota; kingdom Metazoa; phylum Arthropoda; class Collembola; order Entomobryomorpha; family Tomoceridae; genus Yoshiicerus; species Yoshiicerus persimilis. The sequence continues at coordinate 92,242,331 of CM036940.2, forward strand.
ATGTAATTGGCTCAGTTAATTATAAATACTTGTTAATAATATTTAGATTTGAAAATGGCATCAAAACAACAAGTATCTAATAAACAAACTCAGATTAATCTGCGTACGGCTGCCAATTACGTGATATTAGCAAAATCGACAATAACTTCAACTGGAGTTACTGCTATTACAGGAAATGTCGGTGTTACCCCTGCAGCGGCATCGGCAATTACAGGTTTTACACTCTCATTTTCTTCTGGTGGAACTCATTCAACTTCACCGATTGTCGCTGGAAAGGTTTATGCCGCCGATTATGCAGTACCAACTCCGAATATTTTAATAAATGTAAGTATTCGCACATTTGAACTTAGGTTAGGACAACATAAAAGATTTCACTTTTAAAATGCATTGTTTAAGGTTATTACCTAAATATCTGCAATGTACTATTACTTATTTTCTTCAATTCTATATTTTTAGTAAAAATAATTTGTAAATTAAAAAACTAGTAAAATTTGTTGAAATGTCTGCAAACTAGGCTGCTTTGGATATGGAAGCTGCCTACAAAGAGGCTGCAGGGAGAGAAGACCCTGACTTCTTGAACCATGCTGCCGGAAATTTAAACGGAATTACGTTGACTCAAGGTCTTTACAAATGGACAACGCCGTTGACTGTTGGTGGAACCGTCAATCTGTCAGGCAACGATTTAGACGTCTTCATTTTCCAAATTGATGGAACTCTTACCTTTAATGGTGATACCAATATTGTTTTACAAGGTGCTAAACCCAACAATATATTCTGGGTATCCGCTGGTGCTGTGACAATTGGTGCTGAATGCTCAATTAAAGGAAACATTTTGGGGAAAACGGGCATCGTTTATAACGCAGGAGCAAAGCATATTCAAGGGCGAGCTTTAGCACAAACTGCTGTTACCATGATTAGCAACACAGTTTCTCGGCCTTAATAAATGTTTTACTTAATTTTTTGTGAAACCATTAATGGCATTAAAACTATGACCAAGTTTGGATAATTACTAATAATATTCTAGCCACTTTCATGTTTAAAACAATATATATGATTTAAACATTTTTTGCCGAAATAAAATGATAAAAATAAAATTAGACGAAATTTATTTTCATTCTAAAGTAATTATCCCCTAATGGCCATCAGTTTTATAATTCGTGCAGTGAGCCTCATGAAATGGACGGCATGAATTACATAATACACCTTAATGTAGGAATAATTAAAAACGTGTTTTATTCCAGATTTTTATTCCATATTTTTAACTAACTTAACATAATATTATGAAAAGCTTAATTTTAATATGGCCTACAAATAAAGGGAAAATGTCTTCTCTTAAATTGTGTTTCCTGCTGGGAAAATGTATCTTCTGTTTATAAAATTTGGGAACTTTGCACAAATTAAACTGTGTCCATAGCACTTTTCCATATTAAATCATAGATTTGAAACAATAATACCTCGTTACCCCTCCTCGGTCTATTAATTTCGTAGATACATGCTTTGCTGACTTTATAAACCTCATACAAAAAATTTGGATAAAAGTATGTTATATACCATACATGGTATTTGGTCTCGTAGCATTATGTCGAAGCAAAGAAGTCCAGGCTGTTGCTGCGGATTATAAGCAGAAGGACACCGGATGCCGATACTGTTTTGATAATGTGCATCCCATTCCGGAGTCAAGGAAGTGTGAAACCCACACATTATCTTTTAACTTTGTAATTACAAAGTACGGAATAGAAACAACCACAACGTATGAATTAAGTAATTGATCTGCTTTAATATGTACATACATTTGAAAAAAGACAAAGAGACATTCGATTATTGAGTTGAAAAGAATTTGGAAGGTACAATTTTAGTGCAGTGTAAAATTTGTTCTGCATTGTAATTACATCAAATATTTTGTTATACTACACACATCGATAAGTCAGATTTGTAAACAAACCCAAACCTGGGCATACCGTTACTGGTATCATTAAAATATACTTTTATTTCTTTCCTTGTTACATATATCATATTAGCCAATATTAGGGTATTAGAACCAGGATGAGACGGAATCACAAGTCAACATACCCCAAATACCAATTCTATTTTTACCCAAGAAATAAAGCGGCAAGCTCATAAACAACATATTTCATAACAAAGTTGTACCATGAGCCATGTGGATCGAATTTGTTTAAGAGTTGAACAGTAAATATTTGACTTTAAATTGGTTTACATAAGAATACAGTCCAGCTTAATGTAATAAATAACACATTTATAAAAGTGACTACAAATGAAGTGACAAATAAAACATTAATTGGTAATAATACCTAGTGATCGGTGGAATATCTTCATGATCAGAAGGATCTTAACTATTTCAAGAAAAAAATTTCAAGGTGGATTTGTGCTAAGTTTTCAAAACTTCTTGCTATTTCCCAACACGCACACTTATTTTTTTCTAATTTCAAATTTTATTTATCTATTTTATTCAGATTTTCCAAACCGAGGGCACGCAAAATATTATTTCAATATATAATATTTCCATATTTCAATATTTCACCTGTTGACGACTAAAGCTAAATAAAACATTATTTTCTGCTCACTCGACAAACCAAGAATCACCACCAAGTAGGTAAACAATAACAAAGTTATTATGGGCATTAAATATTCATTTTTGCCAAGACATTTTACAATCGTTAATTTGAATTCGAAATTGTTCAAAGTAAAAGAACACAGGCAACCTTAAATCATTTCTCAATAATTATAAGTATTTAATTAACCGTAAAAGAGCACGCTGATCAACAATAAATATATTTTTGAACTTTGACTTTTCATTCGTTTGATGTGGCTTCTGTGCTACTTACTGAGGCACGAAATTACATGGTCAATGTGGTTTTGAATGCTAAGCAATGAAATTGCTCTTATAAACTGGAATATTATCTGTACAACTTGCATATGTTGTATTTGAGTTACTAAAAAATTGGAAAACTGGTAACAAATTGATAATTTGTGTAAATGACAATAATATTTTTTCCAAATTTTCATTGATTTGATTTTTCAAATTCTTTGATTTGATTTTTAAATTTTTTTTGATTTGATTATTTAAATTTTCTTTGATTTGAGTTTTCAAATTTTCTTTGATTTGAGTTTTCAAATTTTCTTTGATTTGAGTTTTCAAATTTTCTTTGATTTGAGTTTTCAAATTTTCTTTGATTTGAGTTTTCAAATTTTCTTTGATTTGAGTTTCCAAATTCTCTTTCAATTCATGTCTCAAATTAAATTTGAAGTTACTAATTTCAAATAAAAGAATATCAAATCTTTTCCTTCTGAAAGATTAATATATTCCTTTAAACTTTTATAGAAAATGCTGGACTCCTGCTTACAACCAAAAGTATTGCTTACCCGAATCAACGCCACCATTGTGAAAGAAAAGAGCAAGAGAAGATCCCAATGTCTTGACAGGTCATTATCAGACAGTTGCAATTCTCAACGCCAAGAAAATGTTGACCTTGAGTTGAAACCACATAAATGCCAATCTTGCTTCAAAATATTCCACAACAGAAGTAACTTAGTTCGCCATGAACGAATAATACATTCCAAATAGAAGGATTATAAATGCAAATACTGCGTTGAAGAGTTTCCGGATCAGTGCCAATTGATAAATCACGAAACCGTTCATGGTGGGGAATTACCTCATGTTTGTAGTTTCTGTGGGATACTGTACAGAAGCAGTAGCTCTCTTAAACGGCATGAAAGAATTCATACTAGGAAAATCTATACTTGCAATTATTGCAGTAAGACATTTAAATCTAGGACCAAACTTAAGCTTCATAGGGTGCTTCATACAACAGGAGAATCCTATAGTTGTAATTTGTGTAGCAAAGCATTTGGGAAGAGAAGCAACCTTAAACGTCATGAAAAATTTCATACTATGAAAAAGCGGCATAATTGTAATTTATGTAGTAAATCTTTCATGCTAAGTGGGAATCTTAAAACTCATAAAAGAATTCATACTGGAGAAAGACCGTACAATTGCAATTTCTGTTGCAAGTTGTTTAGAGTTAAGGAAAACCTTGAAATTCATGTAAGAATTCATACAGGGGAAAAACCTTACAATTGCAATTCGTGTGGCAAATCCTTTGGAAGCAGTTCTGATCTTAAGCGTCATGAAAAATCTCATACTGGGGAAAACCCGTATAACTGCAATTTCTGTAGTAAATCTTTTAGCGAAAGGGGAAACCTTAAAATGCATGAAAGATGTCACACTGGGGAGAAACCTTACTTCTGCAATTTCTGTAGCAAATCGTTTAAAGCCAGTAGCCGATGCAAACAGCATGAAAGAATTCACAATGGGGAAAAACCATACAACTGTAAATTCTGTAGTAGTCAGTTTTCTATTAAACAAAATCTGGAACGCCATGAAAGAATTCATACTGGGAAAAGTCCATACAAGTGTAGATTTTGCAGTAAAAGTGTTAAATCTCATTCCGATCTTAAGCGCCATCAAAGACGTCATACTAGAGAAACCCCCTATACATGTGGTTTGTGCAGTAAAAATTTTGGATCTAGTGATGCCCTGGGAAGGCATATAAGAATACATACTGGGGAAACACCTTATCAATGTAACATTTGTAGTAGTAGTAGTCGTCAACTAAAAATACATCAACGAATTCATACTGGGGAGAAACCTTATACTTGTAATTTATGCAAGGTTTCTTGATTTAATATTTCCCACCCAATTTTGTTGGACACCTGGGAAATGTGGGAAATGTGGGAAATGTGGGAAATGTGGGAAAACCGGGAAATTTCTGGGAAATGAAAAAGTCCTATGGGAAATGAATCCCAGTGGCTACGGAGACTTTCCGCGGCTAGTCTCATGTTATTCAAAGGAATTCAGAATCATTGAAAACACATTCGCTATTTTCATGTTTAGTTTTCCACGCAGATTTTTTTAAATGGAGTTCTAATATTATGGAAACAAGTAATTGTAGGTGATTTCTTTTTAACATATCAAACTTACTTATGAATATATGAATAATTCTTTTTTCAAATGCCACAAGCACTAAGCACAACTCCAGAAATGCATCATAAAAAGAAAATTAGCTTTGGCTGTTGATTCCCATTGTATTTTCAATTGTCAGTCAGCCTAAAGAGTTGTGCTCAGCTATTACCAAATCATTGTTGTTACCGCGTTATCACTTATTACCACAAGAATCATCAGAACAATGATTTATTTATTAGGGTAGGTTAGAGTTTCAGAAAACTCACACTAGTTAGCTATCAAATGGATACTCTTGTTGTAAATGATGTAAATAATAAAGAACGGGATGAGACTCAATGACTACTAAGGGTACTTGTGCTGTACGTTGCCGTCAACTGTGAGACTGAGACGCGACACTCAATGATTGTAACGCTCGTGTTACTAAATGCTGTTTGCAAAGCACAGTATTTAGTGATTTTGTATGTGTCCGTTCATTTCCCATTCATTTCCCAATTTCCCACCCACTAGGAAATTTTGCTTCCCACATTTCCCAGTGGGAAATGGGAAGACTTCCCACTTTTTCATTTCCCACTCGAAAGCCTGAATTTATGCAATAAAGCATTTAGATATATTTCAAGAATGGAAAGACATATAAGAATGCATACTGGAGAAAGACCTTATCAATGTAGTTTTTGCAACAAAAGATTTATTGACATATTTGGTCTTAGAAGTCATGCAAGAACTCATACCGGGGAGAAACCGTATAGTTGTAACTTCTGTGGCAAATCATTTAGGAGCAGCAGTGAACGTAAAATCCACGAAAGAATTCATACAGGGGAAAGACCAAGATGATTGCCTAGGATACTGATAATTCTGACGATATGAGGTGGTCTCGTAGTTAAGACAAAACAATCAGAGTTCGCTATTTTTCACTTTTTGAAAATTTGAACCAAATTGGAGCTACATTTGAGCCTTATCAATAACTAAGCAGAATCGCTGTCCTAATAAAGCATATAAGTAAACGTTTCGAATCCTATTCAATACAAGAAATGTCGAGGTCGAGAGTTCCTTACTAGCAGTTATCAGTAACACTAAGAGTTTATTCATTTATTGTAATTCAGTCTAGGATCCGGCTTAAACTTTATTAAGTGATTGTCTTAAAAATGCCACACTGCTCTTTAAAGGGGTGTAAAACATCTTCCTATAAAACAATTGGCAAACCAGAAGAAACTTCACTACACAGATTCCCGGCAAATAATGAAATCCGTTCGGTATGGCTAAAACTCTGTAAATTGGACGATGACACTAACTGGAAATCTAAGCGTTTGTGCAGTCTGCATTTCAAAAATGAAGACTACAAACAAGATGAAAAACGTTCAAGAAGACTAATGTCAACAGCCATTCCTTCAGTTAATCTTACTGGTAAATTGATGCAAAGTAAAGCGATTGATTACTTAAAATAGCTTAACTATTTGCCCAATCGACACTAGATCTTCTGATATTTATATTCTGCATTGCAGGTCCACTTCCACTTCCTACTCATGAAGTTACCCTTCCATTTCATGCATCTGAAACGTATTTTATTGTTTCTGTGGGAGAAACGATAATTAAAATCAAGTATTTAGCCATTCTACATATTTGAAACACTGAATAAACTATATTAATCTTTTCGATTAATTAATTCATTAATGACTTTTAGCTTTGAAAATGGTGAAAACATTTCTGCATACGCTGAAATAATTCCGGGCAAGGAAATAACTGAAGAAAGAAACCGTCCTGCAGATAGGAATCCCTTATCAAGGGTATGTAAAGATAAAAAGTGCAAGAACAGAATTCAGGAGCTGAAAAGACAGTTGAAAAACAGTAGACAGTTCAAAAAGTCGGAACTAAAGAATAGCATTGTAACTAAACAAAGACTTGACAGTTTGCGTGACAAGCATCGACGTTTGAATAAACTGTTCATACATCAAAAACTATCGCTTGCTAAAAATTTGAAGACTAAAGCAAAACTTATTCATCGTGAGTACAAAACGAAATTATCCAAACGATTTTCCAAATCGCAAATAAAATTACTGATGAATGGAAAAGCTAAAACTCATTGGGAAGAAGAAGATATAACAAGAGGAATAGCATTGCGATCCAAATCTACCCGTGCATATAAGTTTTTAAGGAATGTGTGGAAGTATCCAATTCCAGGATTGAAAACACTTCAAAAATATACGACAAAAATTAAATTCAAACCTGGTGTTTTAACAAATGTACTTGAATTATTGAAACAAGAATTTGCAAATGCAGAAGATTCCGTCAGACAAGCAGTTCTTGTGTTCGACGAGATGTCTATTGACTCACGGTTGTGCTATGATCCGGTGCAAGACAAAGTTTATGGTCCTAAGTCTGATGTAGTCGTAGTTTTCATAAGAGGATTAATTTCAAAATGGAAACAACCAGTCTACTACAACTTCGAGCCTTTAAACAAAGCTACTCTTCTTGAAATAATCAAGAAATGTCACCAGTCAGGTATAAACGTTAGGGCTGTTTGCAATGACTTAGGAGGAAAGAATCGAGGCCTGTGGAATTCGATGGGAATAAAAATCGGAAAGACATTCATTAAGCATCCGGTCACTGACGAGAAGATTTATTTCTTTGCGGATATACCACACATGATAAAACTTTTACGGAACAACGTTTTCGACAAGGGAATGACATTCGTAACTGGTGAAAGACTGCTGAAAACGGATTTTGAACGCTTAGCGAACGCTGATCATAATGAATTTAAAATACAGCACAAACTCAGTCAGTACCACTTAAATGTCAATAAAAGAGAAAGACAAAGGGTTAGGCCAGCATGTGAAACATTCTCTGGCAGAACTGCTGCAGCCCTACTCAAAGTGTTTCCGGACAAAAAGGTTCAGTCTGATTTTATCAAATTGGCCAATGACACATTTGACATCTTCAATTCCCGAGACTATAAAGAAACTGGACTTTATAAGGCGGCTTACGGCAAATACTGGCGAAAGCAGACGGAACTCCTTGATAAGTTTTATAAATCCATCTCTACAGCAAGATTTGGCGACAGAAACACTTTAATGCCCTTCCAAAAAGGATACATGATATCTATTGAATCTTTAAAAGCCTTGATGACAGACTTAAATTCCTCATCTTTAAAAGTTCAACACCTTCTCACTCATCGGTTAAATCAAGACATCGCTGAAAACGCGTTTAGCATTCTCCGTTCTATTGGAGGTCAGTATGAGCAACCTACTGCACTGGAAATTCAACAACGAATTAAGCACTTGATGCTAGGATGGAGCTTTGGTTCTGTACCTACAAGTCCAGTTGAATTTCATGAGGAAACTATTCCGTTTTTGTCAACAAAATTACTGTCACCACTCATTTCCAAAGTCTCTGAAAATACTACAGCTCCTCTTCCTATTCCCGATTTGATGAATGATTATTACCCACCGGAAAGAGAAAAGATATCATCAGAGAATTGGGAAAAAATGCACAATAAAATGTCTGCATCCGAAAAATGTGATTTTGCTGGCAAAGAATACGTTTGTGGTCATATTGCCCGAAAAATGAAGAATATTTATCCCGATCTAGTTATAGAAAACCCAAGTCGATTGCCGCTTAGTTGGATAGAAACAATAAGCAAAGGAAACTTAACAATACCATCATATTCTTTAATGAACATGTTTATGGATTTCGAAGATGTATTTTTATATCTTTTTGACGAGAAAGGAGATAGCTTAGGAATTAATCGAAGGGAACATATACGGAAAATACTAGTGGAGACTATAAAAGAAAAATTTCCCGATGCTCCTGATTTACTGATCGAGAAGTATTCATTTACAAGAATTCATTTACGAATCGCCTTTTGCAATCGACAGCTTAAGGATAAAAAACCGCGTCAAAGAAGAAGGCTCATAGGCACTGGCTACGCTCATGTGCAGCAAAACTAAGGTCACAGAATGATGTTCAACAGGAGCGTGTGTTCACAGATGAAGAATCATCAGAATCAGAGGACGATTCCGTCGATGCCATTAATGAATAGTTTAATTGTGAGATGTAAACAGTATTACTTACATGAGTACTTTCACATTCATTTCAGTTTTCCATATTATAGTTTTATGTTTCACTAAGATTTGTTGCGTTAGTTTTAGTAATATTTTACAATGATTAATGGAAACTGTAATTTTAGCTTTTAGTCAAATAACACCATCATTGTAATTTTCTTCTTTGTCGTTTTTCAATGAGAACAAGGTCACTTTACTAATATCAAGTGCTGGACTATTATTCATTTTAATGTAGTACACTACTGTATTTTGAGATGAAAAAAATATTGGAATCAGGAGAGGATATTCAATCTTGTATTATTTATCAGATAAAACTTGTTGCATATATAACTCATTATTCATTTAGCTCATATCACGTTAAAATTTGGGTGCATTAATAAATAATAGCTCCTATTTAGCAGATTTCCATCTCTGCTTTGTTTGTATTGGGTAGGATAGTAAACTAGAAACGTTGATATCTCATTTGTATTTGTATTATTAATACGAAGACTCAGCGTTGGTATTGATTTGGTTCAAATGTAGCTCCAATTTGGTTCTAATTTTCAAAAACTGAAAAAAAGCGAACTCTGATTGTTTTGTCTTAACTAATATCGTCAGAATTATCAGTATCCTAGGCAATCATCTTGGGGAAAGACCGTATAATTGTTTCTTCTACAGTAAAAAGTTTAAATCTTATGGTGAACGTAAACAGCATGAACGATTTCATACAGGGGAAAAACCTTATACTTGCACCACGTGTGGCAAAGCATTTCCGAGTAGTGGCCAACTTAAACGTCACGAAAAAATTAATAATAGGGAAAGTGAATAGAATAGAATAGAATAGAACTTTATTGTGCTTCTTGAATTAACATTCATTACACAAGATTAATATTACCAGTTTCAAATTTCCAAATTGCTAAATTATAAACATTAAATGAATTTTGTAGAGTACATATTACAGATATAAATTGGTTGTTTAACTATTTAATTAACATTTAACATGTTAACTTATAATTATAGTATTGGTAGCGAACGGAGGATTGGCAGTTTGTCAGATTAAATATTACGCATATTACTCATTCAGAACCCAGGACCGCAATTTCAGGACCCTTGAAAAATAATTATAAATATTTAACAACTTTACCATGCTATTCACCTCAAAGAGAGTATGAAGGTCATTTGCACCCAAATTATTAGGACTTGTCAACAAAACAGAATCTCGAATAGGTTTATAAATTAAACAATTGAACAAAATGTGCGTAATGCTTTCATATTCCTTTGCAGAGTTGAGACATATTGTACATATTTCTTTTATTTTCAAATCGTATTTTATACCATGTACTATTATTCTTGGAGAGTGCTTATTAAATAATCTTAATTGGCTTAATATACGAATTTTATCCAGAGGCAATCTGAATCGCAAATAAGCTTGGGGCATAACTCCATCACATTTTAAATCTTTAAAAATAACACATGACGTACAATTTGCTTTCTTTTCTACATCAGCTGCCTCTGGACATCAATTAACCGAATTACCATATCTTCGCAATGTTCATCTATAAGATCTTCTGACTGAGAGTACCAAACAAACCCAAACCCGATGCTTTCTATGGTGCACCTAAGGAGGGACACCCAATTATATTTATCTTCACTATTGTACAGCTTGTCTTGCTGCAATAGTGTGTTAAATATAATGCGTGGATAACGATCATTTTCCATTTTTAGGATTTTTTTCCAAATTCGCAAAGCGAATTTAAAAACGTGCACGAAAGTTTTACACCTACCGGTTTCCAGTCTGACAGCATAATCGGGGGTGTTCATTGGCAGTTTTAGAAGGTTTTTTAGAAACCGTAGCTGAACACTCTCAATAGTGGATTCGTAAGCCAAACCCCAAATTGAGCTACTATATAGTAGGGTAGATTGGCATATAGAGTCAAAGATGCGCAATCTAGAGTCCCAGCTATCCATTTTAGATTTTGTGGTGATAGACCAGACAATTCCTAATTTTGTGGTAACTCTTTTGCAAAAATCTAGTGCAGCTTTCCTAAAAAAACCGGAGGGTGTAAATACAACACCTAAGTATGTGAATGTGTTCACTATTTCTAGCGTTGCATCCCCGAAGAAAAACGTATTTCTCTTTATAAGATGCCCCAGCTTGTTAAAGATCATTATTTTTGTTTTAGAAATATTAACTACCAACTTTTTATTGTCACAATATTTTTTCAATAAATTAAGCTTTAATTGCAATGACCTTGGGGATGAGACAAGGACCACCAAATCATCAGCGTACATGAGGATGTGTACGCCACTGTTACCCCCCATGCTTACTTTCGAAAGTAGGGTATTTTCAAAAAAAGTCTCCAAATCGTGAATATATAAAGAAAAAAGTAGTGGCGAGCTCACCTCCCCTTGCAATAAACACTGAGATTCCGTTATGCTGTCAGTATGGCCCTCAGTCGTCCGAATTTTCATTCTAGCTTTACTATACAGGGATTGCAATATACTTATAACCTTACTGCTCACTCCGACCTTTTCTAGGGTTGCCCACAAGAGGTTTAATGTCACCGAATTAAATGCGCGTTCAAAATCTACAAATGCCGCGTATACATTCGCATTTAAATATTTTAGATTGTACTGAATTATTCCATTAAGTGTAAAAATGTGGTCGTCGCACCCTCTATTTTTTCGAAACCTCCCCTGGGCTTCAGGGATTATATTATTACTATCCGCCCATAATGTTAATCTTGCCACAATAATTATTGTAAACCATTTCAACATTGTGTTCAAAAGAGAAATTTCTCTATAATTCCGTGGGTTTTCAGGGTCCCCTTTCTTAAATAACAGCGCGACCTCAATTTCTGACCATTTATCAGGCATTTGCTCATCTGTCATAACTTTGTTAAATAAACTACGAACCTTTCATTTCAATGTTCAGGTTTTTCAAGAATTCATTTTTTATTCCATCTGTGCCAGGGCATTTGTTGTTTTTGAGTTGCGCAGCTGATACATCTATTTCGTCCATAAGAATATCTTTATCCAACTCTTCCACTTCTCTAGGTATGGGGATGAATACATGATTATTGACTTGCGGCATTACTTCATTATAGAATTTTTCCCACTCGTGTTTTCCAATGATGTTGTCTTGAGAAGATTTGGGCCTGAAATTATTAGCACATTTCCAAAAGGAAGTATTGTCCTGTAAGTTAGATAATTTCAGTTTAACATCAGACTCATGAATTGACTTTTTTGAGTCACAAAGTAGTTTCAGTTCCTTTTTAATGACATTTGCTTTATCAAATAGATCGGGACGAAAATTTGCTTTCCTACACTTTCTTCTAGGCAATAGGTATTCTTTCTTTTTTATTTTACATTCGTAATCAAACCAGATTTGATTTTTTATATTGGTAAACTTCAGAACAGGAACCGATTTTAACATATTACATTTTTCGGCTGAATATTCCATTCCAGATTTGATAAAATTATACATAGAGTTTACATCATTCGAAGCTGTCCCCTCTGTGTGTATTGCAGACCATTCTGAAAGAGTTTTAGAGTATTGTTTTAGATTATTTTTATCCCAGAAAAATGCCTACTTTAATACAGGTATTTGTGTTTCCCCTTGTACATTTTGGAGACAGCCTTGAATAGATATTTGACATATATTATGGTCCGACAGCCCGATGTCATCAATAACTTTAAAATCAATTATATTTGTTATAAAGTTATTGTTGACACACACTAAGTCGTTTACGCTTTTACCTTGGGAGGCTAATAGGGAAAGTGTTCAGTTACATTAGGAAATCAATTGCATTATGTACATGAAATACATGAACATTAATTTCTCGGAACAACAATGGTTATATTATAAATGTATTAAATGATCTGTAATAAGTAAATAATTGGGAAATAATGTGTTATATGTATTAAATATGTTTTTATTCATCACCTGTTTACTTATATTAAATATTAGTTATATTCACTTAAGACACAACATAGCATTTTTTGAAAAAATTATAATGGTTTTCTTTTGGTACATAAAATGATTTATAAAGCATAATATAATGTGCATGCTAATTGGCCTTAAAGCAAATTGCAACAATAGCTTTGATATCATATCACTGGATTCATAATATTTTGAACTTTTATTTAGTGAAAGTTGGAGAAGATACATTTATAGTTGTAGCTTCTATGGCAAATCATTTGTGAGCAGCAGTGAACGTAAAATCCAGGAAAGAGTTCACTTAGGGGAAAGATATTTTTCATAAATGTTCAACCAACCGTCTTATAGTCCACAATAGCATGTCCAACACAATTACTCATAAACTCATGACTACATTTTGTAAATAATGCTAAATAATATCTCTCATAGTAACAGTTATGCCGAATGAGTTGCTATGATGGTAGTTCAAGAAGTTCTCCTAATCTTTGTATTTCTTTTGATCCGGTGTGCTCAAGTAGTTTTTGTATTTTCTTTTGGTTAAGGAGTACGATGGTCATTAGTAATATATTCATTAGTAATATGTGTAACTAAATATTATAATTATAAAACGTGCGTTTATACAATCTATATTAAGTTTGGAAAATACCCAAAACTTGGCAAATCAAACTTTATTGACGGGCTGAAAACGCAATTACAACAAACTTCCTTATGTATTAATAAAAGAATTAAATTTAAAGGGTTATTAGAATAATGGGAATTGGGAATAAATTTGATTGATTATGCCATTAATGAAAAATCATTAAATAAATTATAAATGAGTATTTAATTTAGCAGTAGTTTTGATGTTTGTCTGTAAAAAAGTAAGACTTCCAATTAAAATAAGAACCTAAAAATGATGTCCACACAACTAGAATACATTTTAAAGTCCCACAATCAATAGGAATAAGAGGTTAATAATGTATACTAAAGTAAAGTAACATAAAATAACGGTAGTGACTAATTAATTCACCGTAATGACAAATTGCATTATTTATTGCCAAATATTAAAAAAAATTGCCACTTTCAAAATTATAATTGAATTGAATTGAAACTTTATTAACGTGTCAATCACTTTAGCATTACAAGTAATGTTAATTCTCCTTAGTTGACACATTATATTTATATATTATTATTAATAATATAATAAATCAAGCTTACAGCTAATTCACATTATTCTAATGACCCTTTAAATTGAATCCTTAATAAAACTGGTTAAAGTTGCAAATAGACTTGGAATTCCCAACTTTCCGTGTCGTCTTGCCTATATAATTATTAAGTCGCAATTAAATCTGGTTTTCCTAAGCATAGTACACTACGAGGAAAATGTACTTTCATTCGACTACTAAATAAGATTTGGGATTATATACACATATATATAGTTTGCAGCTGCATGTATTACGAAATCACAACCACCGTATCAATACGTGTTTGCTAAAAGCCATTGTGTTAAAAATATAACATAATCAGGAAAAGTGAGTAAAAAATATGGTATTTTGCAACTAAATGTTATGAATCCCAGAAGAACTTTAACAGTTCTATGAGCATACAAATATCCTCCAACGTGCTTGTAATATTTAAAAATATATATACTCTAGTAATTAATTGGACAAAAAATTAAGTGATCATAAATAAATAACCTGATATTTCACCATACCTAAATAGTTGTTTTTGGAGAAATAAGCTTGACAAAAATTCTCCAGAAATGGGCAAACTTATATAAAAGTGGAACAAAAATGTGTGACGACACAGAAGTATTGACGAACAGTTTAAAATTATCAATTTGGGACTAATATTTAATATACCAAAATATATAAAATATCTGTAACAATGGATACCGAGGACGATTTTGAAGTGTTGTTCACACCTTTGGAAACTTGGGAAATTGTTGCAAAAGCGATTCCTCTGATTCTGTTGACTGTCGCCGTGATATTTGGGAACTCCCTTGTTGTGATTTCTGTCTTGACACAAAAGTGTTTGCAAACGCCATCAAATGTGTTTATTTTTTCTCTCGCTTTGACTGATCTATCAGTTGGATTCCTATTACCCATGGCAGTATCAGATATCGTAATGGGATTTCATGAGAAGAATCGTTGGTATTTTGGGCTACCCCTCTGTAAAATGTTTATGACTTTATCCTACACAGGTTGTATTGCATCCATGTTACATCTCACAGGAATTGCAATTGACAGATACCGAATTATCAGTGAAGGAATTTCGTACATGACGACACGAAGTATTAAGAAATCAATTATCATTTGTGTTTGTCTTTGGTTGACTGCTTTGTGGATGGCCTCTGCTCCAATTTTTGGATGGAACACGTGGGACGAGTATGACCCTTACAGTAAAATTGTCGGCGGAATTAATTGTGCTCTGCCGTCAAATCTCGGATATATTATATATACAGCCATAGGGGCATACGTCGTCCCAGGCACTGTCATGATTACTGTTTATTTCAAAACATTTTTGAAAATCAAGGAAAAGACGAAACAGAAAATGAAGGTATCCTCTTTGACTGGTGCTGAGAAAAGTGAAGAGCACTCCGAGTTGTCTACAGAAATGAGTGATAGAAGCGGAAGTCAATGTTCCAAGCAAATTCAAGAAATTCTACAAAAGAAAGTCAAGTTTTCCCTAACAAAAGAAAGAAAAGCTGCAAGGACTTTGGGTGTCATTATCGGTGCATTTCTGTGTTGCTGGACACCCTTTGCTCTCGTTTACGTTGTAACTGGAGTTTGCTCTCAATTTAAATTTCAGTGTTTTCATCATGATGTCATCCGACTTGTATCATGGCTTCTATTTGCTAATTCAGCTTTAAATCCAATAATTTATACTATTTATAGTAAAGAGTTTAGACAGGCTTTCAGAAAAGTATTACGTTTACCCTGGCGGTGCACCTCGAAATGTAATTCCTTAAGAAAATCTGTGTACACAATCACCAATAAATAATCACTGAAATCTATATTAATTAATGTAGTACATTTGAATAGCAATAAATAACAGCGAGGCAGTGGAATATTGTTTTCATATAAAGTAGCTTAAACTTAATTCCGTGATGTAAGATTTTCTTTCATTATAAAATTATTTATTAAATATATTCTTACAGAACGTCCATAACGTTCTGCACAAATTTATATGACATGGTATGAGCTTATTCATTGAATAGGTTCCGCCCGTTCAATTACATAATGTGAAATTACAAAGACTTACATTAGTAGATATAAAAAATTATGATAATATTATTCAAATTACAGCCTTAATAAAAAGTAATATAATCATGCGTCACCGCACAACCATGCATCACATCCTAACTTACTAAGGTTTATCTACTTGGGCATTTTTTGTCTTTTATCAACAACGGAATCATTTTTAGTCTATGTTCTTTAACTTTTTGAATCCTCCTAATAGGGCCTTTTGTAATGAGAAGTAAGTGCTTTTACAGGACGTCAAAATCAAGGTATAAATAAATAAATTAACTTTACGCTTAAATAAAAGAAATTCTCATGTCTATTAATTCTATGTATAAGAACTTAAACATTGATCGACAAAGCCTTGGTATACATATTCGATAGTTGCATTTATAATATGTTCGCACATAACACAGAGTCGATATAACATTACCATTTTCAAACATGCTATGGCAATGTTTTAATAATTTTATTGTATATAAAATTAGATGGCATAACAATCGTATCATAAACACCTTTACTGTCCCAGCTTATAACGATAACTGACATAAATCTCCAGAGCTTATAAGAGATAAGCTTTCCACGAAATAGAAACATAGCATTCCCAAGCTAAAAAAATACATGCTTAGGAAAAGCGGATCATGTCAACATAAGTTCGATCACCATAATTTGCTTGTGCTACACATCCTTAAATTTTAAAGAAATTAAAATGGAATTGTCGATTAAACTAATTTGTATGGTTTTGTTGCAACTGTCATATTGGAGAACAATAGTTGAAACTGAAATTATTTCAAGCGAGGAATCCCTTGAAATCCCAGAAAATGAAATCAAAGTGATGGAGTGCAATACCGCAGTGGAATTATATAATGAGCAACCATGGGGTTCTTTAGATTGCACTGTTCGTCTGCACTATGTGACTAATAGTGGTCCCTTGCAGTGTAGTAACCAAACAGGGATAGGATACCGTTCCGCTACCCTAGTGGTAGAAACATCTCCAGCAGTGACAGAAATCTATTTCGTTTGTTCATCTACTCACCCTATTTACGCTGATGTCGTTTTCGAATTCGGT
Source organism: Yoshiicerus persimilis (assembly GCA_020352615.2). NCBI lineage: Eukaryota > Metazoa > Arthropoda > Collembola > Entomobryomorpha > Tomoceridae > Yoshiicerus > Yoshiicerus persimilis. Next base: position 92,259,576 of record CM036940.2, read on the forward strand.
GTTCCCCAGAAATTACTTTCTAAAATGAAATGGCAACGAGTAGCTCAAAATTACTCGGATGTTTCATCGTATGTCTATCAACTGATAATTTCTCCACCATCTCACACGCACAATTCCATTGCCGTAACATCAGTCAGATATAATATTTTTAATGATGGATATGAAGATTCTTTTAACCATATAGAGGTGCTGTGGCATTTTTCGCGTAAGTTCATGGTTTAATTGTAGTTAATATGTTCAAATTATTGATTTTCATACTTGATCATGTAAGAAAATGGAAAACAAATTATTTGCCTGTAAAATGAAAAACAAATGTCCTTGATTCAAATTGCCAAAAAAGGAGGTGACTATTGTGTTCTATTTTGGGCTTAATCTTTAAAAATTATTCCTCACATTATACACTCTATATGTACAATTCAGTCTACATGCTTTAAATGTATTAAAATTTACTGTCATTTCAATCATCAACCACTTGTGACAATACACGATTACCACGATAAACTCAGTTCAATTTTATCAAACTATATAGCTCTTAATATACCATGTTTCTTATCTCAAATGAAATGCGTAATGTAATGTTAATGTCATGAGTCATATATTTAATACGTTAATGTTTTACATAAACAAATTAATATTTCAGATTAAAATCACATTTAGAAGCACGTACCATATGTTTTGCGTGGCATTATATTTTATCAACTTAATTTTGTTGCTGTGTATAAAAATAAACCAAGGAGAATGCTAGGCAAAAGGAAGTACACTAGACAATATACGAAATGGACGTAAAGAATTAATTACACAATAAATTGGACGACTAAATATATAAGAGAAAATAACTAGTTTGTGCCCATCTCAAACATATGTCTATAAATACATCGTTCAACTGCACAGAGTTGTTGTGCTGAGCCGAAAGACTACCTTTTAGAAATAAACCATTGCAACCAATACCATTGCAATAAACAATTAGGTATGCTTTGAGAAGAAAGCAGAGGTCAGAAGGGTAAAATGATCGCCGTAGATAAGCACCGAAATATTTCGGATATTAAGTGGTGTAAAATCGACATTTTTGGTGCACATCTGTTTAATTCTTTCATTTTCAAAATCAGGGTACTAGAATTAGTATCGTATTATATTTCAAGTGTCGGTTTTTGTTTGATGATTTAAAAAGATGGAAGTCTACCTGCAACGGTGAGATGGTTAGGGGAAATTCCTCTGGCTGTGGTCGGTCAAAACAATTTATTAACAGAAATGGAGTTCAAAGAAAATATTCCACGGCACATTCCTTGTGTATCGCCCAACTTGTATGACTTAAAGTTTGGGAATGACATGGATATTTGGTATGAAAATGGATCAAGTATTCTACCAGGAGCGTACTACACACCAAGAGGATTCTTTCCACCATACCCTATATATCGAGGATTGTTCTCTAAGTGTGGTTTTTACCAACAAGAACAACCAATTACACAACTATCAATGTCAACGCGACAGACTACCAATATTCCAATAATCAAAACCAATAAACAGCAAAGCGATCCGTCTACGCGTTTCAGGAAAACCAGGAACCCCAGCTTTGCAAAGAACAACAAAGCTGTTATTACAAATACGTTTAGGTTCAAATGGAATTTGGATGGTAAGAAACACTCACATGACATTACTATAGATACCTTTCAGAATAATTTTTAAATGTAAATACTCAGCACATATTTGTGAGATTTTTAAAGACAGAGTGCTATATATACGGATAGCTAAGCTAATTACACATATATCACTTATATTCTTTACTTAAAAGATTTCAGACAGACATCACGAATAACTAAAAGTTCTAACTCTACCCAAAGGGCAGACCAATTCCTACAAACACCTTTCATACACTCGCCAAATGTGGACATGGAAAATCCTTTCGAAACTCATATTGTGGATTTTAAAAACACTCAATTTGATTTGGAATGTACTAGTCCACTTTATAACGTTACAATCGTCTCTCTTGATTACGGGTTAGAAAGCTATTTTAACATTTCTAAATCATATTTCTAAGAATACAAAATTTGTAACGCCTGCTAAATAGATAACAAATTGTTTTCAAATTTTCTACAGACCATTAAATGTCACTTACGCGACGCTTGACAACTGGTGGCCTAATAATACGGTAACAAAACACATCACGGCAAGATGTTCAACTCCTGTTATGGCAGGTTTGCATGGGTTCTCCTGTGACCACATTGAAAATGACGGACCTATTCAGTCTTTACATTGGTGGTCAATTGATTGGAAAGGTTTACTTTTATAATTGCGTAACATTTATTGTAATCTGTACACTGAAAACTTCGACTTCTGGGGAAATTGAATTGTGCTGATTGGTAACTTTAGAAATGGGAACAGACGATCGAATAAAACTAACAGAAAATAAAGGAGATATGAGATGTTCAACAGTCTTAACATCCGAACAAGATTTAGTTATTCCCGAAATTACAGCAATTGAGTGTGATAACTTGGTTGTGTGTCGTGCTGTGGCCAAATGCCTCCAGGTGAACTTATTTATTAACCTATGTATACACAAAAATGCCATGACTTGTTAATGAGAATCTATAGGGCCAAAAAAGGTTGCCACATATTAAATTCTATTTTTTTTCATTTTTTCATTAGAACCCCAACTATGGTACAGAAACTGTCAACTGTAAACAATCCGGTATTATAACCGGGACACCTTGTGATATTGGAAAAGAGGGGCATTCGGATCTTGACTCCCTTTCCCGTTGCAACTCTATAAAACCATTTAACAAGGGTTTAGTTCAGTGCAAGGTATCTGACATGATATTCCAGGAAATTTACTTCATTGACTTCAACGGAAAAATAAGCAAGTTACCCTTAAAATTTAAATATTTAAATATGCGTCTACTTAAATCCTAGAGCTTTTTATAAAATATACATTTTGATTTTCTTTGGGCTCAGATTTAGGAGATCACAATGTCATTGGATCGGATCCTAGTTCTATTTTAAAACTACACAGTGACAAGATTGCCGATAATGACACTAACGAGTTCTGGACTATTCCGGGAAATTACAGTTTTAGGTGTGAAGCTCATTCCTTCTATTTCGAAGATGGAATTCACTGGTTTCTGGAGTTTTCAGATGGAAGTGTGATTGGAATTTCTGAAGGTATTAATGTCGATATAATGAAAGATATGTTACCTAATTACTTATTATCGTCTATGTTTTACCTTTCAATAGAACTGTCCTCTTTTTATAGATATTTCAGAAATTAACACTGAGTCGGCTGATTATGATTCATCAAATCCTTCTACTCATGTGGATATATATTTTGAGGACATAAGTATTGTCAAAGTTATTTGCTCTGCTCCTATGCTCAGTATCAAGGATTCCACCGCTGCTCACAAATGGGGAAATGCTTCAGCAAATGTGTATCTTAAATGTAATATTTCAAAAATCAATTAGGTATTAATATTAGAAGAAAGCGCAATTCCTTATCCATGTGTGAAATTGTATTTTTGATGAGTATCTTCAAAAGTTTTGAGTTTTAAAAAAAGGTCTTCAGTTTCTAATGCAGGGTATGGTAAATAGTCCGGTAACCCTACTAATGATAAGTGCTTCTTATTAGAGTTTCGGAAATTTTGGAAAAAACAGTATTCTACCAAATTTCATTGTTTAGACCGAATGCCTCCAAGTTTTCCAGAAGATGGTGATAATGATGAACTAATAGAGTACGAATTTGAAATTGGCAAGGCGAATCAAGAGCTACTGTGTCAAGCTCAGGGATATCCAAAACCGTTTATTCAATGGAGTAAAGATAATGAGCCCATTAATTGGAATATCAAAGAAGATGTGGTTTATAAAGAAAATGGAGAAAGTAATAACTTTTAGTTAACTAAGAAATTTTCCCCCACATTAAAATTTTTTAAACAAAAGAATAATGAGTAAATGTGTTCTAGTTTCAGTATTCAATTATCTGATGTTTCCTGAATTTGACGAAACTAATGCGGGCAATTACTCTTGCTTAGCAATAAATGAAGCAGGAAGCAGAACGATCATCATTGAGGTAGCTGCAGTTGCCATCCCAGATGAAAAGAACGACCCAGAAAATAGCGAAGGTAGAAAAATGCTAATTTTAATGTCGTTGATGTGTGTCAATTTCAATTAATAACTACCTTTACGGCACAGATTCTTCAGCCTTTGCCCTAGTACCTGTAGTTATTGCAGGAGCATCGGCATCAGTGGTTGTTTTTGCCATTTGTGTAGTCTTTGTGCGTAGAAAAAGGATGCAGGTAATTTAATATAATTTTTCTTCCGTAGTTTTAATTCAAAAAGACAACAATTTTAACACAAATTTTGTAACTTCATTTTTGAAATTTGGGACAGGATGTTAAATTGTTACAAATCAAAGAAATCAAGTATATAATTGAAGGTGTGTCAACTTCCAGTCCGACTGCAAATAACAATTACTTACAGCAAAATCAACAAATTAATATTGACCCTCTTCATCTTTCTTACGACAAAAATGTTGAATTGAAAAAAGACTCTTTCACCATTGGTAGGATAATGCTGGAAATGCTAACAAGGATTCCACTTCTAAAACAATTATTGACAATATCAAGAGCGGTTTCCTATGATTTTTTGTAAATCATCATTAATGTTTGCAGATGACACAAAAAGTCTTGGAAAAGGAGAATTCGGAGAAGTTTTTCAGGGACGACTTTTAAGTTTGGAAAACTACGTTGCATTCAAAACTGTTAAATCAAAGAACTCCATCATTAATTTGAAATCCCTTGCTTCTGAGTTAAAAATTCTTATTTATATCGGAAAACATGAAAATATCATTCAACTTTTGGGAGCATACACTCAAGAAATAGAAAATGGTACCACAAAAATATAAATATCAATGCATGGTATTAATGCATTCATTTAAATGAGTAATTCTTTAAATTTATTTATTACTTATAATGTCTGATAGGCATTCTATATGTTGCCATTGAATTTTGTGGACTTGGATCGCTAGAATTTTACTTGCGAAGTAATAAAGGACGCTTCATGCAGTGCCCTATATTAAACTGCAGTAACTTGAGAAATACTACTGGGTAATCCATTTTAAAATTTACTACAAAAAAGTCTCCTTAATAGATCTCTTTATTTCATTTCAACTTACATCACTAAAAAATGATTGACTATAATAATTGCCATTGTTTAGAAGAATACCAAATACAGTATAAATATATTCTTGGTATCCAAATGAGTTAAAAAGGAATACTTTTCATTTTAAAATATATAAAATACTCCACAGGTATGTTGCAACAAATAGAACATTACGCGTTCCATTTCACAATTCTATCAGATGCTTACTGAAATGGTGTACCGAAATAGCAAACGCCATGGATTACCTTAATTTCAAAAAAGTTGGTTCTTTTTACTTTGTGAAATACGAAAAATTTCAAAACAATATAAATTCAAAATGCTTACCACACTATTTTATCTTTAGGTTGTGCACTCTGATCTGGCAGCTAGAAATGTTCTAATTACTGCTGATTTTATTGCAAAAATTACGGATTTCGGTCTGAGTCGCCGGACATATACTACTACTGAATACAGAAAGAGGGGACAAGATCCCTTGCCCTGGCGTTGGTTGGCTATAGAAAGTTTACGCAATTTGGTTTTCACTTCAAAGTCTGATGTGTGGTCTTACGGAATCGTTTTGTGGGAAATATTTTCTTTGGGAGAAGTTCCCTATCCAGGAATTGATCTCACTAATGATTTTGTTTACAAATTGGAAAGCGGCTTAAGAAATTCAAAACCAAAATTTGCAAATCGTCAACTGTATGTCCAATTTTCACTAACAAAATACTTTTATTTTATCTTTACATGCTTGCAATATTCTTTCAGGTACTACGTTATGTTGAAATGCTGGAATTCAAATCCCGACAAAAGACCTTCTTTTGCCTCATTAAAAATGTTGTTTGAAAACGCGCTGATATGCGATAAACATACAATAGACATAAAAGTGAGTCAAAATAAAATTATTTGTGCTGAAGTTCTATAACCAATTTTTGCAGTTTGATTTTTTTATTCTAGGAATTAGAATGTCATTCGATGCAGTTGGCACCACAGTTGAATTCGTATCACAGTGGTTACATTTGTCGCAACGAAGATGGGAATGATGTACTATAGAAAAGATATATCATAGTTTATTTGGGTAACAAAAACAGATTTCTTTGTTATTGCAGGTTGTATTAGTTTTCGATTTTTTGAATTCAATAAATTATTTTAATTTAACGCACATTTAAGACGTTTAATCGCATCTTTTTACATTTCATTAAAAACTAATTAGTTAATGATCGTTATTTCGTTACACTTTTGGGTAAAGTTGGTTTTACTTTCTAAGGCTTGTTTTAAATGAATGTCAAACTTTCAACATAATGTCCTATGCTTTTGATGTGTTGAAATAAATACAATGCCCTAAATTGCATTCAATATCTCATTTTTCGTTTATGGATTTATGACTGTCATAAAGTTATCTTCTACATGCCTTTTGGTTCTAATGTAAGAACAATAATCTTGGGTCAAAAAATAACATCCCAATAGGTGAGGTAAAAAAAATATGCGCAACAACAGGAAACTTTAATGCAACGTCGGTAAAACAAACCAATCAAATCACGAATAACCATGGATAAAATATTTAACTTGTGCAATATTACATAGATAGTTGTCTCCGTTATTAATACATTTAGCTATAGTTTTGCAGTAGGTACTTCTGTACAAATTGTAATTAAACAAACATGCGGAAAAGTGTAAGCATGCGGAAGTACTATCTCAAGGTCAGGGTTATTGTTAAGCACGTTTAAAAATTTCATTAGAATTTAATTGGTGATTACTGTTGTAATATTGTACACATATATACCGGCTTGAAAGCTGAAAAAACACTTCTTCGTAGTTGATTAGAATAATTCTTATGATCGGCGGAGAAAGTCTATTCGTTTTGAATAAAAAATAGTGACTTTACTCTAGTTTTAGAAGCTAAATATTTAGGAAATGCAATAATTTGCATCTGTAGATCTCTTTGTGTGTATTTCATTTTTGCATTTGTTTTGGAGTTACAACCCAGATATTTCTTCCTCAAGTTCATGGTAGCATTTGCATTTAATTCAATATTCTACTATTAATTATTTAACATAACATTCAAAAATTAATCCATCATGTTGTATTTCGTCGTTTCATTTTATTCTCTTAGGTGAAGGTCCAGAAATGGAGCCTGAGGAAGTTGTTCTGGAAATTTCAGTGTTGAAATTTCAGTGTTTTCACCAATACGACTTTCGACTTGTATCTTGGTTTCTATTTGCTAATTCCGCTTTAAATCCAATAATTATACTATTTATAGAAAAGAGTTTAGAAAGTCTTTCAATAAAGTATTACGTTTGCCCAGGCGGTAAACCTCGAAATTTAATTTCCAAAGTAAATCTGTGTACACAATCACCGATAAATAATCACTGAAATCTATCGTAATTAATACAGTACATTTGATTAGCAATAAATAGTAACGAGGCAGTGCAATATTATTTTCATAGAAAATAACGTAAACTAAATTCCGTGATGTAAGATTTTCTGTCATTTTAAAATTTTTTAATAAATATTTTCATACTATTCATCGACTAATTGGCATTCACTTTTTGGCATATTCAATTTCGACATACGAATTTCCTTTACCCCCTATTGGGCATAAATATTTTTTTTCAAATCCATAAATGGCATAAATACATTTACGGCGTAATGTGTGGTGAAACGGACGTTTCTGTCTTTCGATCGTCCGTAGAACGCTACTTTTGCTGTCTGCAAAGAAAAGGAAGGACCAACCTGCTACGATTTAAACATGATTTTTCTATTCTCTGGAGTTCTAGCTAGTTTTTCTTTGTAGAAAAGTGTTTTTTAAAGAAAATATGTGTACCTAAATGCCAACAAATGCTAAGAGTTAAATTCGGACTCCTTTAGTCACAGTTATAATTTAAACTATTTTATTAACACTTTTTCTAATGATTTTACAAAATTTCTCCAACTGTCGTTTGTCCTACTTCTACCAATTTTCGCTAAGACTCAAAACTTTCAAAATTCTCTTTTCCTCATTAAACAATTTTACCAACAAACATTTTCTTAACTTAGTATTCATAGTAACTAATTTTAAACATTACATTTACTTTTTAAAATGCATAGAATAGTGCACACTACATTTTATTACATAAATACTTTTACGTTTTATATTCTTAATATAAAATATATTCTTCATTCATTGTTGTCGACAATATGTGGTTTATTTAAGCAGTAGCAATTTCTTGCCAATTGTTTCGTTACATTTATGCCTACTTCCCTGATAAACATGGGACCTCGCATGAGGCCCCATTGTTAACAGGGATCAGTGAAGATTCTTTATGTGTTAACCTCAAACAGATCGCTCACATCACATCACTGAGCCTTTGGTGTTGTTTGGAGGGTCTACTAGGTCTACTAGGCTCATTATACATAAGTGAGCTCTTTGGACCCTCCAAATAAGACCAAACGCTCAGTGAAATGTGAGCAATTTATTAGAAGCTAACAATGATGTTACGAACCTCCCTAGTGAAGATGAAAGAAATCCGCTCACTTTCGGGGCGGAAGTGTGTCCCCCCAAGTGAATGGTAATTAAGTTTTGAGTATTCAGTGCTGTTCTACATTTCATTAAGCCTCGATGATTCCTGTGTCTGTAGACAAACGGATTCTCAAAATACACACCGAAATGTCTAAACATCTGGGAAACTTTGCGAATTTGGAGCAATGTAGGGCCCACCTTTTAAGGCCTGTGACTCTTTTGGAAAAAGTTGTTTCTCAATAATGAGCACGGATGGGATGTGCTCTAAGACATAACAAAACTACACAATCACCAATAAATAATCACTGAAATCTATTAATTAATGTAGTACATTTGAATAGCAATAAATAACAGCGAGGCAGTGCGAATATTGTTTTCATATAAAGTAGCTTAAACTTAATTCCGTGATGTAAGATTTTCTTTCATTATAAATGATGATGTATTAAATATATTCTTACAGAACGTCCATAACGTTCTGCACAAATTTATATGACATGGTATAAGTTTATTCATTGAAAAGGTCCCGCCCGTTCAATTACATAATGTGGCATTACAAAGACTTACATTAGTAGGTATAAAAATTATGATATTACTTAAATTAGAACCTTAATTAAAAGTTATATAATCATGCGTCACCGCACAGCCATACCTCACCTTGGAACTTACCAAAGTTTGTAGATCTACTTCGGTACTTTTTGTCTTTTATCCCCAATGGTTAACAATGGAATCATTATTGGTCTATGTTTTTTAACTTCTTGAATCCTCCTAATAGGGCTTTTTGTAATGAGAAGTAAGTGCTTTTACAGGACGTCAAAATCAAGGTATAATAAATAATTACACTTTACGCTTAAATAAAAGAATTTCTCATGTCTATTAATTCTATGTATAAGAACTTAAACATTGATCGACAAAGCCTTGGTATACATATTCGATAGTTGCATTATAATATGTTCGCACATAACACAGAGTCGATATAACATTACCATTTTCAAACATGCTATGGCAATGTTTTAATAATTTTATTGTATATAAAAGTAGATGGCATAACAATCGTATCATAAACACCTTTACTGTCCCAGCTTATAACGATAACTGACATAAATCTCCAGAGCTTATAAGAGATAAGCTTTCCACGAAATAGAAACATAGCATTCCCAAGCTAAAAAAATACATGCTTAGGAAAAGCGGATCATGTCAACATAAGTTCGATCACCATAATTTGCTTGTGCTACACATCCTTAAATTTAAAGAAATTAAAATGGAATTGTCGATTAAATTAATTTGCATTGTTTTATTGCAACTGTCATATTGGAGCGCAATCGTTGAACCTGAAATTATTTCAAGCGAGGAATCGCTTGAAATCCCAGAAAATGAAATCGCAGTGATGGAGTGCAATACCGAAGTGGGATTATATAATGAGCAACCATGGGGTTCTTTAAATTGCTTTGTTCGTCTGCACTATGTGACTAATAGTGGTCCCTTGCAGTGTACTAACCAAACGGGGAGAGGATACGTTTCCGCTACTCTAGTGGTAGAAACATCTCCAGCAGTGACAGATATCTATTTCGTTTGTTCATCTACTCACCCTATTTTTGCAGATGTTGTTTTCGAATTCGGTGTTCCCCAGAAATCACTTTCTAAAATGAAATGGCAACGAGTAGCTCAAAATTACTGGGACGCTTCATCGTATATCTATCAACTCATCATTTCTCCCCCACCTTACACACACAATTCCATTGCCGTAACATCAGTCAGATATAGCATTTTTAATCCTGGATATGAAGATTCTCCTTACCACATAGAAGTGCTGTGGCATTTTTCACGTAAGTTCACGGTATAATAATTAATTTGTTCAATTTATTGATTTTCATACTTGATCATGTAAGAAAATGGAAAACAAATTATTTGCCTGTAAAATGAAAAACAAATGTCCTTGATTCAAATTGCCAAAAAAGGAGGTGACTATTGTGTTCTATTTTGGGCTTAATCTTTAAAAATTATTCCTCACATTATACACTCTATATGTACAATTCAGTCTACATGCTTTAAATGTATTAAAATTTACTGTCATTTCAATCATCAACCACTTGTGACAATACACGATTACCACGATAAACTCAGTTCAATTTTATCAAACTATATAGCTCTTAATATACCATGTTTCTTATCTCAAATGAAATGCGTAATGTAATGTTAATGTCATGAGTCATATATTTAATACGTTAATGTTTTACATAAACAAATTAATATTTCAGATTAAAATCACATTTAGAAGCACGTACCATATGTTTTGCGTGGCATTATATTTTATCAACTTAATTTTGTTGCTGTGTATAAAAATAAACCAAGGAGAATGCTAGGCAAAAGGAAGTACACTAGACAATATACGAAATGGACGTAAAGAATTAATTACACAATAAATTGGACGACTAAATATATAAGAGAAAATAACTAGTTTGTGCCCATCTCAAACATATGTCTATAAATACATCGTTCAACTGCACAGAGTTGTTGTGCTGAGCCGAAAGACTACCTTTTAGAAATAAACCATTGCAACCAATACCATTGCAATAAACAATTAGGTATGCTTTGAGAAGAAAGCAGAGGTCAGAAGGGTAAAATGATCGCCGTAGATAAGCACCGAAATATTTCGGATATTAAGTGGTGTAAAATCGACATTTTTGGTGCACATCTGTTTAATTCTTTCATTTTCAAAATCAGGGTACTAGAATTAGTATCGTATTATATTTCAAGTGTCGGTTTTTGTTTGATGATTTAAAAAGATGGAAGTCTACCTGCAACGGTGAGATGGTTAGGGGAAATTCCTCTGGCTGTGGTCGGTCAAAACAATTTATTAACAGAAATGGAGTTCAAAGAAAATATTCCACGGCACATTCCTTGTGTATCGCCCAACTTGTATGACTTAAAGTTTGGGAATGACATGGATATTTGGTATGAAAATGGATCAAGTATTCTACCAGGAGCGTACTACACACCAAGAGGATTCTTTCCACCATACCCTATATATCGAGGATTGTTCTCTAAGTGTGGTTTTTACCAACAAGAACAACCAATTACACAACTATCAATGTCAACGCGACAGACTACCAATATTCCAATAATCAAAACCAATAAACAGCAAAGCGATCCGTCTACGCGTTTCAGGAAAACCAGGAACCCCAGCTTTGCAAAGAACAACAAAGCTGTTATTACAAATACGTTTAGGTTCAAATGGAATTTGGATGGTAAGAAACACTCACATGACATTACTATAGATACCTTTCAGAATAATTTTTAAATGTAAATACTCAGCACATATTTGTGAGATTTTTAAAGACAGAGTGCTATATATACGGATAGCTAAGCTAATTACACATATATCACTTATATTCTTTACTTAAAAGATTTCAGACAGACATCACGAATAACTAAAAGTTCTAACTCTACCCAAAGGGCAGACCAATTCCTACAAACACCTTTCATACACTCGCCAAATGTGGACATGGAAAATCCTTTCGAAACTCATATTGTGGATTTTAAAAACACTCAATTTGATTTGGAATGTACTAGTCCACTTTATAACGTTACAATCGTCTCTCTTGATTACGGGTTAGAAAGCTATTTTAACATTTCTAAATCATATTTCTAAGAATACAAAATTTGTAACGCCTGCTAAATAGATAACAAATTGTTTTCAAATTTTCTACAGACCATTAAATGTCACTTACGCGACGCTTGACAACTGGTGGCCTAATAATACGGTAACAAAACACATCACGGCAAGATGTTCAACTCCTGTTATGGCAGGTTTGCATGGGTTCTCCTGTGACCACATTGAAAATGACGGACCTATTCAGTCTTTACATTGGTGGTCAATTGATTGGAAAGGTTTACTTTTATAATTGCGTAACATTTATTGTAATCTGTACACTGAAAACTTCGACTTCTGGGGAAATTAAAATGTGCTGATTGGTAACTTTAGAAATGGGAACAGACGACCGAATAAAACTAACAGAAAATGAAGGAGATATGAGATGTTCAACAGTCTTAATATCAGATCAAGATTTAGATATTCCCGAAATTACAGCAATTGAGTGTGAAAACTTGGTTGTGTGTCGTGTTATGGCCAAATGTCTCCAGGTGAACTTATTTATTAACCTATTTATACACAAAAATGCATGACTTGTTAATGAGAATCTATAGGGCCAAAAACGGCTGCCATATACTAAAATCAATTTTTTTTTCATTTTTTCATTAGAGCCCCAACTATGGTACAGAAACTGTCAACTGTAAACAATCCGGTATTATAACTGGGACACCTTGTGATACTGAAAAACAGAGTCATTCGGATCCCGACTCCCTTTCTCGTTGCAACGCTATAAAACCATTTAATAAGGGTTTAGTTCAGTGCAAGGTATCTGACATGATATTCCAGGAAATTTACTTCATTGACTTCAACGGAAAATTAAGCAAGTTACCCCTACAATTTAAATATTTAAATATGCGTGATCTACTTAAATCCTAGACCTTTTTATAAAATACACATTTTGATTTTCTTTGGGCTCAGATTTAGGAGATCACAATGTCATTGGATCGGATCCTAGTTCTATTTTAAAACTACACAGTGACAAGATTGCCGATAATGACACTAACGAGTTCTGGACTATTCCGGGAAATTACAGTTTTAGGTGTGAAGCTCATTCCTTCTATTTCGAAGATGGAATTCACTGGTTTCTGGAGTTTTCAGATGGAAGTGTGATTGGAATTTCTGAAGGTATTAATGTCGATATAATGAAAGATATGTTACCTAATTACTTATTATCGTCTATGTTTTACCTTTCAATAGAGTTGTTCTATTTTTATAGATATTTCAGAAATTGACACTGAATCGGCTGATTATGATGCTACAAATCCTTCTAGTCACGTGGATATATATTTTGAGGACATAAGTATTGTCAAAGTTATTTGTTCTGCTCCTATGCTCAGTATCAAAGATTCCACCACTGCTCACAAATGGGAAAATGCTACAGCAAATGTGTATCTTAAATGTAATATTTCAAAAATCAATTAGGTATTAATATTAGAAGAAAGCGCAATTCCTTATCCATGTGTGAAATTGTATTTTTGATGAGTATCTTCAAAAGTTTTGAGTTTTAAAAAAAGGTCTTCAGTTTCTAATGCAGGGTATGGTAAATAGTCCGGTAACCCTACTAATGATAAGTGCTTCTTATTAGAGTTTCGGAAATTTTGGAAAAAACAGTATTCTACCAAATTTCATTGTTTAGACCGAATGCCTCCAAGTTTTCCAGAAGATGGTGATAATGATGAACTAATAGAGTACGAATTTGAAATTGGCAAGGCGAATCAAGAGCTACTGTGTCAAGCTCAGGGATATCCAAAACCGTTTATTCAATGGAGTAAAGATAATGAGCCCATTAATTGGAATATCAAAGAAGATGTGGTTTATAAAGAAAATGGAGAAAGTAATAACTTTCAACTAACTAAGAAATTTTCCCCACATTAAAATTTTTTAAACAAAAGAATAATGAGTAAATGTGTTCTAGTTTCAGTATTCAATTATCTGATGTTTCCTGAATTTGACGAAACTAATGCGGGCAATTACTCTTGCTTAGCAATAAATGAAGCAGGAAGCAGAACGATCATCATTGAGGTAGCTGCAGTTGCCATCCCAGATGAAAAGAACGACCCAGAAAATAGCGAAGGTAGAAAAATTCTGATTTTAATGTCGTTAATGTCTGTACTTCAACTTCAATTAGTAATTATCTTTAATGCACAGATTCTTCAGTCTTCGCCCTAGTTCCAGTAGTTATTGCAGGAGCATCGACATCAGTGGTTGTTTTTGCCATTTGTGTAGTCTTTGTGCGTAGAAAAAGGATGCAGGTATTTAAATTTAATTTTTCTCAACACTTCCGTAGTTTAAATTCAAAAAATAATAATTTTAACACAAATTTTGTAACTTAATTTTTGAAATTTGGGACAGGATGTTAAGTTATTACAAATCAAAGAAATCAAGTATATAATTGAAGGAGTGCCACTTTCCAGTCCGACTGTAAACAACAATTACGTACAGCAAAACCAACAAATTAATATTGATCCTCTTCATCTTCCTTACGACAAAAATGTTGAATTGCAAAAAGACTCTTTCACCATTGGTAGGAAAATGCTGGGACGGCAAACAAGGATTCCACTTCTAAAAAAATTATTGAGAATATCAAGAGCAGTTTCCTATGATTTTTTCTAAATGATCATCTAAATCATCACTATTTAATGTTTGCAGATGACACAAAAAGTCTTGGAAAAGGAGAATTCGGAGAAGTTTTTCAGGGACGACTTTTAAGTATGGAAAACTACGTTGCATTCAAAACAGTTAAATCAAAGAACTCCATCATTAATTTGAAATCCCTTGCTTCTGAGTTAAAAATTCTTATTTATATCGGAAAACATGAAAATATCATTCAACTTTTGGGAGCATACACTCAAGAAATAGAAAATGGTACCACAAAAATATAAATATCAATGCATGGTATTAATGCATTCATTTAAATGAGTAATTCTTTAAATTTATTTATTACTTATAATGTCTGATAGGCATTCTATATGTTGCCATTGAATTTTGTGGACTTGGATCGCTAGAATTTTACTTGCGAAGTAATAAAGGACGCTTCATGCAGTGCCCTATATTAAACTGCAGTAACTTGAGAAATACTACTGGGTAATCCATTTTAAAATTTACTACAAAAAAGTCTCCTTAATAGATCTCTTTATTTCATTTCAACTTACATCACTAAAAAATGATTGACTATAATAATTGCCATTGTTTAGAAGAATACCAAATACAGTATAAATATATTCTTGGTATCCAAATGAGTTAAAAAGGAATACTTTTCATTTTAAAATATATAAAATACTCCACAGGTATGTTGCAACAAATAGAACATTACGCGTTCCATTTCACAATTCTATCAGATGCTTACTGAAATGGTGTACCGAAATAGCAAACGCCATGGATTACCTTAATTTCAAAAAAGTTGGTTCTTTTTACTTTGTGAAATACGAAAAATTTCAAAACAATATAAATTCAAAATGCTTACCACACTATTTTATCTTTAGGTTGTGCACTCTGATCTGGCAGCTAGAAATGTTCTAATTACTGCTGATTTTATTGCAAAAATTACGGATTTCGGTCTGAGTCGCCGGACATATACTACTACTGAATACAGAAAGAGGGGACAAGATCCCTTGCCCTGGCGTTGGTTGGCTATAGAAAGTTTACGCAATTTGGTTTTCACTTCAAAGTCTGATGTGTGGTCTTACGGAATCGTTTTGTGGGAAATATTTTCTTTGGGAGAAGTTCCCTATCCAGGAATTGATCTCACTAATGATTTTGTTTACAAATTGGAAAGCGGCTTAAGAAATTCAAAACCAAAATTTGCAAATCGTCAACTGTATGTCCAATTTTCACTAACAAAATACTTTTATTTTATCTTTACATGCTTGCAATATTCTTTCAGGTACTACGTTATGTTGAAATGCTGGAATTCAAATCCCGACAAAAGACCTTCTTTTGCCTCATTAAAAATGTTGTTTGAAAACGCGCTGATATGCGATAAACATACAATAGACATAAAAGTGAGTCAAAATAAAATTATTTGTGCTGAAGTTCTATAACCAATTTTTGCAGTTTGATTTTTTTATTCTAGGAATTAGAATGTCATTCGATGCAGTTGGCACCACAGTTGAATTCGTATCACAGTGGTTACATTTGTCGCAACGAAGATGGGAATGATGTACTATAGAAAAGATATATCATAGTTTATTTGGGTAACAAAAACAGATTTCTTTGTTATTGCAGGTTGTATTAGTTTTCGATTTTTTGAATTCAATAAATTATTTTAATTTAACGCACATTTAAGACGTTTAATCGCATCTTTTTACATTTCATTAAAAACTAATTAGTTAATGATCGTTATTTCGTTACACTTTTGGGTAAAGTTGGTTTTACTTTCTAAGGCTTGTTTTAAATGAATGTCAAACTTTCAACATAATGTCCTATGCTTTTGATGTGTTGAAATAAATACAATGCCCTAAATTGCATTCAATATCTCATTTTTCGTTTATGGATTTATGACTGTCATAAAGTTATCTTCTACATGCCTTTTGGTTCTAATGTAAGAACAATAATCTTGGGTCAAAAAATAACATCCCAATAGGTGAGGTAAAAAAAATATGCGCAACAACAGGAAACTTTAATGCAACGTCGGTAAAACAAACCAATCAAATCACGAATAACCATGGATAAAATATTTAACTTGTGCAATATTACATAGATAGTTGTCTCCGTTATTAATACATTTAATAGTTTCGCAGTATAGGTACTAGTGTACAAATTGCAACTAAACAAACATGCGGAAAAATGTAAGCATGCGGAAGAACTACCTCAAGGTCAGGGTAATTGTTAAGCACGTTTAAAAATTTCATTAGAATTTAATTGGTGATTACTGTTGTAATATTGTACACATGTATACCGGCTTGAAAGCTGAAAAAAACACTTCTTCGTAGTTGATTAGAAGAATCCTTATGATCGGCAGAGAAAATCTATTCGTTTAGAATAAAAAATAGTGACTTTACTCTAGTTTTAGAAGCTAAATATTTAGGAAATGCAATAATTTGCATCTGTAGATCTCTTTGTGTGTATTTCATTTTTGCATTTGTTTTGGAGTTACAACCCAGATATTTCTTCCTCAAGTTCATGGTAGCATTTGCATTTAATTCAATATTCTACTATTAATTATTTAACATAACATTCAAAAATTAATCCATCATGTTGTATTTCGTCGTTTCATTTTATTCTCTTAGGTGAAGGTCCAGAAATGGAGCCTGAGGAAGTTGTTCTGGAAATTTCAGTGTTGAAATTTCAGTGTTTTCACCAATACGACTTTCGACTTGTATCTTGGTTTCTATTTGCTAATTCCGCTTTAAATCCAATAATTATACTATTTATAGAAAAGAGTTTAGAAAGTCTTTCAATAAAGTATTACGTTTGCCCAGGCGGTAAACCTCGAAATTTAATTTCCAAAGTAAATCTGTGTACACAATCACCGATAAATAATCACTGAAATCTATCGTAATTAATACAGTACATTTGATTAGCAATAAATAGTAACGAGGCAGTGCAATATTATTTTCATAGAAAATAACGTAAACTAAATTCCGTGATGTAAGATTTTCTGTCATTTTAAAATTTTTTAATAAATATTTTCATACTATTCATCGACTAATTGGCATTCACTTTTTGGCATATTCAATTTCGACATACGAATTTCCTTTACCCCCTATTGGGCATAAATATTTTTTTTCAAATCCATAAATGGCATAAATACATTTACGGCGTAATGTGTGGTGAAACGGACGTTTCTGTCTTTCGATCGTCCGTAGAACGCTACTTTTGCTGTCTGCAAAGAAAAGGAAGGACCAACCTGCTACGATTTAAACATGATTTTTCTATTCTCTGGAGTTCTAGCTAGTTTTTCTTTGTAGAAAAGTGTTTTTTAAAGAAAATATGTGTACCTAAATGCCAACAAATGCTAAGAGTTAAATTCGGACTCCTTTAGTCACAGTTATAATTTAAACTATTTTATTAACACTTTTTCTAATGATTTTACAAAATTTCTCCAACTGTCGTTTGTCCTACTTCTACCAATTTTCGCTAAGACTCAAAACTTTCAAAATTCTCTTTTCCTCATTAAACAATTTTACCAACAAACATTTTCTTAACTTAGTATTCATAGTAACTAATTTTAAACATTACATTTACTTTTTAAAATGCATAGAATAGTGCACACTACATTTTATTACATAAATACTTTTACGTTTTATATTCTTAATATAAAATATATTCTTCATTCATTGTTGTCGACAATATGTGGTTTATTTAAGCAGTAGCAATTTCTTGCCAATTGTTTCGTTACATTTATGCCTACTTCCCTGATAAACATGGGACCTCGCATGAGGCCCCATTGTTAACAGGGATCAGTGAAGATTCTTTATGTGTTAACCTCAAACAGATCGCTCACATCACATCACTGAGCCTTTGGTGTTGTTTGGAGGGTCTACTAGGTCTACTAGGCTCATTATACATAAGTGAGCTCTTTGGACCCTCCAAATAAGACCAAACGCTCAGTGAAATGTGAGCAATTTATTAGAAGCTAACAATGATGTTACGAACCTCCCTAGTGAAGATGAAAGAAATCCGCTCACTTTCGGGGCGGAAGTGTGTCCCCCCAAGTGAATGGTAATTAAGTTTTGAGTATTCAGTGCTGTTCTACATTTCATTAAGCCTCGATGATTCCTGTGTCTGTAGACAAACGGATTCTCAAAATACACACCGAAATGTCTAAACATCTGGGAAACTTTGCGAATTTGGAGCAATGTAGGGCCCACCTTTTAAGGCCTGTGACTCTTTTGGAAAAAGTTGTTTCTCAATAATGAGCACGGATGGGATGTGCTCTAAGACATAACAAAATAACTATCACAAAATCCTCTCTGATAACTATTAACAATGGGATCCCGTGTGAAGTTCTTTATACATAAAATGCGGCTTATGCCAAATTATTTATGTCATATTATTAATGCCAAAATGTTATGCCAAAAAGAAAAAATTATACCAATCATGATTTATGTCAAATGAGGAATGCCAATTAGGGGCATTACCTTTCCTACAGAATTCCCATAATGTTCTGCAAAAGTCTATGTGATATAATGTGAGTTTATTAATTGAATTCGTCCCCCATTCATTGTATACTGTGGTATTACAAAGACTTACATTAGTAGGTATAAAAAATTATGATATTACCTAAATGAGAGCCTTAATTAAAAGTTATATAATCACGCGTCACCGCACAGCCATACATCACCTCGGAACTTACCAAAGTTTATTCATCTAGTTCTGTACTTTTTGTCTTTTATCCCCAATCGTTAACAATGTAATCATTTTTGGTCTATTTTCTTTAAATTCTTGCCACTACCTAATAAAGATTTTTTGGAATTAGAAGTAAAGTACCTTTACAGCACGTCAAAATAAATGCATAAACATGTACATTTTAGGCTTAATTAAAAGTATTTTCTCATGTCTAATTATTTTATGTATAAGAGCTACAAAAGTTTGCACTAATAACTCCAAAGGTGTATAATTATACTATATTCGAACATAATAATGCCACATAACACAGAGTCGATATTACATTACCATTTTCAAATATACTATGGCATGGCATTGTTTTAATAATTTTAATGCATATAAAAGCAGATGTCATTATAAACGTATCATAAATACTTTTATTGCCCCAGCTTATTGCGATAACCGAAATAAATCTCCAGAGCTTATAAGAGATAAGCTTTCCACGAAATAGAAAGATAATGGCATTCCCAAGTTAAAAAAATACATGCTAAGGAAAAGCAGATAAGTTGTCAACATAAGTTCGAACACCATAAATGTTTGTGCTACACATCCTTCAAATTCAAAGAAATTAAAATGGAATGGGCGATTACATTAATTTGCATTGTTTTGTTGCAACTGTCATATTGGAACACAATAGTTGAAACTGAAATTATTTCAAGCAAGGAATCGCTTGAAATCCCAGAAAATGAAATCGAAGTGATGGAGTGTAGTGCCTCTACGGGGGGATTAAATAATCGTTCTTTAGCTTGCATTGTTCGTCTGAAGTATGTCCCTAATAGTGGTCCCCTGCAGTGTACTACCTTCAGGGGTAGAGGATACTCTTACACTTCCCTTGTAGTAGAAACATCTCCAGCAGTGATAGATATCTCTTTCGTTTGTTCATCTATTCACCCTATTTACGCAGATATCGTTTTCGAATTCGGCGTTCCCCAGAAATCACTTTCTAAAATGAAATGGCAACGAGGAGTTCCAGATAACTCTGATTTTTCATCGCATGTCTATCAACTCATCATTTCTCCCCCACCTTACACGCACAATTCCATTGCCGTAACATCAGTCAGATATAGCATTTTTAATGCTGTACGGGACCAACTTCCTTTTGAAGTGTTGTGGCATTTTTCGCGTAAGTTCTTGGCTTAATAATTAATATGTTCAAATTATTAATTTTCATACTTGATCATGTAAGAAAATTTAAAATAATTATTAGACTGTAAAATGAAAAACAAATGTCCGTGATTCAAATTACCAAAAAAGGAGGTGACTGTTGGGTTCCATTTTGGGCTTAATCTTTAAAAATCATTCAACAGATTTTACACTCTATATGTACAATTCAGTGTACATTTACTGTCACTTCAATTCATCAACCTAGTGACAATGTACAGGGTATAAAATAATTGAAGTACCCCCTGTATAGGAAAAATTTGAAATAGCACAGCAAAGCTATTTACACCAATCGAAAGCCAGTACAAAGCTACATTGAAATCCATGTTTTCATTAAAATCGGTTAAAATTGAAGGTAGGTGGGTCAAATAATTCCGTGAAAAGTAAAGTACAAAAATGTACCCCGGTTTTCGGATATTCGGATTTTTCCTGACCGAAAAAATTTCTCAGCTCCAATCCATGTTATATCAGTGATTTTTCCTGAATTTTTCATAGCAATCGAATTATTGAATTTTTTCGAATTAGGTTGAATTAGGATGAACTTTTCTAGGATTTTCCTGAAATCTGGGAAAAAATTCAAGAAAAGTAATGAAAAGTTGAAAATTCACCCTTGTTTGACTACTACGAAAAATTCAGAAAAAATTATTGATATAACATAAATTGCAGCTGTAAAAAACTATTTCAAAAAAAAATTTTTGGGCAGGTCAGGAAATCAGGATAGGTCAGGTCAGGTCATGAACTCCGAATCACCGAAAACCGAGGTTCATTTTTGTACTTTTACTTTTCACGTTATTATTGACTCATTTATCCTAAACGGATTTTGATGAAAATTAGGATTTAAATGTAACTTTGTATTGGCTTTTGATTGGTGTAGTAAATAGCTTTGCTGTGCTACTTCAGGTTTTTCCTGTACAGGGGGTAGTTTAGTTGTTGTATACCCTGTACGATAAACTCAGTTCAATATTATCAAACTATAAAGCTCTTAATAAAGCTTGCTTCTTATCTCAATTGAAATGCGTAATGTAATGCTAATGTTACGAGTCATGTAGTTAATACTTTAATGCTTTACATAAACAAATTAATATTTCAGATAAACATCACATAACATCAGGTATAACAGATATATCATCAGTTTAAAATTGTTGCTGTGTATAAAAATAATCCAAGGGGAATGCTTGGCAAAAGGAAGTACACTAAACAATATATGAATTGTACATTAAGAGTTAAATACACACTGTATTGGGCGACGAAATATATATAACACAAAATAAAAGCTTTTTGCTCATCTCAAACATCTACAATAGAACGATTTGGAATATCAGTGACTGTGTCACTAGCACTCCGTAGCAAAAATCTGAAAAAAATACCACAGTACTGAAGAGTAATTCCCCACCTTGAGTTTTAAGATGAGCAAAATCGGTCAAGGACACCGAAGTTACCCTTGATTTTGACCCTTTATTACCTACCCAGTAATGTATTAGCATTTTCTCATTGAGGCAAAGAGACACTATGCAAAACTCAATGACAACGAGAATTCCCTTC
Source organism: Yoshiicerus persimilis (assembly GCA_020352615.2). NCBI lineage: Eukaryota > Metazoa > Arthropoda > Collembola > Entomobryomorpha > Tomoceridae > Yoshiicerus > Yoshiicerus persimilis. The sequence continues at coordinate 92,281,877 of CM036940.2, forward strand.
AAGAAGGAAAACTCCATAATATACTTATACCATAACATCCTATACAGATGTTCTCGGCTCGGACCACTTTTCTGGGTTCCATCCTTTTCTGCAGTGCTTGAATTGTTCCAAGTGTTGGGGTGTGGGCTTAGGAAAGGCGTTTTGCTAATTCCTATGTTCTTTTGGTTGACATTGGAGTATATTGTCAAGAATATCTAAGGCAGAAAATCCGGGTGATTTCGAATATAGAAATCTACACATTGTACTATTATGGAGACACTTGCATTGACTCTAGATATTACAGTACTAATTGTCTTAATTTTATGCATACAATTCATGATTCATGCTGTTAAATTGAAAAAAGAATTCCCCATATTAGCAAAAGGGGTACAACATACGTAATGTGGAACTAATGATTTGGGTATCAGGAGAGCTCAGGGAATGCATGTTGTGGTAGTTCTTTTACACTTTTTATGAAATCCATTAATTAGGGTATTCAATATTTTTTATCAAACTTATAGTTCAAAATCATTGAAAACGTATACTTCCTAGCCTCAATTCTTTCATTTTAGAAATCAAGGTATTAGAATTAAGTACTATATTTCAAGTGTCGATTTTTGTTTGACGATTTAAAAAGATGGAAGTCTACCTGCAACGGTGAGATGGTTGGGAGAAATTCCGGTGCCTGCGGTCGACGAAAACAATTTATTAACAGAAATGGAGTTGAAAGAAAATGTTCCATTGGACATTCCTTGCGTATCGCCCAACTCTGGGTATAATGGTATGAAGTTTGGGACTGACATGGATATTTGGTATGAAAATTATTCAGCTTCAATAACACCGTGGTTAACGTACTACACACCAAGAGGATTCGATGCACATTACCCCATATGGTACGACTTTTTCTATAAGTGTGGTTTTTACCAACAAGAACAACCAATTACACAACTATCAACGCCAACGCAACAGACTACCAATATTCCAATATTCAAAGCCAATAAACAGAAAGGCGATCCCTCTGCGCTTTTCAGGAAAACCAGAAACCCCAGCTTTTCAAAGGACAACAAAGCTGTTATTACAAATATATTCAGATTCAAATGGAAGCCAGACAGTAAGAAACGCTCACATGACGGGGTCGTACTAAAGTGCACCCCCAAAACGTTTTCACCGCCCCCTCCCCTCCTAAATAAAAAGCACCCCCATTAAGGTGACCATATTTTCCCATTGTATACCATGCTTGGCTACCAAATGGCCATAAAACTTGAAAACGCACCCCAATAGAAAACTCACCCACCAATGGAAAATGTAAGATTGTTGAGCAATAATTAATGTTAGCATGCAAGTAACGCGCATTTTTCTAAAGCAACCTAATAAAAAATAAACAAAATGTCTTTTATTTGGGGGGCGGTGCCAAATCCATTTTTGGGGGCGCTTTTTAGTAGGTCCGCACATGACGTTTTAGATGTCTTTCAGAATAATTTTAAAATGTAAATACTCCGCATATATTTGTGAGACTTTTAAAGACAAAGTTATGTGGATAGCTAAGCTAATTACTCATATACAACTTACCTATATTCTTTATTTAAAAGATTTCAGAGCAACATCGCGAATAACTAAAAGTTCTAACTCTACCCAAAGGGCAGACCAATTCTTACAAACACCTTTTATACACTCGCCATATGTGGAGCCTTTCCAAACTCATATTGTGGATTTTAAAAACACTCAATTTGATTTGGAATGTACTAGTTCAGTTTATAACGTTACAATCGTCTCTCTTGATTACGGGTTAGTAAGTTATTTTACCATTTCCAAATCATATTTCTACGAATACAATATTTATAACGCCTACTAAATAAATAACAAATTATTTTTAACAGACCATTAAATGTTACTCACTTCTCGGATTCTCAATCGTATGAAAACTATTGGGTAAGAACCTACAGGGCAACATGTTCAACTCCTGTTATGGAAGGTTCGCATGGGTTCTCTTGTGATCACATTGAAAATGACGGACCCATTCAGTCTTTACATTGGTGGTCAATTGATTGGAAAGGTTTTCTTTTATGGTTGCGTAACATTTATTGTAATCCGTAAACGGAAAACTTAGACTTCTGGTGGAACTAAAATGTGCTAATTGGGTATCTTTAGATAAGAACTCCAATCCAATAAAACTATCGGAAAATAAAGAATATATGAGATGTTCAACAGTCTTAACATCAGAACAAGATTTAGTTATTCCTGAAATTACAGCAATTGAGTGTGAAAACTTGGTTATGTGTCGCGTTATGGCCAAATGTCTCCAGGTGAAATTATTAATTAACCTATTTATACACAAAAATGCCATGACTTGTTAATGAGAATCTATAGGGCCAAACAAGGCCCTGCCACATATTAAAATCTATTTTTTTCATTTTTTCATTAGAACCCCAACTATGGTACAGAAACTGTCAACTGTAAACAATCCGGTATTATAACCGGGACACCTTGTGATATCGAAAAAGAGAGTCATTCGGATCCCGACTCCCTTTCTCGATGCAACTCAATAAAACCATTTAACAAGGGTTTAGTTCAGTGCAAGGTATCTAAAATGACATTACAGGAAATTTACTTCATTGACTTCAACGGAAAATTGAGCAAGTTTCATTTAAAACATTTAAATATACCTCTACTTAAATCCCAGAGCTTTTTATAATGTACACATTTTGATTTCCCTTGGGCTCAGATTTAGGAGATCACAATGACATACGATCGAATCCTAGTTCTATTTTAAAACTGCACAGTGACAAGATTGCCGTTAATGACACTAACGAATTTTGGACTATTCCCGGAAACTACAGTTTTAGGTGTGAAGCTCATTCCTTCTATTTCGAAGATGGAATTCGTTGGTTTCTGCAGTTTTCTGATGGAAATGTGATTGAAATTTCTGAAGGTATTAATATCGATATAATAAGAGATATGGTACCTAATTATTGACCGGTTACATATCTGCCTTCCAATATTCCATTTTGGTTTTATAGATATTTCAGAAACTGACCCTGAGTCGGCGGATTATGATTCCACAAATCCATTTAGCCACGTGGATATATATTTCGAAGACATAAGTACTGTCAAAGTTATTTGTTCTGCCCCTGTGCTCAGTATCAAGGATTCTTCCGCTGATCACAAATGGGAAAATGCCACAGCAAATGTGTATCTTAAATGTAATATTTCAAAAATTAATTTTTAATTGACACTTACGGAAAACATTTGAAATATTGCTTCGAAACACGTTCATGAGATATCACACCCCACTAATTTCCATACCCTGAGGTCGAAAATGTTATCATCAGTGAAAATGAAGTATTAATATTAGACGAAAATGCAACTCCACACACATGGGTAAAATCTGGATTTTCGGTTTCTAATGCAGGGTATGGTAAATAGTCCGGCAAACCTACACATTATAAGTGTTCCTTATTAGAGTTTTGGAAATTTTGGAAAAGTCAAAGAGTCAAACAATATTCTATAATATTCTATAATATTCTATAATATTCTATAATATCTAAACCATATAAACCAAACCAATTTTCATCATTTAGATCGTATGTCTCCAAGTTTTCCAGAAGATGCTGCTGATGATGAACTAATAGAATACGAATTTGAAATTGGCAAGGCGAATCAAGAGCTACTGTGTCAAGCTCAGGGATATCCAAAACCGTTTATTCAATGGAGTAAAGATAATGAGCCCATTAATTGGAATATCAAAGAAGATGTGGTTTATAAAGAAAATGGAGAAAGTAATAACTTTTAGTTAACTAAGAAATTTTCCCACACATTAAAATTATTTAAGCAAAAGAATAATGAGTAAATGTGTTTTAGTTTCAGTATTCAATTATCTGATGTTTCCTGAATTTGACGAAACTAATGCGGGCAATTACTCCTGCTTAGCAATAAATGAAGCAGGAAGCAGAACGATCATAATTGAGGTAGCTGCCGTTGCCAGGTCAGGTGAAAAAACCGACCCAGTAAATAGCGAAGGTAGAAAAATGCGAATTTTAATGTCGTTGATGTCTGTATTTCAATTAGTAAGTGTCTTTAATACACAGATTCTTCGGTCTTCGCTCTAGTACCTGTAGTTATTGCAGGAGCATCGACATCAGTGGTTGTTTTTGCCATTTGTGTAGTCTTTGTGCGTAGGAAGAAGATGCAGGTATTTAAATTGATTTTTTTCTATACTTCCGTAGTTTGAATTCAAAAGACAATAATTTTTAACACAAATTTTGTAACTCAATTTGTGAAATTTGGGACAGGATGTTAAGTTATTACAAATCAAAGAAATCCAGTATATAATTGAAGGTGTGTCACCTTCCAGTCCGACTGCAAACAACAATTACACACAGCAAAATCAACAAATTAATATTGACCCTCTTCATCTTCCTTACGACAAAAATGTTGAGTTGGAAAAAGACTCTTTCACCATTGGTAAGAAAATGCTGGAAATGCAAACAAGGATTCCGCTTCTAAAGAAAATTATTGACAATATCTGAAGCAGTTTTCTATGATTTCTTGTAAACGAGCAGCTAAGTCATCATTATTTAATATTTGCAGATGATACTAAAAGTCTTGGAAAAGGAGAATTCGGAGAAGTATTTCAGGGACGACTTTTAAGTATGGAAAATTACGTTGCATTCAAAACAGTGAAATCAAAGAACTCCATCATTAATTTGAAATCCCTTGCTTCTGAGTTAAAAATTCTTATTTATATCGGAAAACATGAAAATATCATTCAACTTTTGGGAGCATACACTCAAGAAATAGAAAATGGTAGCACAAAAATATATAAATATTAATCATTAATTTAAATGAGTAAATCTTTAAATTTATATATTATTTACAATGTCTGATAGGCATTCTATATGTTTCCATTGAATTTTGTGGACTTGGATCGCTCGAATTTTACTTACGAAGTAATAAAGGACGTTTCATGCAGTGTCCTATATTAAACTGCAGTAACTTGAGAAATACTACTGGGTAATTCCATTTTAATAGTTTAATAAACCATTTTAAATGCATATAAGAAAGTAGCGGTCGACCATTTTCCTATTATGCATGATTTGGGAACCTCACTGTAATTTTCTTATGATGCATGATTTGGGAACCTCACTGTAATTTTCCTATGATGCATGATTTGGGAACCTCACTGTAATTTTCCTATGATGCATGAATTGGGAACCTCACTGTAATTTTCCTATGATGCATGATTTGGGAACCTCACTGTAATTTTCCTATGATGCATGATTTGGGAACCTCACTGTAATTTTCCTATGATGCATGAATTGGGAACCTCACTGTAATTTTCCTATGATGCATGATTTGGGAACCTCACTGTAATTTTCCTATGATGCATGATTTGGGAACCTCACTGTAATTTTCCTATGATGCATGATTTGGGAACCTCACTGTAATTTTCCTATGATGCATGATTTGGGAACCTCACTGTAATTTTCCTATGATGCATGATTTGGGAACCTCACTGTAATTTTCCTATGATGCATGATTTGGGAACCTCACTGTAATTTTTCTATGATGCATGATTTGGGAACCTCACTGTAATTTTCCTATGATGCATGATTTGGGAACCTCACTGTAATTTTCCTATGATGCATGATTTGGGAACCTCACTGTAATTGTAATTGGATGATGACTATTGACATGGACATGGACATGATGATGGATGATGACGGAATGATGACAAACAGACAGACAGACAGGTAGATCAGGCATTACCATAAAGTATCGTTTCGCGAACGCACAGACAGACAGACATCCAGACAGACATCCAGACAGACAGACAGACAGACAGACAGACAGATCAGACATTATTATAAAGTAGCTGACCGCTACTTAATAAAAACAAAGACTTTTAATAGGTCCCTTTCTTTCCATTAAACTTATACCACTATTTAATTTATATAATTTAAAATTGAATTTAAAAGTATGAAAATATCCTTTGTATCCGGATTAGATGTAAAAATTAAAAAGGTACCATTTTCTTTAAAAAATATAAAATACTCCACAGGTATGTTGCAACAAATAGAACGCTACGCGTTCCATTTCACAATTCTATCAGATGCTTACTGAAATGGTGTACTGAAATAGCAAACGCCATGGAGTACCTCAACTACAAAAAAGTTTGTTGTTTTTACTTAGTGAAATATGAAAAATTTCAAAATAATATAAATTTATAATCCTTACCACATTATTTTATCCTTAGGTTGTGCACTCTGATCTGGCAGCTAGAAATGTTTTAATCACTGCTGATTTCATTGCAAAAATTACGGATTTCGGTCTGAGTCGCCGGACATATACTACTACTGAATACAGAAAGAGAGGACAAGATCCCTTGCCTTGGCGTTGGTTGGCTATAGAAAGTTTACGCAATTTGGTTTTCACTTCAAAATCTGATGTGTGGTCTTACGGAATCGTTTTGTGGGAAATATTTTCTTTGGGAGAAGTTCCATTTCCAGGAATTGATCTCACTAATGACTTTGTATACAAATTGGAAAACGGTTTAAGAAATTCAAAACCAAAATTTGCAAATCGTCAACTGTATGTTCATTTTTCATTAGCAAAATCCTTTTACTTTATTTTTACATGTTTGCATTATTCTTTCAGATACTACGTTATGTTGAAATGCTGGAATACAAATCCCGACAAAAGACCTTCTTTTGCCTCATTGAAAACGTTGTTTGAAAACGCACTGATCTGCGATAAACATACTGTAGACATAAAAGTGAGCCAAAATAAAATTATTCGTGTTGAAGTTATATTGCCAATTTTTGAATTTTGATTTTTTTATTCTAGGATTTAGTGTATCATTCTATGCAGTTGGCACCACAGTTGGATTCGTATCACAGTGGTTACATTTGTCGTAACGAAGATGGGAATGATGTACTGTAGAAAAGATATATCATAGTTTATATGGGCAAAAAAAACAAATTTCCTTGTTATTGCGGGATCAATTGATTTTCGATTCTTTTGAGTTCAATAAATTATTTTAATGTAATGCAAATCTAAAATGAAATTGTTTTATAAATTGGTAAAAGCCTTTGTTGGGTATTACAGACGTTTAATCGAATCCTTATGCATTCCATTGAAAGCAAATTAGTAATGATCATTATTTCATTACATTTTCGGGTAAAGCTTGGCTTTATTTTCTAAGGCTTGTTATAAATGAATGTCAAACTTTCAACATAATGCTTTTGGTGGGTTGAAATAAATACAATACCACCGTAAATTGCATTCAATCTCATTTTTGGTGCTTTATGGGCTTACGATTGTGACAAAGTTACCTTCTACTTCCATATTGGTACTAATTTAGAAAGAAATAATATTAGGTTAAAAAATAACGTCACAATAGGTGAGGTCAAGTGAATATACGTGACAACAGGAGACACTAATGTAACGTGATGAAAACAAACCAATCAAATCATGAATAAACACGGATAGAATATTCAACTTGTGCAATATTATATAGTTGTCTCTATTATTAATACATTTATATGTAGTTAGGCAATATGTAGTGTAGAGATTGCAATTAAAAAGACATGCGGAAAAGTAAACATGCGGAAGTACTATCTCAAGGACAGGGTTTCAGTTAAGTACATTTAAAAATTTCATTCGAATTTAATTGGTGCATGATTACTGTCGTAATATTGTATGCATATATACGGTCTTGAAAGTTGAAAAAATCACTTGTTCGTAGGCGATTAGAATATTTATAAGCTACCGGCAGAGAATCTATCTATTCGCTTAGAATAAAAAATTCTAAAATTTAGAAAATACAATGATTTCCATCTTTAGATCTCTCTGTATATATTGCATTTGTGTTGGTGTTGTAACCAAGATATTTTTTCCTGGAGTTCAGGGTAGCATTATCACCCAATTCAATATAAATTATGTAACATAACAGTCAAAAATTAATCCAATTGTATTTCATCGTTTTATTTTATTCTCTTAGGTCAAGATCCAGAAACGGAGCCTGAGGAAGGTGGTCTTAGTGAAGAACCGGAAAGCGCCACTGGTGATTACGAATATGAAAAACCTAGTGACACAGATTGGGATCAATCACAATCTCGATTTCTGAAATTTACATATGGCGATAACGACACTCTAGGTGAACTTTATTTATTTCAGGATGTATTTTAGTGCAATTAATTTTTACGTTTCATTATTTCAAATAAATAAATTCTTAGACATTTGATTTGTGTATGCATTCTAAGTACATATAGTAATCATTTATGTAATTGCTGGATGTGGATACAATAAATGTATTTATCTACATTTTCTCAATTAGTTACTCTATTATACCCATAATGTCTTCAGCTGATTCTAAAGTACATGTTCGATGGTGGAATATTACGAACTTCCAAGCTTATACATTTAAAATGAAGCAGAATTTCTTCTTCATGTTTTAAATTGAGTCACAATTTTCATTCAGGTCCCTCAGCTTGGAGAGACTTAGAAGACGGATTTATGACCACAAATGCATGTGACGATGTTTGGCGAAGTCCTTTGAATATTAGAACTGAGCTTGCTTCTGCTCATGAGGTGCAAATACTTATATTAGTGTGCTAAATAAAAACTTATATTAACTAAATACTTCATGCAAAACAGAGAATCAAATTTGAAGAAGAGTTTGATGAGAAAGAAGAATTCGTGAGTTCGCTTATATTTAATTTTAACTTGGACATCCAAAACAGGGTGTGGAAGATTGGATACCCTTATGACACGTTTCATGGAAGTAAAATAAAATAACTTACCGTATTTATAAAATTACTAATAATCTCATTAACCCATGGTTGCTCCTGTAAACTGAGCCACAGTCGTACAATAACTATGAGATTTTAAATATCATGTTTTGCTGGCTTTTATTAATATTCAGTTGTCGTCCGAGCACCGGATACAAACATGTTTCAAGTTGTGGATCGTTTCGACCCTGTTGTTAGGGAAAATGAGCATATTATGTTCGACTTTCAATATGCTACAATTCATGCCTGTGACATAAAAAAGCATCGTGACAGATCTATGCATCAAGTGGATGGAAAAAAGTGAACTAATATTTCTTGATAGAGTTACAAATGTATTGTTTTCGTTTAATTAGTAAAAATTAAATATTTTAGGTTTCCATTTGAAATTGATATGATATTTTTCAAAAACTCCTTTGGAATTGGTATAGACCCATCTTTACTGAATGATAATCTTGGAGTGATGGTTGCCGTCCTTGGAGATGTAAGTACCTAATAAGTAATTAGTAAAACTACTTTTAATTGTGTGATTATTTTATTCTGAACATCAAATGATTGATAATCAAGGAACTGCAACTTTACAGATTGGTACAAAAGATAACCCTAGAATTGATCCGCTGATTCAGGCAGTAAAAAGATTTCGTGGTCCTAAGGAATTCAACTTAGATCATCAGCATTACGACGAAAGGTACAAGAACACTGATTACACTGTGCCACCTTGGTCCATTACTTGGTTGATTCCCGATGTCAGTACCTACTATTACTACAACGATGGTAGTCTGTCCATTCCACCATGTTATCCTTTATCAAGAGTTTATGTTATTAAGGAACCGATTCTAATGTCACGAAAACAGGTAACCTAATGTGAATTCTGATTTTCAAGAACATTTTACTTGATGTAAATTGCAACTTTCATAAATAATTAAATTGTTTTTTGAATTACTGCAGTTTAACGTTCTGATCAACATTTCAACGGAAAGAGAACCGACGGGTATCCTGGATTGTTCGTTTTCTGTTCTGCAGGACGACCTTGATGATGTCAGGTACAACAGTAACGAGTACAATATTAAGGGATTTGATGACCGTCCTATGAGTCACGAAGAAATTGTAAGAGTTCAACAGAAAGAGGCAAAGGATGCAAAGGAACGAAAACGAATTGAACAGATCAGAAAAGGTCAATTGCATGGTTAGCCCAATCGCTTAAGAGAAAAACCCTATAAAGTACTTTTCCAGCACACTCCAATCTTAAGCTTGAGACATGCAAAACAGAATCTCGAAATTCATTTGTGAAATATATGTAGTCTAGTGAGTTCAATCAGAATATTGTTATTATCCGAGTTGGGGAAGATAATGGCGTACATTATTTCTATATTACTGTGCATTACCGTGAATAGGAAAAATTAGTTGTAATTTTTTAGTATTGAGAAATGAATAGATTGAAGATGATTTAAATGGCTTGATCTGCCTCTTTTATTTCTCATTTTTCTTATTCATATTACTTCTTCTAATTATGCATGACCATTCCATTATTATCAAAGTTCCTTCAGATTTCCCCTCAAATTCCCCCCTCAAATTTCGAGTGGTGTTTGTAAACAGTTTTGTACTACTTCTGGTTCTTCCGGTACAGGGGGTCACCTTAGGATATGTACATTCCGTATACAATTAGAATATCCAATAATACCTATACACAGTTATAATATAGTGTATGACACAAATACAATATTGTAGTATACTACTATAACTTATTGAAGTTCAGATCTGCAGAAATGCAGATTTGTGTCTATTGAATATGCAAACTACAACTTTAATGAACATATGTGGATGGCAAACAAATTGTTAGATCTATTACACTGCTGGAACTGGAATCAATGCCAGGTTTTTAACAGTGTAATGACATGATGGGCATACATGCATAAAATGCACTGCATGTAATGCATAGTGCACGCCTGAAAAGGACAGTGCCTAGTGCACAAAATACATGAAATGCACGAAATAGGAGTTACCATGGATACCAGGATAAAATAATTTATGTTAACGCATTTTTGGGCGTTTTAAGCACTTCATTCTGTGCCTTTCATACAGGTGCATCCATGAAATGAATTTCGTGCACACGAATTAGCCTAACGGACTAAAAGTAAGCTAGCTTAGATTACATAACGTATTTAATATCATTGTCATTGAGTTCACTAGTTCTATCATATCATTAATAGCTTTACATTTCAGAGAAATATTGCACAGTTCGCGTAATTCTATTTAAAAGTAATAAGCAACGTTACCATTGCGTTAGCAATTGTTTCATAAAAGTCAAATATTCGCTCGTATTTAACAGATTTGATGGGACCCACGCAAATTCCATACGCTCTAGTAGTGTTCAATATTCTTCTCTTTTGATTATTACCTTCAGTTGATAAACCCATTCCAATCCATGTTAAAGTTTGTAAAGAATTTTTCCAACAAATAGCAAACCCAATGGTAATTGAGGTAGTAATACCAAAACCCAAAATTAGTAAGGCTACGTAAATTCCGTATGTTTCCAAAGAGACTCGATTAAATAGTCGAATGCAACCAAAGAATCCCAGCATTCCGCAAACTGTACATGTGATGATCAGATATGGGTTAAATATTGAAATAAAACTATCGTTAAATAATACGTTCAGTATCCTCAGGTTTTTGTAAGCAGACATTCGAACCTGAAAGTTTCCACTGGTAAATCTGAAAACGTATAGAATTAATTCATACTGATCGATGATCTTTAAAACATCAGTTTTTGCAATTTAAAATTACAGAAAAATAATCAATTTCTGTCAATTACAAATTACAATTTTCTTTCATTAAAATATTTTTTACAAATCGTCTCTCAATAAGGAAATACTTCTTTTCCATAAGTAGTATCCAAGAATTGTACTTTTGCCTTTGGTTTCTTACTGAATACACTTAAAAAAGAAAAACCGCTTGCAGGAATTCAGCATTATTTGCAAACTGGCGAACATTTTTCGGGAAAAATAGTATCAATGTGATAAATTGAGTATGTTTCAAACGAAAAATATATATAGTAGAGTGAAATAACTCAAAATAAACAATTTTTGTAAATGCTCGTTAACCTCGCATAACCAGTGCAATCAAAAACAGTAAGCTTTTAATATATTGTGCTATGGTTAGATAGTAATATAAGATAACTTACCTAATCCTTTGTTGGCAAAGGGAGTCCCGGATAAGATAAAGTAGTGCAATTATTATGATTAACAGTGGTGTGTTAAATGACATCATAACAGTGATGATTTGACATAAAAATAGAACGAGTCTTATAGCAATATTGGTACTGTATTCTGGAAATATGAATTCGGACATGTAATGTTTTCCAGGCACAATGAAAGCTGTTGCTGTGAATATGTTAACAACTCCTAAAGCAGTTGCCGGTAGCCCATATTTTGATATCCATTTTTCCAATCTGCTGTAAGTTTTGTTTTCCCATTTCGCTATTTCCAAGAAATAATCTTATATTTTATTACTACATTACATACAGGCGGGATGGTTCATTTTTGAAGGCAGAGTAAGATAATTAAGGTTCAGGGAAAGTTGATGATTTACATTAAAATCACTCTAATGCTACTTTGTGATATAATTGGTAAGTTTGTCATAAACATGTGAAAGCTTACTGCAATTAAATTATTCTACAAATTTTTACTCATCAATCACGCAACTTTCTTATTAAAACTAGTAATACATGAATTCTTTATTTTTAAGTATTCATTTTTAGATTTGGTGAGAGAAGGTTAACTGAAACCAATAAAATGGAGATAAACAAAAATTGCAGGCATATCTTTCCTTCTTTCCACACTGTACTTAAAATTAATTAAACATCCAACATCTAAGACAACTTTTTTGAAATACTAAAATTTTGAAATTGCATTACCAATTGCATACTGTGTTTATTAAGTAACACCTATTATTTTGGGGGCCAGTCCCCTTCTTTTAATTTAGGGGACATAGAAAATATTAAGTAGAACATTTAAAGTCGAAAGAAGCTATTCGAAGTATTTCATTTAAAAAGTGGTTTTTAATTTAGTATAGCTTACGATTCGTATCAGAGCCAGTTTCTTTCAAAGCGTTTAGCATGTCAACAATTTCTTTTCCTTTCAGGTGAACGTCTACAAGTGAAACGACCCACAGAGAGTGGACAAACAGGAACATCAATATAATTGCTTTTTTAATACTGCTACTGTTTGGGTTTCCATGTTCTAATACCAATTGGAAAACTTCGTATAAAGAGTAGACGAAATTTAGAATGATGAACAAAATTATTTTCCGTTGCTTTGCAAGACAAAACTTTGCTAACGACTTGTTCCACGAAAAAGGCAGATTACCATAGCGATGTACTAAGTTAACGTACATTCCAATCCATTGAAAAGTATCTTCGCCTGAGTTCTGGGTTTGGTTCGGTGGTTTAGTTTTCAGCAACTGGATATTGACTAAGTAATTATGAGCTCTTGAAACAATACCAGTTGTTCTATGTATTTCCATTGTTAAAGTGCTTTTTAAGCGATATTTCAGGTAGTGAATTTATTTTTATTTTTTTAGGTTGTCCTGAAAATACAATTCCTTGTGTACTTTATATTATTAGGACCAACTTAAAATAAATGAACTACACTGTGCAATAAATTACTATTTTATACGTTTCCATTAATTCTAGCTAAAAATAGATCATCAAAATCTTATCACCAGTCAGAGAAAAGGTAATCTAGGTAATTATAAAAACTCAACTGTCGTCAAAGCAAATAAATTAGTACACCTGTTTAAATTACCCTCAAATTGCTACAAATCAACTTGACAGGAAAATGGTACACCAAAATGGTGTTTGCTTTAATTTACATCGGTAGTGGTAACATTTAGCACATCATGAGAAAACAAACATTTACATTTCGTACGAATCGGATATATTTGTTCTCTAGCCATGATATCAAACCCTCTAGGAGATCCAAATTTATTTTTTGGTCTAGCAACAGCTTGTTCAAATATTTGCAATTAAAGGAAAAGTTACTTATGCCATTGAAAGCATCATGTTCATCTATATTTTATTTCCTACATCAAGCAAATAATATTTCATGGGTAATACTTTTCACCTTGAAACTATGAATGAAAGCAGCCCACACGAATTTGCAATTTGTAAACATGCCAATCAATCAAGTTTTTATGCAACACCCAAGCAGAGATAAAATGTTCCATTAAACTGGCAACCTTGTACTCAATATTTATTGGTCATTTACAATATTGGAATTTAAATTCAGCCATTGAAGTCATTACATGACATTATAAAAATTTTGAGCCTTACTTATTAAAAATTGCATTAACCCACTGCCTCCAAGGCGAATTGAATAAGTGCACAGTCACCGCAGTTGTCTTCACAATCTTTTGTGCTACTGAATAGTATTTCTCCCTTATGCTCTAGTGTAGGCGAACTGCATTTGGTAGTATTTTCACATACATAAGTTGCCGGATTGTAAAAGTACATTTCTGATTTGTGCTCCTTCGTGCAATTGTGTAACACCACAATGCATCTGACTTTAAATCAAATAATTTTTCGTCAATATTCAGATTGAATTGTTGAAAGATTTAAAAATGATTTGAAGAATTTTGTAAATTGTTTTTAAAATTGTGTAGGATTGCTACATTTTTAATAAGTTCCATCATTACTTGAATGGAAGATCATTTTTTCAAATTATTGGTATTAGTAGCAATACTACTAAAAATTCATTCAATGCGTAAAATTATTAAGTAGCCACTGGCTTACAGGTTATGTAATTGATGCAATAAAGGAAGTAAAATTTACCTGTGTGACACTTAGTTTTACCAACAGCCCCTTCTGAACTGTAAGCCGTAAATAACCAAAGTATTACTGTGCAACAACTGCTTACTAAGGTGAAATGACTAACGTTTTGAAATGATAAAGACTTCATAGCAGCTACTTTTGGAATGAAAGAGGCTATTAAATAATAACCAGTAGTTGCAAATAAGGGAAGTCATTGCTCCTGATGCCTAGATATACATAACATTTTTATTACTTTATTTCAATCAAAGTGGGACAAAAAATGTTTAATTAGTAATAGATAATTCAGTGAACTAATTCTGTGCTTTTGTGCCAATCAAAATGACCTACTTAGTGAAGACAAACCAATGCATTTCTAAAGCAGCTACTAATTATCGGATTGCTTTTGTTTGAGAATTGCATTGACTTCAAACTAGCATAGCGACTGTCCTTCTTAATCTTATCACATTATTTTCAATGTCAGTATATTATATAAAAAGGTTTTCTAAAACACTTACGCTCTTCAACAAATTCCATTACCATTTCACAACCTAAATCCATTCCAAAAACATATTGACGCAGTCAGTTCTTATATTACTACGAGACATTTCTATAGCGGGTGTTTTCTTCATTGGGGTTTGCAACTAAATAAAAGGTATTATCTAATACAAATAACTTGTACATTTACTTGGGTGTCCCATTCTATACTCATTATAACCAAGTAGAAATGTTTGATCATTCCAATCTGAAGGCTAAGCAACCTGAGTAGGGAGGGGTAGTTCCAGTTATCCCACAGCGACACCCGTTACCCCACACCGACACCCCTGTTACCACACACCGACACCCTTGTTACCACACAATGCAAGTAAAGGTATTAAAATTCAGCAAGATAGAGTTACCATTGTTTTTTTGTGATAATACAGGAGAATAAAAAGAATGAAATGTATAGTTATATATTACTTTTTCTTATTTACAGTCAGAATTTTATAGTAATGGATGTAACATCTTTTGCGCTTTATTACAATTAACAGTGTTTTATATATAGCTTATTGTGCTGATTATATTAGTTTTAATGTACTTGTAAATGGCTAGGCTACACTCGAGAACAAAAACCGCAAAACACAAAGCGAGAGCACTAGAAAATAAATAAAATACGGATACAATATTTGCATTATCTAATGTTTTCTTTTTCTCCTTGAGGTACGACAAAGAAGTTTCCGATTTCATAGCCATTCTGAATTCTTGTTCTTTAAAAAAAGCATTCCACTTTTCAAACAACCAAAATATTCCTGAACTCATAATATTTTGCATTCTGAAATACTGCAGATGTTGTATGAATGAGTAAGGGATAGGATAAACCATTAGTTCGGGTAATATTGGGCTCTGTCCCCGAACAAAACTGATGTCATTAAATAGGTAACTCTCATAACTGTTCAGCCAACTGTCGTAATCGACAAATGCATTTTGGTCGCAATGGCGCAAAACTTCTTGACTATACTTCACAAATGCCGTTATATTACCCCCGCTGTAGTGTGGATTTTCTCGAATCAATTGTTTGGATGGCAATTTTAGTAATTCTTTTAATCTTGGCATTTCTTCAGGGACGCTGTTCTCAATTAGTGTTTCTATTTCAGTTTTGTTAATAAGAACGGTGTGCCAAGCCCAATATTTTAACCTCCAATCTTCAAGCAAGTTGTCACTTATTTTGTTTTTCTTTTTCCAAAGTGATTCAGCCATGGTTGCATTATATTTGTATCCAGAGTTTTGTCCGTAATTGATGACAAAGCAAGATGAATTCCAGTTGGAAGAGTAGGGAAGAAATCTAAGTTGGTAGATAGATTTCTCATCTTGGCAGTAGTAGAGTGGTGGCGTATGAACCATTTGAAAAATTGACTCCGGTAAACCCAAACCAGTTTTTGCCAAATTAATCAAATTCACATAATAAAAATCCCAATTAGGGTTTTCTTTGGACAGAATAGCAAAATTGTCAAGATCTTTGAAGTACCTATATTTACTTTCAATAATTCGTGGCAAAAACATGTCGCTCACAATTATGGATTTGTAAGCATTGGTTAAAATTATCCCAAGAATAATCCAAATGCCAAAGGTAAATATCAAGTCTCTTTTTCTTATCCCTTTTTGAATGGATACGACTTGTTCCATTAAAGTCGCAGTGTAATTGAAAAATATTTTTAATATTGCCTTAGCATTTTGTACAGCCGAATTTCCAATCCAGTGATCGGCGGAAAATTTTTGAAAGAAGAATACTACCGTCGTTGCAAAACTAGAAAAAAGTATTAAAATCCAAATTATTGGGTCAAAAGGTTCAAAATACATTCCCCATTTTATATTCGCCTTGATTCCCGAACAAGTCACAAAATTCCAGCTCTCAAGTTCAGCTCTCTCTTCCAGTGACAATCCGAAAAGCAACAAATGTATCAGGTATGTCGAAATATTTTTGTATATAATCGGTATTGAGATTTGTCACACTATAAATTGGCCTTGATATAATGGAGGCGATATTCCATGGGAAATAAAGGGCTCTAATAGCACCGTTGAAATCAATCGATTGTTTCTTCAAGGGTTTAAATGGTGACACTAATTCGTAGTTGAAGAATGTAGAATTTATTTTATTATTGATTACCTTGTAAGATTTCTCTTGATAGCCATCGTACTTGTCGTATTCATAACCCAAACAGTAATGGGCGGTTGGAAAATGCTTTAATCTGTAATTCGTAATATATTTCATTAAGCGGACAATTATTTCGTGGGTCAATTTTGTGAAGGAAATTTCAAGCAATAAGGGAACTTCTTCAATATTTCGACACATCAATGGTATTGAACAAGAATGGCAGGCAAGTTGCACTTTGTCAATTTTGAACCTATCTTGATATTGGGAAACATTAGTGTTAACGTGAAAGAAAATTGGCGTTGAGTAACCACCTTCGGACCTCACTTCGGAATTGTGGTAGTAGCTGTGCATTAGGTCATAGCTTCCAATAAAAATATCATAACCAAAATTTTCCCGACAATTTTTGATCCGGTTGAAATAATTTTCATCAATGCAGCCATGAAGTATATTTTTATAATAATAATCCATATTATAAAGGCTTTTCATATCAAAGGTCCCTGCCATGATGAGTATTGATGTGTACGGTAAAACCCACTTTACACTCGGTTGATACTCATCTGTTATGTTTTCTGATATTTTTCTGCCATTTTCTTCTTTGGTTAGCTTTCTAATATCCATAAGGGTGAGGGGAGATTTACTATTTATCACTGTGTGAATGTCGGGAAGAATATCGTAAACAATGGATACCCTTCTTATTAATGAAAATTCCTCTAAAATTATACTTAATCCTTCTATTTCAATAAAAGGTAGAACTCCCTGAGTAGAACATTCATGGAACATTTCGGATGCTAGTAGGAACAATATAACGTATGCTCTACTACTATTACATTTACAATATTCAGCTAAAATAACGTTTCCCATATTTACGAAGTTTAACTGGAATCTGGAAAAAATACTCCCAGGTGTAAACCAAAAATTCTTCCTATAATATTTTACTATGATACTTGTAATCACTCCTGCTAACTCTACAATAGCAGATTGAAGATGCTTTGGCTTTGGTTAAAGACAAGTCTACCGCTGAAATGTAGCCAAATTCTAATAAACGCAACTCAAATTTGTCCAAATGATTGTTTGTATGTCAAGTAGGCTTTCTTTTCTTGCCGGAAGAAAGAAAAATACATGAAAACAATAAAGCAGTTGCACAGGTGAATCACTATTTAGTTGTATTTGCACTCATGGAAACAATTCTTTTACATTGTTAGCTACTATAGAAATTCATCAACGATTATTTACTTAGACGATGCAAATAAGTTGGAACTACACATAGCAAACATTAAATACAATGCGTTTATAATTTAATAATTTAATTGTACATTTCCCCTATAAGTTAATTGAATTTTGCCACTACCTCAAAATTATCAAAGCGAACAATGGAAAAAAATGTAACGCAAACAATAGAGCTTTTCACCCTTGCACACCATAACAAAGACATTATGCCGCATTTATAAGTTTCCCGGTATTTCATTTTATTCATCAAGAAAAACTATTCAAGCAAGATAGTACTAATATTAGGGCAAGAGAGAATATAATACGGAAATTGAAACACTAATACGGCTACTACAAAAACCATTGAAAACCATGAAAGATGCATTAAGTTTTACTATGGTGTTTGGTGAAATCGGTTCCTGAGATCTTGATCGGACTTTCGGTGCATTGAGCGTTAAAAATTACCGAGTTTCATTTTCCCTCACAGAACCAATGTTGATAGGTACATCACCTTTCAGAGTAGGCTCATCTTTTCCATAAGTATTTATTTGTATCTGGGGAAGTTAAAAGAAGACCAAAATGTATCAGTGAAAATTATTACTTTTGTGACACCTTATTGATATTAGAAGTAGATAAGTAAATTGAATTTCTATGTGGGTTGTTATTATGATACCCTCAAGAAATATTCATGTCGGATAAATACTCCTCTGTTTGAAGGATACGTATCATCGGGAACAGTCAACGAATCTGCCCAAACAATAACCGGTTCAACAAACTCAGAAGTATCTGTATTTTCTCGCTTATCCAAAACGCTTTTGTTCTTTGTGGTCGAGTCTTCGACGAAGTAACTAATTTTCCTTATAAGAGAAACTGATAGACCACTGATAGCTATTTCACGTTTATTGAATGCGGTCAACCGGAAGTGAATACTCTCTCCGGACAGGAATCCTCGTTGAAATAAATTCAGCGTATATGTCAACCTGGCTTTCTTGGAGAAACGGTGTTCCTGGGATTTCACATAAACAGGTTTGTTATTTATGGGCATTGAATTTAGATTCAAATAACTTTTCACAGTAATAATCTTTTTCTTCGTTTGCTTTCTTTGTGATGTCGAAGTTGTATTAATACATGCAGAAATTGAATAGACAATTTCTCCTGACGTTCCGTTAAAGGTGCCAGCAAAGGGATTCAGCTTTTCAATCGGAAAACAAAAGGAAAACTCGTAGTTTGACAAAGGAACGTGTATTTCTTTTTGGTTGTAACCTAAACCAATTTCATCGGTATGGACATTATACTTAAAATAATTTATACATTCGTCATTGTAAAGATAAAGTAAAAATTACTTACGACTGCCGATAAAAAATTGAGTTGCCCAATCGAACGGAACTAAATTTTCTCCTCCTATTTTTATGGTATCACCAGATTGATAACTTACCGTTGCATTTCCTTCTAAAGATACCTGTACTCCTATTTTTGTGCAATTTCATAAAAAAATATGTTTAATATAAAAACATAATTAAATATATTCTTTTAAAAATATATAAAAAATATATTAAAGAAATATATAAAAAATGTATTACATAAACATATAAAAAATATTTTTTATCCATAAATAAATGGCATATTCAGACAATATGTTTTCAAATTAATATAGATAGGTTTTACCAAGACAGTAGAAATAGTCGTAAGTGTGCATGATGAGTTTTCCTCTAATTTCATCACCGGGTTCGTACCAATTTCTTTTTTCTGGTCTGATCTCTAATTCAAAAGTCTCAATGGGAAATAAGAATGACTTATTGCGAGATAGACCAAGAGCCTCTCGGTCAATCGGAACTCGTGAACTCTTACCGAGACGAGTCGCAGGAGCCATTTTTGTAGATTGAAACTGTTTTCACCTTTGACATGTATTATACCATATAATTAAAGAATGCATGTATTTTAGTTTGAAATGCTTTTGTTGTGTTAATGGTTACGAACGGGAAATAAAAGTTTTTCAAAAATTAAGCAATAAGATAAGCGAAACAACTTAAAATTTGTTATAACAGTTAGTTTACCTTTGTGATGCTAATTTTATTTACTTTAGTGCATAAAACTTCCTTTTGAATTGCTAATATTGCTTTTTATTCACATTTATTTTGGTATGCGTATTTAACCTTTACTGTGGCACAATTTGGCCGTATAATATAAAACACTTAAATATCTTACATAAAATTGATCACTTATTGTTTCACAAATAAACTGCTAATTTAAATATCTCAGGACTGATTTATTTCATGGAGCTTAATACATCACATTTTATGAGCTCACTCTTGCACAACTCTACTGACCTGCTGAAAATAACCAACTAAACTGACTTCTTGGTTTATAAACAGGGAGCGTGAATGGCACTTTTATATTGATTTGAGAATACCTTGAGTTGTATTATCGTGCATGATGTGGCTAAAAAATTCATCGTAATAAAGTACCTGAAAGGTCATGTAATATTATTTGAAGGTAGAAGAATGAAGAAATTTTCAAGAACCATGTAAAAACAATTATACTATCGCTTTAGATTGATCAGCCTAGGTTACTTGATAACGTACGGTAAGTTAGCATTCGCTGAAACTTAGTTGAAAGGTACCTGTGTATTACTTTATATTACTGCCACATAGAAAGTCCGAAATAACTCAACTTGTTTCTTTATATTCTTAATGTATTCTACAGCTGCAAAATGCGGTAGTGGATTTTACCTTCCTGAATATATTCATGTAAGTCATTCATGCCAATGTCATTACTATTTTCTGCGGTTCCTCTAAACTACAACAGTGCATTATTGAAAAAAATATTTAGGTAGACTTCTTTGCGAGTTATCGTGAAACTGTATCATTTTCCTTTATATAGGTAATCCATAAGTCGATACTAAATTTGGATACAACACTTTGAAGGTAACTTTATATTCAGTATAGTAGTACCTTTGGAAATTGCATTTTCATTGGAGTAATTTTAAACATTGTTTATAAATCAATAATTGTCAGTGACTTATTTTTGCCCCTAAACATTGAAAGTACATAAACACATGGTAACGTCCTTTTTTATTCGTAAAAAGTCAGTTTTGAAATCCTCCTTATCAACTGTAAGATAAAACAGGCCCATCTATAGAATATATAACAATTAATTGTTTTGAGAGACTAGTTTAAAATATGTGTTATTGATGCATATAAAATAACAAATTGGAAGGGAAACCTCTGTGGAAAATTTTTCAATTGCTATAAATAGACTCATTCTTCCGTAAAATAATTTCCTCGTCAACGTCATCTCCAGACTAACGGCTTTCTCCTATAGATTGGAAATAAAAATTTCAAATTTTTAAAAGTACTGTTTGAATTAAACAAATCAGGTGATATCATTTAAAAATAGTGGCAAATTGTGCTGTCAATGATTCATATACTTATATAGCTTTAGCATTTCAAATTTTAAAGTATTCAATTTTATTACCAAATGTCTCTGGTAGTGATAAGGTTAAAACATCTGAAAATGAGTTTTACATTACTTACGTAAGTCATCATCTTGCGATTTCACATTGTAAGGAGCAGAATGTAAAGTAAGGAGTGGAACGATCTGAAGGCCATTCATAGGTCCTTACATGCATGATGCAGTTTTCTTTCTGTAACAGCTGAATGTTATTTATAGATGGAAGTGATTAAGTTAATAACTATCAATTGTACATTTTATATTACTCCAAAAGGAAAATAAAAACTTGTTTGCAATTTGTGGATTGTAAAGAAAACTGAGCTTTCTTAAAACCAAAAGTTACAACGGCCACAATTATGAGGGCATATTTAGAATATGAATACTCTACTTTTATCCTGTGTACTGATAATCAAGCTTTTTGATATAATTCTGTCTTAGAAAACAAAATTTATTTACGGGGTGCACGGGGCGGACGGGGTTTTTACCATACAGTACTGAACATTTATAGTACATTATACTATCACAACCACACAACATCACCTAACAAATGTACTTTTTAGCGTCAGCAGCTGCTATTGTCACATCTATATTAAAACCCAATGAATGCTTAATTTTGAAACATCAAAATAAAATCAGTTTATTCATTTTTTTACTGATGACTGTGGTAACTCAGAAATCTTTGAAAGAATTTTAACACTTGCAATTAGGTATATCAATTGAAGTCATTGCCAATATCTGGTTTATTTTTCTGCCCCATCACAATTTTTCTCATTTCTTAGACTCTCCTTTACTTGATTGGTTTATGTAACAATTTGATGCATTTCAGTGGTAAGCTGTGTTGAGTTTCATCGGGTATGTTCAGAAATCAAAATCCCAATTTTACTTGCAGAATGCCATAGTCCGTGAACTATCTTATACATTCAAATTTTTGGAGGAAATTACCAATGCAGTAGTATACCACTGAAATGTTTGAACCATTAAAAATCGAAAAATACAATTCCACCTTCCAGAGTAAAATCAATCTTTTGGTGGGTATCTTTGAAAGCTATGCTTTTTAAAGACAATCTTTCATTTCTAAAATCGACATAGCTTAATTGATCTGAAAAAATTAATCTCATGTCTGGATTCAACGTGAGAGCGGTATGCCCCTTCATAAGCATGGTGTAAACTAGAGTAGTACATAATATTCTGTAGTAAAAGTGTGACAGGAAAAATGAAACTAAAATACAATATTAATCAGTCTTGCATTTATTCTAAACATAGAAAAATCTAGGCTTGGGGATGGTAAAATGTAAAATAACGACATGGGGAATAAGAGTGGCTGGAAAAGTTCCGAACCGCACCCGAACCGCACTCAGTTCGGTTCGCTTAAAAATTTTTGGGACTGATTCGGTTCTGTGAGCTTAACAATAACAATAACAATAACTAACTAACTAACTAACTGGTGCGGCTCGGTTTGGTTCGTGGTGCACAAGTTGCAAGTCTGATTGTACTTACATGAAAATTATTAGATGAAGGTTTCTACTAGCATTTTTAATTTTTGTTCGGCATTTGTTTTCAACAAACCAGATTTATTTTCGATTAAGAGTTACATATTATGAAGTTTAAATGATTTAAAATCACAATGAAGTTGATGTATGAAATTGTCTTACACAATTTTTTTTCCGATTGAACCCATTTTGTCCTAATTTAGACACCAGTTCGGAATCCTTCAGGTGATCCCGTGTTTCTGAATCCTTCAGGTAATCCTGTGGTTCTGAATCCTCCAGATAATCCCGTGGTTCGGAATCCTCCAGATCCTCTTGACCCTTCTGTGGTGGTTCGGAATCCTCCAGATCCTCTTCCCCCTTCTGTGGTGGTTCGGAATCCTCCAGATCCTCTTCCCCCTTCTGTGGTGGTTCGGAATCCTCCAGGTGTTCTGAATCCTCCAATTTTCCTACTGGATGAAACGGGAGGAAATTTTGCGGTTATGTCAATATCTGTATTATACGCAGTTGTTTGCACTAATGTGACCCCTACGGAGGCAACCAATATGGAAACTAATACTGTATATCTGTACATCTTCTTAGTTGGCTTAGTGAAACGAATCGCCTTTTTGGATTTTTTATTTTTGAAGAGATACTTTTGCCTAGACAAAATTTCTTAACTCCCATGAGCTTATAAACCTCACTGAGTTTGATAAATCTATTTATCTGCTTACTAACAGTGTTATTTCAATAGTCGCATGTGTTGCTTTGCATAAACGGAAACATTATTAATGAAATAAATTTTGTATGTAGTGTATAATGAATAATAATTAGGCCAGACCGAGAAAACCAGATACAGGTAGTTAAATATTGCCAGAACGGAGCTCATTAACTTGCAAATTTTTTCACACTACTAAAATTATAAGAATCGACCGTGCAAAATTATAAAACGTGTATAATCCATTATTCATGAAAATACGAGCCTTGTTATTCACGTCGCTACTTTCAAAAATATTATGTTCAATTATATTATATTCAGCAGTAATTAATTGCTGACGCAGCGTTTAATTTGCAATTAACGTCATTAATAAATAATATGGAATTTGAATCATTTATAAAGCTATGCAGCATGAAGTGTGCAGAAACATGATCGTGAATAAGTAATGAATGTAATATCTGTTTCCACATTAATTTAAAGTCTTGGTTCTTTGTGCGCACGATGGTCTGTGGTTTCTCTATATTGTTATATGTGAAGTGGAATTACTTCCAGCAGATATACAGAATATATTAAATGTACAAAATCAGAAGCAGTTACACACACAACAAGACACAAACAAAGATGAGATCATGGTTTGTAAATCTGAGAATACCAGAACTTTGGAGTTGGATAACTATTACTGCGATATTCAAAAAGCCATAAAAACCCCATTCTAACCCAAAGTCCAAGAAATCTAAAGAATTAACCAGCTCAATTTTATAGCAATCCAATGAATTTCAAATGTAAATCTCAGTAGCAGAATCATGTTAAAAGTTTCAAAATTTCACCAATTGCTTAACATGTAGTACATCGTCTTCATTATTTCTGGTAAACAAAACCATCCCAAACTAACATTTACATTGGTTTACAAGCTCCTACCTTTTCTGGGTCTTTTGAGAATTGTTTCGGTTTTTCAGTAATGGTTTAATGTCGATTAATGTCGATCAATTCCGCAAGTAATTTGCGGAATTGATTACACTATAAATTAAATAATAAAGTATTCAATTACTTTTCTTGAGTGGAATTTAAATAACAGAAAAACAAATGTGTATTGTCGTCATAAGGCTAATCGATACATGAATTCATATAGACTAGCTTTGACATTCATCTCAAGGTTATCACATAAAACCACCACAGCCGTTGCTTCGTTGTTCCTTAAATCGTACTCGATAGCAATTGTTCCAGAAGCTTTTACTTGAATAGCAAGTACAGAAAAATGCGGAGTCAAAGAAAAAGAAAAAAGAGTGAAATTTTGTCTGAGGATTATCTCCAAATTTATTGGACGGAAGTGTCTCGGTTCTTTAAAATATTTGGTTATCTTAAAGCGACGCCGTTTTCTTGGGATGAAAAAAAGCTTTGCTTAAGAATCACAAATTCCAATAAGCAATACTTCATTTGGGCATTTGTCGTCTGGATATTCTTCATATTCTTTATCTACTTTTCAATTCGTTTGTTGATTGAACTCTTTCATCCACATCCAAACTTTCAAGCCTACAAAATTGTTATTTATATCCAGCTTTATATTACCATCATCGTGAAAATCCTACTCGATATCCTCCTTATTGTCAAAGAAAGGGAGATAATTAGATGTGTAAATATTTTTATCCGATTCATCACACAATTCTCAGGTATAGAAATACAGACGACCAATTAAATAATGTAATTCTAATTTTAAGGCCAACTAAATTTTTTTCAATATTTCAGCTAGTAATTTTGGGTGCAATCTGGAGAGAGAAAAAGAAAAACGAAAGGCAATTTTAATTTCAAATGCGATGCCGTTTATATACATAATAACGTTTCTTAGTTTCACATCACGATCTCTACAAAGTGCAAATGCAGGTGACTGGAATCCATTTCAAAGGCTTTTAAGAGAAAGTTTCCCAGAAGATGTTCACACTATCTATATCTCTCGCATATTTTCGTTGACTTTAACCTTTGTAATGTGCACACATTTTTCGGCGTCACTAACTGTATTGGTGGTCATTTTGTTTATGTACTGCACTCAGTCTGCCTTTTGCTTGAAATCAATAATTCCGGATATTAGATATATCGAAACAAACAAACATGAAGGTATTCATTCAGCCATTCGCATTTATCAAACAATATTTTTAATGAATCGAAATGCAAATGCCATTATATCGAATACTCTGGCAATAATTTTGGTTGCCATAAATATAAGTCATATGCTTGCTTCATTCAGCGCTATAACATTATTCCAGCACATTCCAATTGCAATGTACATGAATTTCCCACTGACGTCTATTATCTGTCTGCTTATGGAGAAAACTTTTGTTGCTAACTTAGGGAAAGTTGCCGACCTATCGAGACTATTTCGTCTAAACTGGAAAAGAACAATCCAGAATAAATACTATCTAAGAAAACTAAAAGTTTGTAAACCGTTTGGACTTCAATTTGGCAATTGCTTTGTAATTCGAAAGCAAACAACGGTAACATTCATGCAAATTGTCTTCAATAACACAATTAACATGATTTTGTCTGTTAAGGTCAGAACATGATAGCCAGTCCATAATACGAAATGCTAAATACATTTATTTCCCGTATTTGCCTATTATATTTAATCCAATGATTGAAATAAATATTTGATATTGTATTCTGCGTCAGCAATTTATGCTAATTAAAGTTAAAATTGAAGAACAATGTGATTTACATCATTTGCACTTAAGAGGCACATTTGTTAGCAATTCATAACTTAACTTCTCCGTCATGTAATAAAATTTTCATTTGTACATTTTTATGGCAGGAGGTTTCGCATTAGCTACATTCATACATGCTTCAAATCGAATTTCTGCATAGCTTCCGTCTTTACTTACTGAAACAAGAACGGCGTGATAAAATCGATTGTATACAATACATTATAAAAGCTTATCTATATTTAATACTCAGCATTATATAGTACCGCAGGCAATGCAGTATTAAACTTATTCATCTAGATGCTTTGTAATGTCAAAACGGAGACCAGTGTGTGTTAAATTATTAAATAATTTTTCCGTACCTAATTTATCCTTAATAATACCTTAACCTGGCGTTTTTGAATTATGCGGTGTCACACACACGGCTCCTGTTGTTGTGGAAACTGCATATACATATACATATATACATTACATATATAAATATTAGTGTCTATTTCATGTCATGTACATATGTATCTTTGCCGATGCAAATATAGCTAGGTAATATAAATTATCATAAATTATATCCCAAAGAATGTGAGTCAGGGACGTATCCAGAGGGGGGGCTTGGGGGCTAAAGCCCCACCTAAATTCTGGAAAAAGAGGAAATTTTTCATTGAAATGACAAAAATTTTTCGCGCTTCGCGCGAATTAGCACTTTTTGGAAAATGTTTTTTGCTAAGCCCCACCATGATGATTTTTCTGGATACGTCCCTGATGTGAGTAAATGTAACTTAACTTCGACTCTGGTTGAAAGAGTAAAGGTCAAATGTTATCATATGGAATGGTCACTTCTTTAAATGACTACCGTATTTTCTGAAATATATATCCATCAATTTTGAATAATGGTTTGCACAAAACAGTTTACGGTGTAATAATGTGTAAATAAAAATTTCCTTTGGGAATTTAATATTGCAAATTACTAAAACTGAAAACAATGACCAATGCAATAGATATCAGAAGTTAGCATTACAATTTATAAAACAGTCGGTTAAAATATAATATTGATGACGTAAATACTTTACTTCACCTAAATAATACCACGAGCTGACTATTTAGGAGAGGTAAATACGGTAGGCATTGCTACATTATTTAACTGTTTGCTGCAGGAATTCTTAGTAATGCCAACCAAACTTATTTTAGCTAAAGGCAAACAACATGTTGATAAGTTATCACTGGCAAAAAATACTATTTTCAAGGGAATTGTAATTGCATAAGTAGGTATTATAATGATTAGGGAACCTGCATTTTCTGCAAATATTATCCAAGGGAAAAGTCTACTATGCAATCTTTTTTGTACTGAATAATAGCACTAGAATAAATTTGAACATTGAACTACACTAACTGTAACTACCATGCATTAAAATAAAACTTTGTTAAGTAATTAATACGATTAATTTTTAAAACAAATGGAAACTTCAAATATTGCGCATGACATTATTAATTCTGTTCTTATAGATCTATCAGAAAAGTATGCTAGATAATACAAATGATCAGTCTTGAAAGATGAATGAAGAAGGGGATAAATTATTTTTTCCTCCATGTCCCTTCCATAAGGTACTGAGGCAAAGAACAATCTTCGTGGTATATGTACTCCGTATATCGAATGTAATGTCCCCCCTGTACCGGACAAACCGGAAGTGGTACAGCAAAACTGAGGACACCATTCGAAAGCCAATGCAACGTTACATTGAAATCTCCAGTTTGGTCAAAATCGGTTGAAGGTAAGTGGGGCAAATAATTCGGTGAAAAGTAAAAGTACAAAAATGTGCCTGGTTTTCGGGGATTCGGATTTTTCCCGGCCGAAAAATAATTTTTTTCGAAATAATATTTTTACAGCTGCAATCCATGCCATGTTAGTGATTTTTCCTGAATTTTTCATAATAATCAAACAACTTTTCTGGAATTTTTTTCCAGATTCCAGGAAATTCCAGAAAAGGTGGAACAAGGTTGAAAATTCAACCTTGTTTGATTATTATGAAAAATTCAGGAAAAATCACTAACACAGCATGGATTGCAGCTGTGTAAATATTATTTCAAAAAAAATTATTTTTCGGCCGGGAAAAATCCGAATCCCCGAAAACCGGGCACATTTTTGTAGTTTTACTTTTCACCGAATTATTTGCCCCACTTACCTTCAACCGATTTTGACCAAACTAGAGATTTCGATGTAACTTTGCATTGGCTTTCGAATGGTGTCCTCAGTTTTTCTGTACCACTTCCGGTTTGTCCGGTACAGGGGGGGACATTACATTCGATACACGGTGTATATTCACTTCTGATTATACATTGCAATAGTTTGTATACTTCTGTATCGCACGATATAAAATCTACAGAAGTATTTTATTATTTGTTTCGTTCTGGAGAATCTTAAGTTTACCTGCTACACCGCTCTTACTTTGCAATGGAAAGAATAGTAACAGTAACTCCAGTTGCACTGGCAATAATATCTACAGTGTTAATATTATTGCTAATAATTCCAATCGAGCAAATCACGCAACGAGCAGAATTCCTGGATCAGGAAAATCTGAAATCTTTGTTGAGAGATAAGGAAAAGGACGAAGCAGTCAAATTGGCAAGACTCATTCATAATAACATAAATACAACTACATCTGCCTATAATTTGGCTCTTTGTTTGGACAACAACAGAGATAGAGCAGAGGCTCTCAAAATCATTGAAGAATTGTTCGAAGTGTTAACCCTTAAGATCCTACAGGGATTAGTAATAATGATAATGGGAGTACTTCCAATAATAATAGTATGACTTCCAATCAAACCATGAATGTGATAAACGTAGAAATTCAATTGTTGGATAAAATATTCGGGTCAACGAAAAATGAAGAGGTGGAACTTTTAGAACTGGAAAACAAACCTACTAAAATGCAAGTGAGGCAACTACTATGAATTTGTACTGGAGATTGCACAAGAAAGAAGAGATGTTCTCAATTGTCAAAGAAACGGCGAGTGTCAAGCAAATCATGAAAATCCTATCTTTGTCTAATATTTCTTATTCACTCCACTTGTATGGAAATGGGGATTTCATGAGTGTGAAATATGAAAATGCAGATAAGGATATAACGGTGCGAAATTCTGTTTTGGACCTTTCAATTCTACCAAAAAATGTCGAGAAACTCAGTTAATGGAAAACAGAACTTTTTCTTAGCGAAGAAATTGATTTACCCAACTTGAAATATTTATTACCCAACAAAACATGACGTCTTCTTCTCTTTCCCACTTCTATGAAGTTCCAGTTTCTGAAATATGCCTAGCAGTTTCTCCACTGTTGGACATTTCCACCTTGCCACCAACTGTCGAAAGACTTACATTAGGATGGGTTACAAATATTACTATTAATGGAAAACTTGAATTACCAAATTTGAAGTATTTGAAAATGTTTTATGTGCCTTGTAATCCGTCTCACTTCTCTTCAGTTAAGTTGAATGAAATGGAATTGTATTCAACTAGAATCGACCTTTCTATTTTGCCACGAACATTGCAAAAACTGGTTTTACACAAATCAGAGCTAATTTCCATTACTCGAGAATTGGAATTTCCCAATTTGAAATCTTTGAAAATATCTTACATGCCTTCTTTCTTATCACACTTCCACTCAGCTCAGTTGTGTGAAATGGAATTAAAGAAAACTTCAGTGGATCTTTCTATATTGCCGCCAACACTACAAAAACTCTCTTTACAAGAAACGGAAGTGGTACAAAATAATCTGACCGAAAATATTAGTAGCGAATTATTTCCCAATTTGAAATATTTACGTTTGCACTCAATGCCATCTGCATGCTTACCCCTTTTCCGTTCACTTTTATTGACTCATATCGAAATAGAGTCGATGGACGAAGTAAACCTCCATTTACTTCCTCAGAGCATTAAAAATATCAAAATAATCACAGCAAATTCAGAGTTTTTTAGTTCTGAAGAAAATAGAAGTCCCACTGGAATTGTTGGGACGAAACAGTTGGACAAACTCTCTCTCAATGGATTCGACATGGAAAAAGTTGAGGAAATACTGAAAATTCTGCAACCAATGCAACTTGTCATTTATAAGAGGGATCCGAATAGTTTTCTTCCATCTACATTGCTTCGCCTAATGAGCAATGGACTCAAGACAATTGCAGTTGGAATTGTTAATTGGGGTTGGTTACGGAATTCTGAAAGTTCTTTTCTTCCCAAATATGTGGGAAGAAGAATATCCAACTATTACATACTGGAAAGAGGGATAGGAAGGCCGATTGACGAGCAAAAGTTTTCTAGTTTATCCCAAGTATATTTTTAGACTTGCAGTATCAATCAGTTTAGCTAATCCAAACGAAAGAAATTGAATGCTATTTACAGTTTTTAAAGCCTTACGTTTTCAAAACATTTCCAACTCTTTATTTTATAAAAACTGTCTAAACTAATTATTTACCACTGTAATTGTCAATTGTTTAAATTTATTAACTTCGGTAAGCTGCAAAACCCTTGCATTTTAGACAGAAATACTGTAAAATAGTGTGTACAATATTATTGTTAACAATAATAGTGCAAAATATTAAAGCACTTCCAGTTTGCTGTTTCAATGCATTAAATTTTACAAAACTTGTATAATTCTTCCTTAAAAGACTCTCATTTATTTTAAGCATTAATTAGCTGTTATGAATATTTGTACATGTAATACGCAGCATAGTATAATCGATTATAATTTGAGTTGGCTAAATATTTTAATCTTTAAAAAGATCTAATTCAAGATTTTTATATCATCAGAAACTTGGATGTGTTAATGGATTATGAATCACCGCTGTAAGTGGCCACGTCAATAGCAATAGTAGTATAAATAAACCATTGCAAAACGGATATAAGACAGTAGCGGAAGCAAAACAAATGTGTTTATTCAAAACATTTTGAGCTTACTTGAATTTATTCAAAACATTTTGAGCTTACTTGAATTTATTCAAAACACTTCGAATTTACTTGAATTTATTCAAAACATTTCGAATTTACTGGAATTTATTCAAAACAATTCGAATTTGCTTGAATTTATTCAAAACATTCAAATTTATTTGAATTTATTCAAAACATTTCGAATATACTTGAATTTATTCAAAACATTTCGAATTTACTTGAAGTTATTCAAAACATTTCGAATTTACTTGAATTTATTCAAAACATTCGAATTTACTTGACATTATTCGAAACATTTCGAATTTACTTGAATTTATTTAAAACATTTGAATTTACTTGACATTATTCGAAACATTTCGAATTTACTTGAATTTATTCAAAACATTCGAATTTACTTCAAATTATTCGAAACATTTCGAATATACTTGAATTTGTTCAAAACATTTCGAATTTACTTGAATTTATTCAAAACATTTCGAATATACTTGAATTTATTCAAAACATTTCGGATTTACTTTTTCGAATATACTTGAATTTGTTCAAAACATTTCGAATTTACTTGAATTTATTCAAAACATTTCGAATTTACTTGAATTCATTCAAAACATTTCGAATTTACTTGAATTTATTCAAAACATTCCAATTTACTTGAATTTGTTCAAAACATTCGAATTTACTTCAAATTATTCGAAACATTTCGAATATACTTGAATTTATTCAAAACATTTCGAATTTACTTGAATTTATTCAAAACATTTCGAATTTACTTGAATTTATTCAAAACATTTCGAATTTACTTGAATGTATTCAAAACATTCGAATTTGTTTGAATTTATTCAAAACATTCGAATTTATTTGAATTTATTCAAAACATTTCGAATTTACTTGAATTTATTCACAACATTTTGAATTTACTTGAATTTATTCGAAACATTTCGAATTTACTTGAATTTATTCGAAACATTTCGAATTTACTTGAATTTATTCAAATCAAATTTAAAGTATTTCAATTTAGTCAGAAAACGACGTATGGTGGTCACCAGTGCCGACTACGACGTATAGCGGCCGCCAGTCAGACTACATCATGTAGTGGTCACTAGTAAAGACTACGACACATACCACAACATACACACCACATCAGCAATATAACACATAACATGTGTTTGGACATAAATGAGGTTAAAGTTCAGAAGGGAGTAACCGATTAACACCATTTTTGAAAGATGACCTACAATTTGTCCCTAGAAGGTACACTGAAAGTTTCATCAAAATATTTCAAAGCGTTCGTGAGATATGGCATATACTCACTAACTACCTAACTGACTAACTAACAGACAGACAGACAGACAGACAGACAGACATCCCGAAAACATACAGTAGCTTTCCGCTACTGAATAATTGTGACTTGTTTATTAAGGAAAATATTAAAAAATAAATTGTTTAATATTGCCACGTGGCAATCTGAAAGATTTTTGTGGTAATCAAACAAACAATACATTCTGAAAGGAAATCCTTAGTTTACATTAGGAATTCACATTATTGCAGAGAGGTTGATTTTCTTACCCTTTCACAAAAGCTAGCGATTTCTGCTCGTTCTCATTGTACCCTGTCTATGTCTAGTCGGTTGTAATAAACACCGCGAAAGCAAACACTTTGAATAGATGCTTACCTTGTAGTAAACCAAAACAATAACACCAAAAAGAAATATTGGTTTGGATATAATAAATAATCATTTTATTTCATTTGATTTGTTCAACAAATACCATATGGTTTAGAATTTCGTCTTTTATTACTCAGTACATTTTTAAAGGAGAGGAAAACATTTCAACAGTCATTTACTAAGGATTTAATGTTTAATAGACGGTATTTACGGCTGTTTGCGATATATGTTACACCTAGTTGCTAGCAAATTATAGTTAAAGGCAGGAAATCAGGAACTCTATACCATAACCCACCTTTGTGGATCGTACCCATGAAGAAACTGAATTTTTAGATGTACACAGCTGGATACACAGTGTTGTATGTTCCGGTTTCGAATTCTAACAAGTACAGAAGGTACAGTTGTGGTAATGCAGTGATTTCAATTTACTTATCAGATAAATCTTGGCAGATTCGAAATTTGTTTCTTTTTGGCTTTCAGTATTAAAATGGTATGCTGACCTGAAGACTACAACAGTTGGATATTTTAGTCAGCATTGGAATTCAGCAAAATCAAAATTTTCGTTCGCGTCATCACAACATTCAAAAATAAATAACAATGGCAAGCACACTATCTTGGGAAAGTTTTACTGGCCGAAAATGTGTGTTGTGTTACAGTTATTTGGACAGTGGTCGATTACAACAACAAATATTACTAATGTCAGCTCCAATTATATCAACCTGTGTGAAACATATTCCCAACGATATATGCCAAACAGTGAGTTGGACTGAATTTGATGACAGTAATGTATCATCCACATTTTGTACACAATGCTACGACATTGTAGGAAAAGTATTCCAATGTGACCAGGATTTGGAGAAGATACAGAAACAAATCAATACATTAGTGGATTTTCTTGTTTCTCATATTAGGAAGCAGAGGAGACAAAATTGCGAATATTCCGAACCTAATTATTTCAGTTTGGATACTAATGTGGTAACTAATGTTTCTCAATCCATATCAGAAAAAGATCCTGAAACTAGTAAACCAGTACCAGTTGATAATTACTACCAAGAAATGAATAATGATACTGAAATTGAGGATTCTTTGAATTACGCGAATACTGAAAGTCAACATTCAAGTGAAAAAATTGCCGAAAAAGATAAGAATTATATTTCGCAAAAGAAAAGTAAAATATCCTCACCTTCTTTAAGTAAGTCACTTAACTAGGAAATTAAATAACTTTTCAATTTTCTCATTTTCTGGCCGTCGCATCAAGGAGACTACATGGATGCATTTTTCTAACCAGATACATATTTATATTGTATTTGCTTTAAAGGTCCGATTATGTTTTTATTTTGTATTGATTGATTTCACGTTTCATTCTCGAAATGGAGCTATACAAATATTTACTACATTTAAATTTTTACCAGTCGTAACTAATACAAGTGTATTTTTTTCTATTTTAGAAACATTTGTCATGGCTCCAGAGCAAGTGGAACCTAAATCTGATCTTCAAAAGGTGTTGGAAGACAGTTCTTCTGGATATCCGTGTCCGTCGTGCCACAAAAGATTTTCACGCTACACTATAATGAAGACACATGATTGTTCAAAGCCAACTGTGGAATGTGAAACTTGTGGAATGTCCTTTTCAAGTGCAGGTGTTTTGAAAATTCACCTTCGATCGCATACTGGAGAGAAGCCCTTTAAATGCGAGACATGTGGGAAGGCATTTGCTACTAATGGGAATTTAACAGATCACACGAGTTTGCATACCGGAGAGAAGTTTGAATGCAAAATTTGTCACAAAACGTTTTCACTAAAATCAAGCATGCTGAAGCACAAATCAAGTGTACATACAAGTGCGGAAGACAAAATGTTCAAGTGTGATGTTTGTTCCAAAAATTTTAAAAGTGTGAAAAATTTAAAAACTCATATGGCAAAGCATTTCAGCGGAACACCATGTCCTTTCAAATGCGATATTTGCGAAAAGGCTTTTGCTAGTTCTAAAAGTATCATCAGACACAAAATAATTGCTCACTCCAATGCAGAACCTTCATGGAAATGTCATTTATGTGAAAAAAGCTTCATAGATAATTATGGATTGAAGAGACACGTTTTAACTCACAATGAAGACAAACCATTTGTTTGCAGTTATTGTGGTAAGACTTTAAAATCCGAAAAGTATTTACAAGTACATGAATCAACACATATAGAACAGAACGAAGCATTTAACTGTACAACTTGTGAAAAATCTTTTAAGTCTCTTTTCCATTTGCGACGTCATCAAAGACACCACAAAAAAGAATATAAAAGTTGTGGGTTATGTGGAAAATCTGTTTCTACCCTTGCTATGAAAAAGCATCTAAAGACTTCCCACGGAAGCGAAGAGGAGAAACGACCGTACGTGTGCGAAATATGTGATAAGAGGTTTACGGAAAAGAAATCTCTGGAAAATCATCACAAACATTATTGCCATATATGTCGCGATTCTTTTAATCGAAGGTCAGTATTAACATTGCCAGTACATCAAAAGCAAGTTCACACCGTAAACTCATCGTTGTATCCGGGTTTTGACGATCCCAAAGAAACGGAAAGCAATCGTAATTTTTCAAAGCCCGGGACTTCCAGCTATTCAACAGAGAGACGAAGCGGAGGAAATACATCTAAAAAGAAAGACAACTACGAAGAAAGTTTATCTGAAGAAATGTCTGAAAATGAAGATTCTGATCGTTCCACCGACATGGATAGTAAAATGGACACTTTTGGATATGTTAAAGTCGAAATAAAAACTGAAGATGTTTTTTCGGAAATTGAAGATGAATTTTCCGCAGTTGACAATTTTTGAGTGTTTTGTGTATTATCCAAAAGTTAATGTATAATAGTAACAATGAACAACCAACAAGCCAATAATTTATTCGGTGGCTACCAGAATAAATTACTTGACGATCACCATCAAAAAGATGAATTATTTTAAAAGTCATCATCTTCAGAAAAAAGTAACTTAAAATTATTAAAAATATCGTAAAAATCGTCATTTTTGTACTAGAATTACGTTAATAACTTTGAATAAATCCACATTTGATTCAAAGCATCTAAATCTTGTAAGGGGCGTATCCCACTACCGTTAAGATACTCCCATCACAGGAGACTTACTCAACGGACTCATGCACTAAACTCGACAGTTGGTTCCTGGACTTCAAGCCTGACACTACAGTTCTACTCTACACTATCATACTTGTATCTTTCAGTATTCTCTCATTCTAAATTCACTTTCCAATATTCACACACATTTGGTATTATCGGGTATCTATTCTTATGTGACAATAAATCACTGCGTTAAATATTTCTCAATCCTAATTAAAGTCTTACAGCATACCATTCTTAACCATTCAATCATTCTATTTATGCTTATTTGTATCATTGAACAGGTTACTCAGGAGTTCTTAGTTATTTCCCTGCACCGAGAATCTTGTAATCCACCCATTTAGCGAGTCTTTACTAGCACTTGGGCATTAGGGCGAATAACCCGTTACATCTGGTACCGAAACCACGGGATCGGAGCAAAAATACTAAGAACTGGAGTAGAAATTTCGAAAGAAATTATTTAATAATTTTTTTTAAGTGAATGGTAAAGTTAAGAATTATTTTGGAAATGTACTAATTTACTAATGAATTTATGCTTATACCGCAGTATCGGATTGAAATGGGATTGAACTAACGTAACCTGAACTTGCAAAACTGGTAAAGCTGTGAACGAGAAATCGGAAAGAAAATTAATTCCAGAAACGTCACAGAAACGAGTAAAGGTTCGTAAAAAAATTCTACTTGACTGGGGGAGTGCAACCGCAGTCAGGGGAAATTAAAACGTAATTCCTACGAGATTCTGAGTCGAAATCAGAATTAGAGGTCATCCTATGTAACTGAGTGAAGTTAACACAGTTCTAGGAAATTTTTGAATTCTATTTATGTAATGTCATGCAATCAGAATATGAAATTTATGCCAGTTATATATGAGAGAAATGAGAATTAATTAAGTATTGCAGAATTGAAAAGAAGTAGTAGGAAATTTGCCTATAGTTATACTAGTATATACTATAATGGTATTAGCCTGCATACGATATTTTTGCAATATAAAAATTTTTTTCAAGCATAGAACGAATGGGAATAGAGAGAAAAATTTTCAATTTGATTTAATAAGTATATTCAGATACAGAGAGAGCGAAAGAGAGAACTAGAGTAAGTAGTAGTCATAAAAGAAATAGAAGTGGGACAACTCTTTCCATTAGATTTAACAATGTTGATTAATGGGAATGTGCAAAATGTAGATATTAGGAATAATGTTAGAAATGAAGAAAGGGTTATTACTCAGATAAATGTAGAAGTTCGGGAAAACTTACATTTAGAGATACCTTTGGTAGAGGGAGAAAATTTGGTACAGGCGCCAGTCAGACGACTGCAGGAACAAAGGAATGTTCGAGGTCAGGGAATAAGAGGTCATGAAGAGATTAGAGATTATGCTAATCAACCTCAATTCATGTTACCAGAACACCTTCAGTTTAACTTACCTCCAGAGCACCAAACTCAGATTTTACAATATTTTCAACAGAATTTGCATCGTAATGAATTTCACCATATTCCAGTAGAGTATAATCGGGATGATTATGCTAATGCAGCACTACAGATTCAGCCGCCAGTCTATATTCCTTATCCAGTAGTGACGGGAAATCAGAACATAGCTATTCCTAAGTATAATCCACTTGAACAGACAGCGGAAAATTATTTGTTAGATGTTGAATCATATTTTCGAAGTCGGAATTATGCAGAGCACCAATGGTTATATGTCATTTCGACATTGATAACTAAGCAGACACAATCTTGGTACAATCATGTAAAACAGCCTAATTGGACTTGGAATGATTTTAAACATGCATTTGTAATTAAGTATGATACATGGATAGACAGGAATCTTAGAACTAGAAATCTAATGACGAGATGTCAGACAGATAAGGACAATGTGGAAACCTTCATTTGGTTAATGGTGAATCTGACTAAACAAGTTTTTCCTACTGAAACTGAAATAGATACAGTGAAAAGATGTAGACATGCATTATTACCTTGTATTAAATTAGCATTGGGTCAACTGAATCAGCATACGATAGAGGAACTTATCGAAAGAGCTAGAAGCACGGTAGATGACTTGAATGAAGAAGAGCAAAGGAAAAGTCGAACTTCTAATTTGCCTATCAACACAATTTTCCATCTTAAGGATAATTTCAGTGTAGATAAAAGAAGCAACTACCGATATGGTAATCGAAGTAATTATCCAGGGCGATATTACTACAGAGACATAGGAAAATACCGAGGCGAAAATGGTACTTATGACGCAAATAAGAACCAAAATCCTAGCGCGACTATACCATACGTGTTTAGAGCATGCTAGCGCGACTATACAAAATAAAGATAAGTATAGAGAGAACGCTAAAGGTCAGAATAAGAACCCAGTTCAGAGACAGAGGTTAACTACAGGTCAAGGATTAGCAATGAGTCTTGGGAGGACTATAGATACAGTCAAATGTTGGACATGTGGAAAACGAGGCCATTACTCTTACCAATGTACAGAGAATAGACGAGTAAGCATGATTCAGGAGGAGGAGCATAAGCTACCAATCATAGAAGAGCATTTACCGAACAGTACTGAATCTCAGGTTTATTTAAACGGGCAATAGGGGAAGTAGAATTTCCAGATTACTGTCTTCCCCTTACAAAGAAATCCACTAAAACGAAATTGTCATCAAGCCTATCAGTATTTTTCAATGACACTGCAACAGTAGCACCTTCATTTATAGATTCGGGATCAGATTATTCGATTATTAGAAAATCTTTTGCAAGTAAATTGGCAAAGAGAATAGAACCATGCAAGTATACACCGTTAACATGTGCGAATGGCGATATTGTCAAACCTATTGGACAAATTCCATTAGAAATTCAAATTGGTTATAAGAAATTATTTCACACTTTCTATGTATTTGAGAAATTACCAGTTCCGATTCTTATAGGAAAAGACATTATTGTGACAACAGATATGATCTTTCATCTGAATGGCAATGCTTTTTGGTTCGCTGATGATGAGAATAAGCGACAATTTGCAATTGTAGGAAATACAACAGGGAAATATCTCTTTACAATTAGAACGGACACTATCAAAGTACATACAGAAGAAGACATAGCTAAGATGTTTGAAAATCTTTTAGATAAATATCCAACTATAGCGGGTAAAACTCATGTAATGGGACAAACGCACTTAACAGAGCATTACATAGACGCACCAGATGAACCGGTATATACACCGTATAGACACCCAGGAAGGAAAATGGCAGAGGAGATTAGACGTCAGACCAATGATCTATTGGAAAAAGGATTAATAAGACCATCTCACTCAAAGTATAATGCAAATGTAGTTTTGGCACCGAAGAAGAATGGAAAACTCAGAATAACAGTAAGCTATAAAAAGTTGAATAAGAAAACGAGGATGAATAGAACTCCCATGCATAACGGACAGCACATCTTAAAAGTATTACCTAGCGCAGTACGATTCACGAAGTTAGATGCACAGAATGGATATTGGCAAATACGTATGCATAAGGACAGTATTGAGAAAACAGCTTTTACTGTAGATGGACAGCACTATGAATTCTTGGTTATGCCATTTGGACTGAAAAATGCACCTAAGACATTTATCGAACTAATGAACAAAGTATTAGAGGGGTTAATAGGAAATTTCGTATTCGTATTTGTAGATGACATTATAATATTTTCGAGTAATGTTGAAGATCACCATGACCACGTTGAACAAGTATTACAAAGACTACAGGAGGCGAATATTTCAATTAATCGAGAGAAGAGTAGTTTTGCTCAGAAGAAAATTTCATTCTTAGGACACATTATTAGTGCAGAAGGGATAAGTATGGATCCAGAGAAAATCATAGCGGTTAAAGAGTATCCTAGACCGACAGTTCAGACTGAATTAAGAAGATTCTTGGGAAAAGTAGGTTATTGCCAAAACTTTATTCCACATTATTCAAAAGTAGCAGATCCATTAAATCTTGTGTTAAGGAAGAGTACAACTTGGTATTGGGGTCCAGCTCAGGAGAACGCATTTGAGAAATTGAAAGAATACATGTGTGAGGATGCACTTCTCAACACAATAGATTATGAGTACCCTATAATTGTAAAATGCGATGCTTCGGAAATTGGATTAGGAGCAGTGTTAATGCAAGTCATAGATGGAAAGAAAAGAATGATTCACTTTGCAAGTAAAGCATTGAAGATGTCAGAGAGGAATTTGCACGCTTGTGAAAAAGAGCTGTTAGCAATCCTTTGGGCAACAGAAAAGTTTTATGATTACATTTGGGGAGAAGACTTTCGAATTTTGACAGATAACAAAGCATTGACGTACCTACACAACAACAAAGACAACAATTCGAAAATAGGAAGATGGGCATTGAGACTTTCGCCTTTTCTAGATAAAATCAAGCATATTCCAGGAACGGAAAATGTAATAGCAGATGCGCTTTCGCGAAATCCAATTTTGCCAACGGGAAAGGAATCTGATTTTATGGAAGATCCAGAAGTTATGTTCACACCTTGCTTTGGATTGATGTATAAAGGACCGACACTAATTAAGATTAAACAAGAACAACGTAATGACGCAGAATGTAACAAGATCTTAAAGATGATAATGAGCAATTCCAGGGCCCGGAAGACCTCAAACTATTGTTATAAGAAGGAGATGATTTACAGAAAAATAACTCTGATGTTACCGACGCAG
Organism: Yoshiicerus persimilis; assembly: GCA_020352615.2. Classification (NCBI taxonomy): domain Eukaryota; kingdom Metazoa; phylum Arthropoda; class Collembola; order Entomobryomorpha; family Tomoceridae; genus Yoshiicerus; species Yoshiicerus persimilis. Next base: position 92,323,009 of record CM036940.2, read on the forward strand.
GAGCAATCTGCAGATGCTAACTGCCAAACTGCAAACACCACTGGGAAGACAAAAGAAGGAAGGAAGACTAATGTGATACAACCGGCTCGAGACGGGAGTAAAACAGATGTCTATCGAAATGTTACTTTGGAAGATGCCAGGGAACAGATTACAACTACGGGAGGAGGAAATGTCACTTTTGATGAGGGAATGAGGCAAACTTCAGATGAGATGATGGATGATATGGAAGTAAAGCATACTATTGGAGTAACAGAGAGATTGGAAGAAGAGAGATTGAAGTGCAAGACGGTAGAAATTCCGTTTATACCGAGGATTTTGCGAAATCAAGTAATGTACATGTTTCACGATGCGCCAGAAGCAGGACATCGAGGTATAAAGAAGACACTAGGAATGTTGAAGCAAAGAGCGTATTGGCCGACGTTGGAGAAAGATGTGAAGGAATACATTAAATCTTGTGATGTTTGTCAAAGAGTTAAGACAGATACTCAGAGGAAAGCAGGATTGATGGGATTTTCGGATGTAGCTCCATATGTATTTCACACTCTTTACGTAGATTTCATGGGACCCTTACCGACAAGTAAAGGAGGTCGAAATAATAAATACCTATTAGTAGTACAGGATCAGTTAAGTAAATGGATAGAGGTAATACCGATGCGAACGGCAACGGCTAATCAAGTTAAGTATTGGTTAGAATGGATTTTTTGTCACTTTGGTTCACCGAAGATTATAATTTCAGATAATGGGTCACAGTTTATTTCTAAGAAATTGAAACAGCTTTGCAAAGAATGGAATGTAGAACATAGATTCACCAGTGTTTACCATCCACAGCCAAATCAGGTTGAAAGGGTTAACAAAACGTTAAAATCAATGATTAAATGTTATGTAGAAGATCAGCAATCGTCATGGGACGAACACATTCAATATTTTGGTTTAGCACTACGATCAGCAGTTCATGCGACAACAAAAGTTAGTCCAGCATTAATGAATCTAGGCAGAGAAATAGCCTTACCATTCGATAGAACTATTATGGATTCTAGGGAAATTAATTTTGAAAAAGCCAGAGAGGAATTGGAAAAGTTACCAGAAAATTTAATAGAAATTGTCAATTGGGTTAGAGATAATATTATAGAAGCACAAATATCTTATAAGGATTACTATGATAAACACCATAGACAAGTATCTTATGAAATAGATCAACCAGTTGTAATTAGAAATCATGTATTGTCAGATGCAGCATCAAATTTTTCATCGAAATTAGCACCGAATTGGATAGGACCATTCAAAATTAAAGCGCAAGTAACACCAGTAACGTATGACATTTACGATCAGAAATCCAATCGTTATTTAGGCAAACGCCACGTTTCGGATATTAAACCTTATAATATTCGCAAATCCAAATACAAACCGTACACACCAGCTAACATCAGTAATAGGAAAGGTAGAAAAACTATTCGACAATCTACACCGACCACAAACTCTAAATTCGCAGTAGACAGACCGAGACGTACACAGTACATACCTGGGCAATATACACGATTCTTCAAATAGATTTAAGTATAGTTTCATTTAAGTATAATGTTAATAGTTTAAGTAGGATAAGAGAGGATTATAGAGGTATAACAACCAGTGATGAGCTTGAGAATTGGCATTACTTAAAGCGTCACAAAAATTTTCACGGGCGTGACTATGAAAATTCTCAGCGTGACTATATAAATTTTATATTGAATCGGCCATTTTGGGAAGACCACCATTGTTAATAAAGCAAACATTTGCGAAAAATTATGAAGTGGGGGAAACTACCATAATATTCAAAATCACTTTTAAAATTTTTGAAAGAATAAGTCTACATAGTAGTAAGACGACGCAGTCGACCAACATAGCAGGCATACAAAAGGTTTAACCATTATGGGTATACCCATTCTAATGTTACAGGTTACAGCAGAGCGATTCAGCAAAGGGGACTGACGACAGCGGTAATGGACACGTTATAGAGTACACTATAGGGTGAAACCTACAATGTCCTATAAGCGGCAGCAGCAGACGGAGGAACAACCTTCACTCACCGCAGCTACGAGCAGAATGATGACGTCACAGAGGACACCACCGTCCACTAGCACACAAGCACGATCATTCACCATCAGCAAAATACCCTAAACACCAATCTAAATCATGAAACCGAGAGAGAGTTTGAAACTACCAACTTCAATGGAATTGCCACCGAGCACAGTGAACGAACTATATAAATTCAGCTCTTCAAACGTTTAAGTCATAACGACACACCGGAGTAATTATCAACGAATATTTCATTCGACGACAACTATGTAAAAGTGCAACAGTCTCTATGCAACAGTCACGGACGACAGAATTAATGTACGACGGACAACACCAATAACAACTGGACAACACTCCAGAAGTGGGGGAAGATGTAATGGGCGTATCCCACTACCGTTAAGATACTCCCATCACAGGAGACTTACTCAACGGACTCATGCACTAAACTCGACAGTTGGTTCCTGGACTTCAAGCCTGACACTACAGTTCTACTCTACACTGTCATACTTGTATCTTTCAGTATTCTCTCATTCTAAATTCACTTTCCAATATTCACACACATTTGGTATTATCGGGTATCTATTCTTATGTGACAATAAATCACTGCGTTAAATATTTCTCAATCCTAATTAAAGTCTTACAGCATACCATTCTTAACCATTCAATCATTCTATTTATGCTTATTTGTATCATTGAACAGGTTACTCAGGAGTTCTTAGTTATTTCCCTGCACCGAGAATCTTGTAATCCACCCATTTAGCGAGTCTTTACTAGCACTTGGGCATTAGGGCGAATAACCCGTTACAATCTGCCTTCCTAGCGCAAAATGTTTTATATTGACCAATGCAAATCAAAGATTGGCAAGCAAAGTGTGTAACTTAATTCTACAAAAAAGATTTTTAACGATATTTTTCGTAATTTCAAGTTACTTTTGAAAAGCGATGATGAATTTACAATAATTTTTGATGGTGTAAAAGATTGTCAAGTAAATTCGTCTGGTAACCCGGATGCAGGAACTTTCGTAATTATTGTTAATATAGTTTATTGTAAAACCTGCTTTTAACGTTTTTAAACAAAGCAGTTTATGAATATGTTATGGCGTGCAGAATGGTTGCGTTGTGTAATTGTCGAGTAATTGATAATATCAATCATTATAAGATGCATTATAATAGTAGGGCTACCAACCTAGATAGTCTGGGGTAAAGCATGTGTAATTAATTTAATGAGTCAAATCCTCATAATATTATTGGAAATGTTCGAGTTTATTGTCAATATTTATTTTCGACCACTTTGGGTTTTTGTCAGTACTTGGTTTTCAAAATTCGACGGTGTCAAAATGCTCTTTGACTATCGATGCAATAGAAGTTAGCTGATGAAGTAGTACAAAATTATGTTTTTTCTGAAATGTATTTATTAAGATTTTATAAATTGAGGAGCCCAAATATATGATATGTTCACAATCGATAATTATCTCTTCATTGTAAAGGATTTTATATGGGCGGAATGGGCGTATGCTTGTAATTTCAGTAGCTTAATTGGTTTGTGTTATTTTCAATTCTTCTGTGCAACATGTTTTTATATTAAATTAAATGTATTACACGCAATTTCCAGGGACCCATAAGTTTTGTTACAGATAATAAAATAATAATTACAGAATGGGATGACAAGATTTTCAAATCGAAAGACAGCTCACCGCATTGACTTTTCACCTCAGGGACAGTTCACATCACGACTTTTCACCTCAAGACTTTTCGCATCTATACTTTTAACATCACGCCTTTTCACATCACAGATTTTTCAAATCGCAACTGTTCATATCAAATGCTATACTGGCATTGGCAAAGATGAACGACTGGATTATATTTATTATATCATTTTATGCTAACAAACCCAGTATTAGATTTCGGTAAGCAAACTACAAACCTAACTTAAACATTATTTCCGGAAATTTTAGTTTCCCTCTGAGAATAATAGCATTTTAAGGATTTGTAGCATAGTCGGGAAAAATAAGTTTGCTAATAATAGGTATGTAATATGCAATAAAGTAAAATGTCCATTATTCTTCATTATATATTATTTTGTTCTGCTCGCCTTGTCTGGGATTTACTCAAACTGAACATATAATTTGTGATAATTTATTTCAGAAAACATTACTAGATATCCGTCAAATAATTGCTAGTACATGCAACGGTCATCATTTTAAACACGTCTCAGTAGATTGCAGCGAACAAAACTATAATTTTACAGTACAGTACATAACCTGAAATGGATACGCATTCATTTTAAGTGTTGGATGAATACTAATTGCAGTTTTCTGTAATCTATTTGTCAATCAACATTATTTGGGAGTGGCAGCTTAAGTCTGCCGAATTTTTAATTTGTAAACGTAAAAAGGCAAAATTCACACTCAAATATTTTATTGCCATACTGTTAGAATCCGTCAAGTAGTCATGAGATTGACTTCTCTCAATTTGCTGATTAAAAAGTCCTTTACTGAGAATCTCAAACATTACATTTATTGCACAGGACCATATTACGATTGACGAACAAGCTAGTACTGTTCTAGGATAACCAAACGTCGAAATTTCTGAAAATCGGGATTATTGTCGTTAAAGTTAGCAGTTTTAACAAAAAATTTGCTTGTATTTCCGCGGCTACGTTTATTTAACCGAAATGTACACCAAACTTTCATTTTATTTTTTCAGAAAAAGTGTTGAAATTGCATATTTTTTTGGCTCAGTCCCAATTAAATGGGATTATTCAACAAAGACTTCTCTTCTGAATACCCCATAGCCAATTCTGAAAAGAAATCATTAGTTTTCATTAGGAATTCTCATGATTGCAGAGAGGTTGATTTTCTTACCGTTTCACAATCTAGGGATTTCTGCTCGTTCTCATTGTACCCTGTATACATGTCTAGTCGGTTGTAGTACACCGCGAAAGCAAACACCTTGAATAGATGTTTATTTTGTAGTAAACCAAAACAATAACACCTGAAGGAGATATTATTAGTTTGGATATAATAAAATAATCATTTTATTTCATTTGCTTTGTTCAGCAAATACCAGCTGGTTTAGAATTTTATATTTTATTACTCAGTGCATTTTTAAAGGAGAGGAAAACATTTTAACAATCATTTATTAAGAATTTAATGTTCAATGGACGGTATTTACGGCTGTTTGCCATATATATTACCCCTATGTTCTAGCAAATTATAGTTAAATGGAGGAAATCAGGAACTCTACATCATAACCCACCTTTGTGGATCGTCCCCCATGAAGAAACTGAATTTTTAGATGTACACAGCTGACTATACAGTATTGTATGTTCCGGTTTCGAATTCTAGCAAGTACAGAAGGTACAGAGTTGTGGTAATGCACTTATTTCAATTTACTTATCAGATAAATCTTGGCAGATTTTAAATTAGTTATTCTTGGCTTTCAGTATTAAATGGTATGCTGACCTGAAGACTACAACAGTTGGATATTTTAGTCGACATTGGAATTCAGCGAAATCAAAAAAAAATTTCGCGTCATCACAACATTCAAAAATAAATATCAATGGCAAGCACCTTATCTTGGGAAAATTTTACTGGTCGAAAATGTGTGTTGTGTTACAGTTATTTGGACAGTGGTCGATTACAACAACAACAATTATTACTAATGTCAGCTCCAATTATATCAACCTGTGTGAAACATATTCCCAACGATATATACCAAACAGTGAGCTGGACTGAATTTGATGACAGTAATGTATCATCCACATTTTGTACACAATGCTACGACATTGTAGGAAAAGTTTTACAATGTGACCAGGATTTGGAGAAGATACAGAAAAAAATCAATACATTGGTGGATTTTCTTGTTTCTCATATTAGGAAGCAGAGGAGGCAAAATTGTGCATATTCTGAACCTAATTATTTCAGTTTGGATACTAATGTGGTAACTAATGTTTCTCAATCCACATCAGAAAAACATCCTGGAACTAGTAAACCAGTACCAGTTAATAGTTACAACGAAGAAAAGAATAATGATACTGAAATTGAGAATTCTTTGGATTACGGGAATACATTTGAAAGTCAACATTCAAGAGAAAAAATTGCCGAAAAAGATAAGAATTGTATTTCGCAAAGTAAAGTATCCTCAGCGTCTTTAAGTAAGTCAATAGCCAAGAAATTAAATAGTTTTATCAATTTTCTAGCCGTCGCAACAAGCAGACTACATGGATGCATTTTTCTAACCAGATACGTATATTTATATTGTGTTTGCTAAGGTTTGACGGTTTGTCTTTTATTTCATAGACTAATTTAGACTATTGATTTATTATTTAAAGGTCCGATTATGTTTTTATTTTGTATTGATTGATTTCACGTTTCATTCTCGAAATGGAGTAGCAAACAAATATTTACTACATTTAAATTTTTACCAGTGGTAACTAATACAAGTGTGTTTTTGTATTTTAGAAACATTTGTCATGGCTCCAGAGCAAGTGGAACCTAAATCTGATCTTCAGAAGGTGTTGGAAGACAGTTCTTCTGGATATCCGTGTCCGTCGTGCCACAAAAGATTTTCACGCTACACTGTAATGAAGACACATGATTGTTCAAAGCCAACTGTGGAATGTGAAACTTGTGGAATGTCCTTTTCAAGTGCAGGTGTTTTGAAAATTCACCTTCGATCGCATACTGGAGAGAAACCCTATAAATGCGAGACATGTGGGAAGGCATTTGCTACTAAAGGGCATTTAACAGATCACATGAGTTTGCATACCGGAGAGAAGTTTGAATGCGAAATTTGTCACAAAACGTTTTCACTAAAGTCAAATCTGGTGAAGCATAAATCAGGTGTACATACAAGTGTGGAAGAAAAACTGTTTAAGTGTGATGTGTGTTCCAAAAATTTTAAAAATGTAAAAGATTTAAAAACTCATATGGCTAAGCACTCCAGCGGAACACCAAGTCCTTTTAAATGCGATATTTGTGAAAAGGCTTTTGCTAGTTCTAAAAGTGTCATCAGACACAAAAAAAGTGCTCACTCCAATCAAGAACCGTCATGGAAATGTCATTTATGTGAAAAACGCTTCTTAGATAATTATGGATTGAAGAGACATATTTTAACTCACAATGACGACAAACCATTTGTTTGCAGCTATTGTGGTAAGACTTTAAAATCCGAAAAGTATTTACAGGTACATGAATCTACACACATAGAACAGAACGGATCATTTAACTGTACAACTTGCGAAAAATCGTTTAAGTCTCCTTTCCATTTACGACTTCACCAACGACACCACAAAAGAGAATTTAAAAGTTGTGGATTATGTGGAAAATCTGTTGCAACCTTTTCTATGAAAAACCATCTAAAGACTTCCCACGGAAGCGAAGCGGAGCGACGACCGTATGTATGTGAAATATGTGCTATGAGGTTTACGAGAAAGAAATCTCTTGAAAGTCATCACAAACATTATTGCCATATATGTCGTGACTCTTTTCATCGAAGGTCAGTATTAACATTGTTAGTACATCAAAAGCAAATTCACACCGTAAACTCTTCTTTGTATCCGGGTTTTGACGATCCCAAAGAAACGGAAAGCAATCGAAATGTTTCAAAACCCGAGACTTCCAGAAATTCTACCGAGAGACGAAGCGGAGGAATTAAATCTGAAAAGGACGACGATAACTACGAAAACGGTTCATCTGAAGAAATGTCTGAAAATGAAGATTCTGATCGTTCCATCGACATGGATAGTAAAATGGACACTTTTGGATATGTTAAAGTCGAAATAAAAACTGAAGATGTTTTTTCGGAAATTGAAGATGAATTTTCCGCAGTTGACAATTTTTGAGTGTTTTGTGTATTATCCAAAAGTTAATGTATAATAATAACAATGAACAACCAACAAGCCAATAATTTATTCGGTGGTTACCAGAATAAATTACTTGACGATCTTTTACACCATCAAAAAGAATTGTTTTAAAATGCATCATCTTTTGTAAAAAGTAGCTTAAAATTTGAAAGAATATCGTAAAAACTCGTCATTTTTTGTAGAATTAAGTTACATACTTTGCTTACATCCACATTTGATTAAAAGTATCTAAATCTGACTTCCTAGAGCAAAATATTTATATCGAACAATGTAAATCAAAGATGGGCAAGCAAAGTATGTAACTTAATTCTACAAAAATTACGGTTTTCAACAATGTTTTTCATAATTTTAAGTTAGTTTCTAAAAAATGATGAATTTTAAAATAATTCTTTTTGACGGTGTAAAGATCGTCAAGTAAATTAATATTTATGGTGTGTAATTTGTGTATTATAATTATATATAATAATATAATTAGTAATATAATTAGTGTAACCACATTTATGGTGTTTAATTTCGTGAAAGTATATTTGTATAGCATTATTAACAATACTATGCATATTAAGTTACTGATCTTGATGTACATTCACTTTGTGACAATGCTGATGTTTACCTTATGTACTATTCTAATGTTCTATTATATAATTATCGTATACAAAGAAGGATCAGAAAATTTCAATATGATAATCACTTTTAAATCTTTGGAGAGTAAGTTTTTTTGCATTGTCGTCAATGTTAATAATGTTTCTGTGATTATTAATTAATTAGCTAGGAATAATGCAACCATTTATCGCAGCAAAAATTGATGTAACATTTTAGGAAATATAGTGTTTAGAAAGATGGCAACAGCAAAAATATGTAAAAAAAATGACAAGAAGGGGTAACTGAATAATATCATAATTAAATTGAGACAATCTCTAATAAACCGTAGTAAACAATTTTTAATTTTGTATTTCTGCTTAATGTTTGAAAATGATAATTTTGAAGATGTTAAGCGATTTTTGAATATGTTAATGGGAGTTTGTAGGCAGGAAGGTTCTATGTTTGTAGGTATAGTACAGACGCTCAAAATTTCATGACCCACCACAAACAGACGTCCACTTAATAACCGATCGGTTGTATTTTTTTAATGTGTTAGAAATGGTATTTCAACAGTCTTTACTAAATCACTTGGTTGTTTATGTAGTTTCAAATGTTTAAATTAACCAAATCAAATCTCTGAATTAATTTTTCATTTGTTTTGCAGAAATCTGGTACAACAACGGGCGAAGGAGAAATCCTTTCGACATTTCTAGTATCTTACAGCTTTTATCAGCAACAATCTCTTTCGGTCCTCCGGCGGTGATATTCGTTTCAGGTTTCTTTTCTCCAAGAAATTCCTCATGGGTAATTGTATCTCTTTTCCCAGAGCGTTACCAAACATTCCTACTCGCTTTACCATTTCATCTAATTGCATTTTATGCTCTATTAAGCGGATGGAGTGCAATTTATGTTCTATTGAACTATTGTTGTATAATATATTTTCCTACCATCAGACTTTTGTGCAATGAACTTTTTTGTGGTGATCCAAATGTAGAAATAGCTCAACATCAAAATGTATACAATATTATGAAGACATATAGAACCCTTCAGTTATTCTTCTGCATTACTCTTAAGAAATTTTCAAACCTAATTGTTCCTCTTCAATTTATTCTGACCAGACTGGTTATAATATTTTCTTTTACTCTTGTGAAACATTCCTGGAATATTCCTTTTCTCATAAACATAGCAATGGTTTTCAGTTGGATAACAGCAATAGTGAATTGGTCATTCTTTCTTGAACTTGGCAGCAATTTACCAAAGGAGTCCAAAAACTGTATTCGCACTTGGAAGACTATTAAATTCCAAAGTACTTCGGAAATGATGGTCATCACAAAGTTCATAAAGTCATACAGAGCCATCATTATAGTAATTGGAAGCTCTTCTCTTGTGAATAAGTCTTCAGTTGTTAAATTCTTCATGTCCTCTGCCATAGGAATTGGAAAAGCTCTCATCACATTCAAATAGAGAAGTATATTTAAAATACTTGCAAAAGCGATTGTTCATTTTTGTTAATGTTACTCTAATTTTGTATAGTTATAATTTGTAACTTATTTTTTACTACAGTTCGAAAGAAAAAATGTATCTCTTCATTTAAAGTAAAAGGTATTGTTGCCAACAATAAAATTTCAGTAAGAACACTTTTTGCCAAAACAGCATAGTCACATTTCCGAGTTGAAAAAATAATTGCCCTTCTGCATTTAATTAAGTAAACACTGATTAAGTATAAGTTTCGATTGTAAAGATATATGCATGTTGCAGTTGTCCAATTATTACTTTGTGTCTATAATCAGTGAGAAAGTAAGGCTTACATTTTTCCTTCGATTTATTTTTGGTAAGCAATCCTATGTTTACCGACTATAATTTCATAAACGTCATATTGTACATTGGTGTTATTGCTAGCCATGAAATTTGTTTTGGAAACTCTTTATTTTTTGAATTTTCCGACTGAGTAATTCTTTCCATAATTCCTACCTTGTGTACTATATTTCGTTTTTATCTGATTTCTGAAAGGTTGGACGAAACCCTAGTGCAATCATCCAAGGTTCCCATAAATTACCAGTCTGTACAGTGAAATCAGTAAATCATATCTGCGGTAAAATTTATGACGGAGTGTAATTTTTGTATCACCGTCTCCTTTTTACTTCATTAGATATTTAATTTTTAATCCATCTGTGTATTCAGCAATTTTAAAATATAGCAAAATTGGAATTTGAGTTTTCATTCTTTTCATGGTGCTGAAAGAAGATCAAATATCACTTTATAATGCCAAACAGTTATGTCCTTAAACATAAACATTTCTCAAAGGTAACCGAATAATTATGGCAGTTATTATCAGGGAGTTGATTCGAAACCAAATCGATTATTAGACAAAAATTTTAGACGATAATCGATGGATTTCAACTCTTCATTTTTTGCTTTTTTCTGCATAATTTGAGAATTCGACATATAATTTTTAGAGGTTTTGTTTTTCAAAACATATAATTGTGAATTGGAGGAAGTATTTTGATTCGAAGGGTGTAATTACAGTATCGATTCAGTTTCAAAAATCATATTGTCGGGAGAAAAGTAACAACCAAATAAAGTCTATACCAGTGCATCTACAATTAAGTCAATATGAGGTGGCGAAACTGTTCCCCAGCCCAGCATGGAAAGGAGAAACCAAATCGACGGGATTTCTTTTTTATTTACCATAATTACGTACGCCACAACTTTCTTATTGTCTCAATACTTTTGCTTTGCAATTGGATTTTATTATTTCCATTAATTTCGTCCAATCTTCGTTGACGCAAATGATATAAATTATGAATGTCAAATAAATGAAAATCAAATTACTTTTATTATTTTCCAATATTATCAATTCGCTGTGTATGAATGTTGTCAGAATTACTAAGCCTCATGTTTCCCCTTACTGTACTAGTGAATTCATCTTTCTTGGTTTGATACGACATTTGTGGAATTACCAATTTTAACAATTTTTTAACCACGTATTTTTAGTTAACGAATTGTGAGTTACTTAGGTATATTTGTTGTATGTTGTGTCTACAAAATTGAAAATTTGGACAACTTAGGGGAAAGCCATATCGGAATTACACCTAATTAACATTGTCTTCTTCTGACTCAATAAGAGAACTTTCAATTTCTTTAAAATATTTCGTCGATTGCTTGGCAGAGTTTGACGGGTGTTTCGTAAGCTTTTAATAAAGAATAACCTTCATAAATCAGCAGGGCGGAGCCAAATATTCCAGTAAATACCTTAGAACTGATTTTGACCGCAGAAGCAGCAAGTACTTGACCTTTAGCAGTTTTTCCAGTGCTTTTTATAAATTACTTTGCAGTTTTTGTAGCTATACTTAAACCATTCGTGACCATGGTCATTGTTGTTGATAATACAATCGATTTGATATTGACAATAGAAATAAAGTAAACACTCATTATTATTGGTAATAAAAGCTCTGAAAACTGTAATACGTTGATTGCATTTTTAAAATTGTTTTTCCACAGTATTATTTAATTAAAGTGGCGTCGAAATTCTACTGCACAGCACTAATAATACGTATCATCAAAGGAATTTATGCGTTCATCATATTCATAGTCCTATTCATACTGCCTCGGAATCTGTCACGTTCTGCGCATTGAACAAAGCAAGTGGAAAATAAAGTGGATTTATATACCGATTGAAGAAACAACTTCCTATTCCTTATGCTGAAATTGGACTAAACACAGAAATTAAGATGAAATTGTGGGGTATCAGTGGCAAATTAGTTCACCTTGACGAAAGATTACAAAGAATAAACACTACCAGGGCTGAAATGACTGAAGGTTAGTTAAGAAACCCTCATCGTGAAAAAACAAGAATTGTTCAGACAACATGCACTTGTAATTTGAAGAATTATAGGTTCTCAAACGAGGAACGAGTTGCAATCGACGACGAATACGTCAGCAAATATGTCGATACAAAAAAATAAATAAAACTTGTAAGATACATATAATAAAGTACATAGTTTTATTTATCGTTTGTCCATAGTTATACCGAATGGACCAGAAAGAGTACAGCAAAACTGTTGACACCAATAGAAAGCCTACACAAAATTACAGTTATACCAATTTTCAAGAGTATATCCCGACGCATTCGTTTACAATCACAGTTCTCGCAAAAAATCGAAAAATAAATAAATTTAAAAAGTCATTCTAATGAGAATCTCCTATTTTCACACCTAAACCCCTAGGAGCATTTAGGGCAGTTATGTAGGACAAAGTTAAATGATACAGGACTTTCCCGAAATAATTTTCAAAGTATATTGAAAATTATGACTGTTGCAGGTAATCTGGTAGTTAAGACAAAGCATTTAAAGTTCATTTATATCTAATTTTTTTTGAACTAAATCAAATGAACAATTTATCACAGTTTTATCATACCACTATTGATTCTCATTTGGCTCTTTATAAAAATTTGATACACAGTGGACTTTAAAGGTTTCATCACCACTGACACATTGCATGTTATTGTCGTCATCATAGTACCTTTAATAGGCAACTAAATTGAGATTTTCCGGATAACTTTGGCACGCAGAACTTTTGAAACGCTTAGCGACAGTTCATGAAAAAATAAAGACATTAGATTTAATCGAAACTCTTAGCTCTTCTGAGGTCATTTCTTCGTAGACTTGATGCCGTGAAAAAACTGGAGTAAAACACATTATCCAATTGTAAGCATAAAAAATGATTTTTTGTTTATACTGTTTCAGTATTTTGGTGAGATTAGTCTATATGGTGTAAAAATAAAATTTTCTCATGAAAAACGGCGTTAATTTATGCATTTTTGACTTTTTTGGATTGCAAATGAATGCTCTGGGATATGTTGACTAAAATTGGGATTTCAATGTAAGTTTTTATTTGCTTACGATTGGTGTAGCAGTTTTGCTATACTACTTCCGGTTCTTCCGGTACATCTATGGGCAAAATATTAAGGATGCGATTTAATCTTTCGTCTTGATGATTTAAATTTTCGTCTTTTTCGGTTGAATGTTTCGGCAAATGAATTTTTCGTCTTATGATTTAATTTTTCGTCTTGCGATTTAATTTTTCGTCTTGCGATTTAATTTTTCGTCTTGTGATTTAATTTTTCGTCTTTGGTATTCATAGTTCCTTGTGCAAGTACATGCACACGGAACATGATAGGTAATTATCATATTAGCATAGCAGCTTATAAGCATAAGAAAAGATAAGATTGTCAGTTCTCTACCTAGCAAGCACCAAAAGAGAAATGTTAGCTAGTAGTCTGTTTACGTTTCTAATAGAAAGAACTATGGGTTCTCAACTTGTGTACTAATCAGACACTGATTTTTCAGAATATGAAGCAGAAATTGACATTAAAGTCAAATCAAAAAGAGGTAAAGTTACATCCGAGTGGAGTTTTGTGCGTAGTTTTGACAGTGAGCAGGAAGCTCTTGAGTACACACAGGCTTTGTGGACTAAAGATTGTTATGAAAACACAGTAAAGTGTAGAGTGATTTATTTGTACTGCAAATTAGGAGGGAAAGATTGCCCAACAAGAATGAAGATAGAAGTTTATAAGGAAAAGTGTGATTTGGTGTATAACAGTGGCTCACATTTCCACATTTGAATACAAAAGAGTGGCTGACTTCAACTTGTTCTTGTCCTGCTTATCAAAAAGATTCGTTATGTAAACATATCATTGGCATTGCGTCCATGAAGAAACTCACAACTTTTCCTCCTAAAGTGAAGAAAGTTCCCCTTGGACAGAAGTGCAAACGTGGCAGACCACAGGGAGCCACCAAAGCTTTACTTAAATGAAAATTTGAAACCCTTCTTAAATATAACTGGAATATCATTGTAGTTGTAAATATTATGGATGACCAAATATGAATGACTAAGACGAAAAATTAAATCACAAGACGAAAAATTAAATCGCAAGACGAAAAATTAAATCATAAGACGAAAAATTCATTTGCCGAAACATTCAACCGAAAAAGACGAAAATTTAAACCATTAAGACGAAAGATTAAATTTAAGTCAAATATTAATAACGCCCTACACATGTTATATGAATATTTACATTCTATTACATGTTATATGAATATGTGTCACCGGCTCTGAGCTCACATTGGCAGCGAGCGCTCAGTGCCCGGCTCTGACACCACGTTTCGAAATGCCCGGGCACTGAGACCACGGTCATGCCAGGCACTGAGAGCACAGATGAAACACGGTTGAACGTCATTAATAATGGTAATTTATTAGTTGTAGTCATAAGAAAGTCATCAATTAAATTTTAAAAAGTATTAGATACATTCATGTAATAATTTGTCGAAAAAAATCAGTGTGCAGACCAATTATTCTTGGTTTTTACATGATATTGCGACATGACATTTCGTGCCACATGGTATATTATTTTTTTTGCAAACACATCTATTAGTTTCGCATCCAGATTTGCATTTACAAATCGAAGCCGTGCTGTAAGATGTAACTGAACGGATGGCAGTAATATATTTGACAAATGTAGTAGGCCATGACGTCACTATTAGGGGGGCTTCCCAAGTTCCAACATCCCTTTCTGGGAAAAAGCCTTCTATGATTCCAACGGAACACTGCAATTGTAGATTCCCGTTGGCGAATCGCTGAAGAACCACACAAGCTAAGTTCTTAGGGCACGTACTGGATCTATCCAATCGTGTTATTGGTAGTGAAACTTTGGCACCGACGTCCACCCTCTTATGCGTCACGAGACGTTGGTATCTTTCTCCTTGTTTTTTACGGTCATTTAGATAAGTCCAAAATGCCTGAATTCGGGATTCAATGTCACTAATATCGGTACCTAAGTAGCATGATGCCATTGCCTTAGCCCAAGTAATTGTTTCTCCTGAAGACAGCGATTTATTTTTTTGCACGGGACAGGGACCATTTTGCAAGACCTTCACAACTTCAAATGAGAGAAATTTCTTGGAATGGGTTGTCTTGTTTTGCAAATTTTTTTGCTATTGCCCAGCATACTGGAGGATTAGTTTCGTAGAGAACCCATAATGAAGTCGTCTATAAACACAAACCGTTTATATTTGTATGTGACAAAATAATAGGTTGTAGTTCAAAGAAAAACAAATAACCTTTTCGACATCAACCTCCTCCTCCTCAACCATCTCTGCCAAGTCTACTGCCACCGCCTCCACTGCCGCTGCCACCTCTTCCACCACATCACCTTCCTCCTCGGCAGCCACCAATCTTACCACCTCAGCACATGTTTTGTTTTGCATGGGAAAGGCCCACCTATACTTACTGAAGTGGTCTCTTGCATGAAAAATCCATTTGAAACCGTTGTCTGCTTTTGACCGCATGTCAATTAAGTCAATCTGCATCCTTTCATGGGGACCTTTAGCGTAAATCGGTTTTCCAACTGGGGGCTTCGGTATTGACTTTCTGCTATTACAGGTAACACAGTTTTTCAAATAATGCTCGACAAGTGGGCGAGGGAGTGATGCATAAATATCGTGCACTTTTTTAAGGGTAATGTCTCGTCCGCAGTGCCCTGTGATAAAATTGATTTTTCATTAATAGTTTAAAAATTTCTTTACTTCCACAGAAATACAGTAGTCTGCATTACTTAAATAACAAACTTACCTGCTTTGTCATGAAATTGCTTCATTACGTCCAAAAAGTCACTTCTTTTCAATATCTTCTTCCCTGTGGTTGACCACACCACAACTTCTTCACCGTGTCTCACTTCTAATTTGTAGTTCTTTTGTATACGAATTTTCCTGAATCTACTAATATTTTCAATGTTCTTGCCTTTCGGTAGTTTGAGAACTGCTTGTAATTCCGCATACGTTGAATCACTTGGAAACAGATCCGCATTTCGAGCTACATATTCCGTTAAATAAGTTGGGTTCTCCATTCTTCTGCTTTTGGCAGGTAAATGATCTTAATAATGTACGTCTTTTTGTTTCCTTTCCCTTCTTATCGTACTGACGTCACAGCACAACTTTTGACTAGTGATAAGTTGAGGTTAATACCCAGGAACCTTTTTCCGTTCATACATTCATTTATTTTTTATCATATCAAATACGAATACATTACACATTACTGACATTACACATACACACATGGTCTGCACACTGATTTTTTTCGACAAATTATTACATGAATGTATCTAATGCTTTTTAAAATTTAATTGATGACTTTCTTATGACTACAACTAATAAATTACCATTATTAATGACGTTCAACCGTGTTTCATCTGTGCTCTCAGTGCCTGGCATGACCGTGGTCTCAGTGCCCGGGCATTTCGAAACGTGGTGTCAGAGCCGGGCACTGAGCGCTCGCTGCCAATGTGAGCTCAGAGCCGGTGACATATGTACATTCCATTACATGTTATATGAATATTGCACTCTATTACTGTTATATGAATATTTACATTCTCTTGCATGTTATATGAATATTTACATTCTCTTGCATGTTATATGAATATTTACATTCTCTTGCATGTTATATGAATATTTACATTCTCTTGCATGTTATATGAATATTTACATTCTCTTGCATGTTATATGAATATTTACATTCTCTTGCATGTTATATGAATATTTACATTCTATTACACGTTATATGTTGATGATATCAATATATTGATTTATGTATTACTGATATGTTATACGGGAGCGCATTTCTGTTATGTTAATTAAGAATTAAGAATTAATAGCATATTAATTACTTGCTTTAAGTATATTTGAATGAATCTAAGACCATGATAAACTGAAATCCTATGAAAGCAGAAGTAGAACCCTAGAACCCGGAATAATTGTCAGTCAATGCTGGCTTGTAGTTTGCGAAACATTGTTCCGGATAAAATTGGAGTTGTAAGTTGTAGAATGTAATTAACAACCACCTGCTATTAACTGGATTCGTGAGCAAAAGTGAGCAACGTACTCATAATAACATATTATTTCCTACAAATGTTCATTCTTACAGTCCATTCTCAATGCCATTACTCACTAAATTATGAAGGACTACATGAACATATTTTACGACTACAAATTATTGCTGCAGTACATCAATATCCACACTAACAAACCCATATACCGGAATACCCAACAGAATACCACGTTGCAGCATAAAACATTCTCAAGAAAATCCCCTACCAAAAGAACTAATTTAGGTTTTTAGCCTGGAAACCTAATAACTCCTGGTTCGGTTAACGTGCTAGTTAAGTGAACTTCATAACTTTCGATCATATTCTTAAATCATTATGTACATCAACTTGGTTGCAAACTTTTCCAAACAATTCTTTTATCCTTTCATCTCCCTTTCAATCAGTGTTCGCCTTACGTATTTCACGCTGCAAAAAACGCAGGGCGAAAAAGCGATACAAAAAATCGCGAAAATTAACTGCTACTCAATGCGAAAAATGCGACAATTTAAAATTAACGTGGCATTGGAGCAAAATGAAACTCAATTTATAACAGGCGTTTCTACTTTTTTTCCCGCAGTTTTTGCGTTGTGCGATTTAACGCGCGTGAAATACGTGCAAAATACGAAATAGATAAACACTGTTTTCAATGCAAAATAGTACAAATAATAATTTTGTGTTCCTGAAATGTGGGATCTTGATTATTGAATTTGAAAATTAGACGAAGTCCACAAAACTTAAAATGTCCAGGTATTGTTATATTGCTTTTGGTTTGAACATTCTTAGGCAAAGCTTTTTTCATCCCAAGAAAATGATGTATTATTAAAATAAAAACAATATTGTAAAGAATCGAGCCGCTTCCTTCCAGCGCACACATAACATATTGCATTTATCAATGATCAGTTGATGTATGTTGTTTGCACCGTTTTAATCATGTATTCGTACCGTACACATCCATAATAGCTACTTTAGTTGACCTTGTCTCAATCTAATTGCGTACCTACGTTAGTTGTGCTTGTACTACTAAAACTATCATTACTTTCCATACGCAACTCAGATTCATTTTCCCTCTATCTAGTAGCGTAAAGTGCATTCTCCTATTCAACTATCTAAATGTGATCCCAATAAATACGGCTGCAAAGACTTCTGTTCTAGCAGAACAAGTTCAACCATATCTTTTGTTTATTGTGTTTGCAAAATCTATAATGCACATTCAATTCTTTTTCAGACTGTTGCTATTTGTCTTACACTACCACTGGAGTTTGTGTCAAAATAAAACAGCTGAGGCTTTTGTCAATACTACTGGTGAACCTTTTGATCCATACGCTGTTTTCACAGAGTTAGACAAGAAGTGGGTAAGAAATTAAAATTACATAATGAAATAAATATTGAAATTAATGTAAAATAAATCTTAGGTACAATTTCTACATGAAAATAGCGAATATGAAGGAAACATTTACGAATTAGCAAACGAAAGTGAAATGGCGTCTCAGAAACTACAAAGTCTGTTACATGAAACGGAAGACTCCATAACCGACGGTTTAAAATGGCTTGGAAATCATACGACTTTGTTCTTGAAAAATGATACCACAATATCATTGCGACCAGTAATAACGAAAGCCATTCCCACATCTGACGCTTTATTTGATGCTCCTATCATGAAATTGAATGTTACAATTGATTTTAAACTAAGTGAATTGGAGATTGACCCAATTTTACCTGTTCATTTGCTTGAAAATATTTTTGAATTTTCTGATACGAATTTTAATTGCCAAGTTTTAAATTTCACACCATTTAATAATGGTCTTGAAGGTTGGATTGAAGATATAGACTATGTTATCAAGGAGGAGATCAGCCGAGATTGCTCGTTTACAAAGGAAAGCGACAGTATTGGTATACGTCTGTGCCATAGAATTGATTTAGAAATTGATTGCATCAAAGACTTTTCATCTTTCCCATTCGATGAATTAAAGTGTGGTGTGTATTTTGTTTCTGGAAACGAAACTGGTGGATTTATTAAAGAAAATAAAAAAATGTGGAAATATAACATTAAGAAAACTAAAATATCAAAAGCTGAAATCACAGATTATTATCTTGCTGCCGTGACTACAGAAGAATTAGAAGAAAATGCACGGTTTTTTATAAAGATGGAAATGATCTTCTACAGGAAACATGGGTATTATCTTTACACAATGTATGTACCAAGTGCCCTATTGGTTTTTGTTGCTTGGCTGTCTTACTTTATTGGTACTTCTTATACAGATGTGCAAATTAGATTAGGACTAGTGGTTACTGTGCTTTTAACTCTTGTGACAGTTATTCAAGGTGTAAATTCAAATGTTCCAAAAAGTCCGCAACTGAAGGCTGTAGACATATGGTGCACGGTTTCTGTACTGTTTGTCGTTGGAGTTCTGGTGGAAATTGTGGTTATACGAATTCTTCTTTGGATGAGAAAGCAGGAGAAAACGCCTACAGAAAAGTCTATTCTTCAGTTGGTAACTGTGATAAAAAGAGCTCATTTAGAAATAGAAAATGACGCAGAACAAGAAAATGAAAATTTTTCAGAGGGACAAAATAAAATTAATGCAGTTTGCGGAAATTCAAAAGAACGCTGGTGGGTACCATGGTTGGCACGCGGAATTACATCGTCCTCTGCAGCTTTTTATGTCATATTTTTTTGGATGTTTCTAGCAGAACATGTAGAAAAGTATTGCTCTTTTGAAAGACTTTTTGATAAGAATTATTTTGAAAGCATTTCAAAATATGAATACTTTTGGTAAATTGTTTTACACATCAAATTCCTTGCTTCTGCATTGCAAATTATTTTATTAGCTACTTTTGTAAAAGTTTTAGAAGTATAATTTTTTTAAATGAATTTTACAATTGTCATGTCGTATGTATTTGTCTAAATATCTACAATAACACTGTCTCTGATTACTATAATGAATTACTATAATGACCTTCTGCAATTACAATTAAATTTAGTGTGCCTGTAACTAATTTGACAGAACATTTCTAAGTGTATTATTAGGTACCTTGATAATGTGTAAGTAAATTTCATATATACAGTTCATGTATAAAGGTCAAATTTCATTTATAAAGGCCATAGTTTGTGTATAGAGATAGTGTATAAAGATCTTATGTATAGATTGCATGTATAAAGGTGAAAGTTCATGTGAAGAGTTCATGTATAAAAGTCAAAGTATAATGTACAATAAACTTATAACTTATCGTCAAGATCAACTTAGGTACATAATAAACAGCGGCAGTGTTTTTGAACTATTAAAATGTTTTTAGAAACCTTATTTAACAGCCTAACTACTGCCGTTAAACATTGATAAATGAAAAACCCGGATGATAACAGACAAAATCATACATCAGTTGTGTTATCGAACACAATTTCCTTGAATGTTAATTTCGTTTGTTTTTGAATTAGAAAAATTAACAAATGTAATCCCAAATGGCTTACTTTAGTTTTCTTACTTCACTTTAGTTAAACAATTTATGTATTCTGAGTGTTTTCCAATTTTGGCCAAATAGTGCTGAAGCCACTTCCCCTAAACTGGCGACAAATACTTTCACTATGAAAATTAAATAGGCCATTGGGAAGCACATGTGCATAGCAAGTAGAATGTGTTCGAATAACACAATACTTTTTGGAGCTTAAAGAAACAAGCGCTATCAAACATTCCTAATCGCGTTACCAATTCATTAAATTATGTTATATGCTCTTTTAAGCGGATGGAGTGCAATTTATGTTCTATTGAACTATGGTTTTATAATATATTTTCAAACCATCAGAATTTTACGCAATGAACTTTTTTGTGCTCATCCAAATGTAGAAATAGCTCAACATCAAAATGTGGACAATATTATAAAGACATATAGAACCCTTCAGTTATTCTTCTACTGTACTCTTAAGAATCTTTCAAACCTATTTGTTCCTCTTCAATTCATTATGACCAGACTGGTTATAATATTTTCTTTTACTCTTGTGAAGCATTCCTCGAATATACCTTTTCTCATAAAAGTTGCTATGGTTTCCATTTGGATAACATCAATAGTGAATTGGTCATTCTTTCTTGAACTTGGCAGCAATTTACCAAAGGAGTCCAAAAATTGTATTCGTACTTGGAAGACTATTAAATTAAAAAGTACTTCGGAAAGGATGGTCATCACAAAGTTCATAAAGTCATGCAGAGCCATCATCATTATAATTGGAAGCTCTTCTCTTGTGAATAAGTCTTCAGTTGTTAAATTCTTCATGTCTTCTGCCATAGGAATTGGAAAAGCTCTCATAACATTCAAATAGAGAAATATGTTAAAAATACTTGCAAAAGCGATTGCTCAGTTTTGTTTATTTTCCTGTAATTTTTTATAGTTATAATTTGTAACCTATGTTTTGCTACATTTAAAAGAAAAAAATGTATTTCTTCATCTTTTAATGTACAAGGTATTGTTGCCAACAATAAAATTTCAGTAAGGACATTTTTTTGTGAAAACAGCATAGTCTTATTTCCGAGTTGAAAAATAATTACCCTTCTGCATTAAATTCAGTAAACACTGTGATTAAATATAAGTTTCGATTGCAGAGATATACGCATTTTGCAGTTGTCAACCCCAGTTGTCCGATTACTACTTTGTGTCTATAATCAGTAAGAAAGTAAGGCTCACATGTTTCCTTCGATATCTTTTTGGTAAGCAATCCTATATTTACCGACTATAATTTCGTAAACGTCATATTGTACATTGATGTTACTGCTGGCTATGAAATTTGTTTCCGACTGAGTAATTCTTTCCATAATTCATACCTTGTGTACTATATTATTATATTACATTTCGTTTTTATCTGATTTCTGAAAGGTTGGACGAAACCCTAGTGCATTCATCTAAGGTTACCATAAATTACCAGTCTGAACAGTAAAATTAGTAAATCATATCTGCGGTAAAATTTTCGAAAGAGTACAATTTTTGTATCAAGCCAGAGTATTAAATCACTTGGTTCAACTATAATTTGATAATTTTAAATGAATACTTTTGTCACAACAATGAAAAACTTAATTTTTCATTGAAACTTGAAAATATTAAATTTTTCCATGACAACGCAAAATAAAATAACATTTTTCAAGAAAATAGGAAAATAATAGATTTTGTCATGGTAACTGTAAGCTACAAGTAGAAACAATTGAAAATTAACTTCCCAAAATTTTTGGGTGTTTCCCACTTTATGAAGCGGCAAGCTAACTTTTTGGGTGTTTCCCATTAATGAAGCGGCAAGCTAACTTTTTGGGTGTTTCCCATTAATGAAGCGGCAAGCTAACTTTTTGGGTGTTTCCCATTAATGAAGCGGCAAGCTAACCTTTTGGGTGTTTCCCATTAATGAAGCGGCAAGCTAACTTTTTGGGTGTTTCCCATTAATGAAGCGGCAAGCTAACTTTTTGGGTGTTTCCCATTAATGAAGCGGCAAGCTAACTTTTTGGGTGTTTCCCATTAATGAAGCGGCAAGCTAACTTTTTGGGTGTTTCCCATTAATGAAGCGGCAAGCTAACTTCTTGGGTGTTTCCCATTAATGAAGCGGCAAGCTAACTTTTTGGGTGTTTCCCACTTTATGAAACGGTAAGCTAACGTTTTGGGTATTTCCCACTTTATGATGCGTAAGCTAACTTTTTGGGTGCTTGGGTGTAATTCTCAGGGAATTCAATTTCAAACTTGGCATATTTTTGTACTTTTGTTTTCCAAGGAATTATTTGACCCACTTTACCGACCTCATTGGGCAATTCAGTTTTTAAAACAAGTAATTATAGCGTTTTAACTTTGGAGATTTCATGTTTATTAATTTCCATTGCCATAAAATAGTTATTTACATGATTCCACTTCCTTTAGGAGAATGAAAAATAATTGCAATAGTAACAGACAGACAGAGTAAAACAGAATCAGAAAAGTAATTCTGTTGGGTTTTGTTTCCTACTTCCGTAATTTGTCTCCATCCACAACAGTTTTAGTTTTACGTCAAGAAATGCTTGGTGTTTTTATTGTTTTAAAAGTTTTACATCAAACGAGTTGTATTATTTCAAATAACCGATCGTACAAATCCTCATTAGGGAAACAAATTAGCCCTCCCGGGCGAGCAAACTGCGGTCGACTTCTATTCAAATCTCCAACACAAACCTTTTCAGGCCCAGAAACTTCACTTAAAGCCCATTTGCTGTGGTCACTTCCACATCCCTTTCTGGAAGCCCTCCAGCTCACAGTGGTGCGTCCGTTGACAAGATTCAAAGCTATGTTTACTCCTACGACGTCTGAGACGTCATCTGTACTATCTAAAGTACGCCTCCACGATTGTACAAAAACATAATAAAAGTTAGTTTGGCGTACAAGTTGTTCGTAAATGTCAAAGTTGTAGCTGCATTTTGCTATTGGAGTATACTTCATTCCCTTGACCGTAAAGTGTGGCAATATTTTTATTTTATTATGTATTACATCATTATTATTACACGTTTGTGCTTCCCTTAATGGATCAGAGAGACAACTAATACAGTTTGGTCGCATTTCTCTCAAATAATCGAAAACAGTTTGGTTCAAAGAAGACGTCGCCACACAAAATATGTGCTGTGCGTATTTTTCCCCTGAAGCAGGGTAGTTAAATTTTAAATCTCCTATAACAGGATGAAATTTTGGAATTGAGTGAAATAGCCAAATTCCACTTTGGGTGTTACCAGCTGCAAAGCCTTTAGCATGGGCAGTTTGGGCATGCCAAAAAGTTTTATCTACGTTATCATCGTCGCATTCGGTTTCTGCTGGTAGTACTTGGTCGTTGTATGAATAGAAGTAAGTTGGATTACGTAGCGCCGCCAAGACTGTACGCCCTAGAGCAGAGTCATCATTATTGATTGCCTGCACCCCTAAAGTCCATGAAGCGTTACTTTTGCTGTCAACGTAGACGTATCGGAAACCGGGGTTTGTTATCGCTCCCACAGGTGTCACCGTTGGATATTTCGGAAGCTTATACAAAAAGTACCAATCGACGGAAACACCATTTTCATTAATACACCTAAAAATTCATTATTTTTGAATTAGAATTATGATCAATGATATGTGTTATCGGCAGTTTAATGAAAGAAGCAAAAAATTTAATGTTTGAAGTTTGTTTTGACAATAAATAGGTTATTAATTATTATTTGGTGTGTTCAAAAGTGAAGTATGAAAGATATCAGTGTGGTTTTGTGTTTGGAAAAAGGTGATTAATTAATCTTCTCAGTGACATTTCAATGTTATGGCTTGTACTATGATGGGAATATTTACCTAGTACAAAATCAAAATTAGCAAAATTTTTGTGGAACCCTATGCTGTCACAGTTTAGCAATACACACTAAATTTGTCACAAAAGTGGTTTATTGGTGGTCATTCTGGATTTGTACTCTTTTTCTGGATTTTCATAATGGCCTTTTAGATTTTATTTCTGCCTTTCTCTACTTCCTTAATATCTTTTTCGATAATCCTACTTTCTTTCTAAATTTTTTATACCTAATTTCAAGGATTTTTCCCTGTCTTTCTCGGTTGTTCTACAGTCCTTTCCAGTTTTATTTATTGTTCAATTTTTTGTGTTACTAATTGTTATAGGGAGTGCTTATTAATTTTTGTGGGGTGTGCTCATCAGTTGTTTTAGAGTTGTGCTTAGTATTGCAGTAAAATTTAAAACTCTTTAGTTGTAAAATATTTCGATTCCCTAAAGTTTATTTACTAGCCGGTTGTCACCCGTTAATTAGCCGAGCTAGTGATACTGCTTATTTCACAGTTTCATAATATCATATTAATAACTACTGTTTATTAATGTTGTAATAAATTGTTATTAATTAATTTTATTGTTATTTATTGTATTTTTTGTTGTTAAATTTTTTTAGTTTACCTTATTTTTATTTGCATTGGTTAATTTTTAGTTTGTTGTGTCTATTTGCACTCTAACTTTCGTAAGTCATCTTAAGAAATAGTTCTCCTGATTTGAATGAGTTAGCCTACATCAAAGACTACGTCATCTAGCTGTCACACAAATGGCTTTCTAGTTATTCATACTCTCTTGTCATTGCTTGCTATATAGTATTTCAAAAAGTGGTCGATAAAGTTTTTTGGCTTTCATAACTTGGGAATTTGACATTCACTGCAAGTGAGTTACAGAGTACGATATAAAAACTGTTTTCCTGAGGAAATTAAATACTACTTTTACATTTTTTTGTTAATTTCAAGTAAGCAAATTTTAGCAGGATTATTCTATACGAATGTTATAAATAAATGCGTGGCTAATTCTGCTTACGCTTTAATTTGTAGGTCGCTCAAGTACGAGATTACAATGACTATCAGTAATTTTATATGGTCCACCATGGTTCAACAGTATTCAAACTTAAAATTTAAATTGAAATAATGATCACTGTGATGCTTTTATATAGGAAAAAATTTACAGTTAACCTGGGTTACACTGATAATCGACATATTGTATAAAATACTTCGTTATTGCATTTAGGTACAAAAGGGTTGCATTATTATTTGAAATTGGGTTTTTAGGCATACAAAGGGTTTTACACATAATTTATTACCATTATTTCCGTATATCGACAAATACAGTTTGTCGCAGCTTATTACCGTCGTCAGTTAATTTTCAGTTTCAGGTGGTTATTGTCAAAACGATACAATTCAAATATTGAGAACGAAATTTCTAGCCATTTGTAAAAATTATTATATTAATAGAATAAAATGTTAGTAAAGTTTACCTATTACCAAATCTTCAGTAACTTTTGAGGTACATCGAATGTTCTGTCAATATCTTACTTATCTGTATATACATATATTTTATCTAATGGCAAACTTAAACGGTTGAAATAGCTTCACGCAAATGTTAATTAATAATTTGAGTTTGAATTGTTCTGTTTTTGTTTTTATTTGTTTGATTAAATTAATCAACTTTGCTTGTTTTATTATAATAATCAACTTTATTTGTTTTATTAAATTAATCAGCATTATTTGTTTTGTTAAATTAATCAACTTTATTTGTTTTATCAATGTAGTAATCAATAATTATAGTTAAGGTAAGTGGTTGCATAATTTTTGCACACGGACAGACAAAAACACTCGAATTATATCGAATATTCGAGAACTTTGTCGGGTTCAAATATGGGTGCGAACCTCATATGAACGGTTGTCATCAATGTCACATCTCATGACAATTGATAAGTGCTAAAAAACAAAAAAATTCCGACAACCTGTACTTGTGCCTTGTAGAATTAGGGGTTCTCTAACGGGAAAGTTTCCATCGCAGACGAATATGTGAGCAAATATGACGATCAAAAAATTGAAGTTATAAAAGTGTTATAAAATACGTACTACAAAAATGTACAGGGTGTTATATATCATCCGTCCGTAGCTGTACCGAAACAACCGGAAGTTGTAGAGATCGATAAAGCAAATTATTTAAAAAAATTTGATAAAACTTCCTAATTATTGTAAGACAGTGTGAAGGTCACAAAATGCATGAAATCCACGAAGTAGGAATTACTATGGATACCAGGATAAAATGCTTGATGTTTTTTTTTATTTTGTGCGGTTTTTCCACTCTGCATTTCGTGCATTTAATCCAGTTGCACGCATGAAATGAATTTTGTGCAAACAAATTAGAATTGACTTTATTATCCCATGTTTTCTAAACAAAGAGAACGGTAGCATAATCAGCCTTTGGTTTTCTAAAAAGGTAGACATTCTACTATTACGTGTTTAATAAGGTAGGTGCCAAAATGTACAACTTAATGTGCGGGGTAATTATCGGTGTATGCATTTTGCACCTCATGTTGCACATTGCGTCAGATTCAGTCTACAGTGTAGTCTAGATAACAGTCTAGTGTATGCGAAGACAATGGTTAAATATGACTAATTACTGTTTATTAAAGCATTCTTATCACCTGAGATAAAAGTACTACAAAAAGACTTACCAACTAACTTGTCCAACTTGTCGTTAATGGAATTTCCCAGAGCTTCCCAGTTTTTCATTAGTTTCATTAACTCTTCTTCCAGGGCGACTGTTTTTGCTTCGTAAAGGCAATTGTTGTAGTATATTGATATAAACCTGATCCAATTGATGTAGCAGCAATAACAGGTTATAAAAAACGATTAACCACTAAACTAACACCTGTTGCAGCAAATCCCACGGCATTTGACTTAAATATTGTATTGTCCGTTTTAAGGTTACTGGCGTGCTCTTCTTCTAGTGAGCTTTTTAGTTCTTTCAATTTTATGATTAAGTCTATACTGGCTTGCCGCAAATTTTCAATGCCTTCCTTTTAGCCAACATAAACGTCTGCCATTTTTGATTTCTAATGGAATGTTTTCCAAGACTAATAACACCAATTAATATTAGTTAATATAAATATTATTTTGAAAAACCATTAATCGGTTCTAACTTTTAAAACCTAAATGTTTTTAAATTGCATTTAAAAGAATTGAAACTAATCATGGTTTTTACAAATATTTGCATTTTTATAATTTATTCATTTTTAATACCCTGTATTTATTGTTAGAAAGTAGTGATTAACTGTATTTGAAAATAACTGATATTTAGTCTATAAATATTTTCAAATCTTGTCGTAGTACATTGTTAATGTAATGATTATTCTGTATTTTCCAAATAAGCAATACATCAATTTTCAAGTAAATATAAATTAGTGTAAGTGCATGGGAAACTATATACCAAATAATAGTTGCACACATATGCAAAATCTACTTAGATACTTTTTATATTCAGAAAGTCAGTTTGTCCTTAAAAAACATTTGACTCTCACTGAATAATTAATTTGAAGATTTGATGAAGTTTGAGCCAGAAGTACTTCTCCATACATTAGTTAAATAAATATTTAGAAAATGCCAAGTTTTTGAAATTCTATAGAATTCGAAATGTTTTTTAAATTTTTAAATTACCATTTTGTTAAATTTTATTTTGAAGTAAAGACAGACTATTATACAGCAAAATTATAAATACCTTATATCAAAAGATTATTTTGAGAGTTCAATTTACCACAAAATACCTTATTGAATGGCCCTGCCACTTTAACTAAACAGTACTGGGTATTTTAATAGCATTTAAAAGAAAATACCACGTAGACCACTAATCAGAGTCGGAAACATTTACGACTTTTAACTTTCGGCCCTTGCCTTATATATTCTGTGAAATACACCAGTGATGTATTACAGAAACTTAAACTGTTAAAAGTAAAAGCTATGACGCAAAACTTGCCCCAAATTAGGTATTTAGGGAAAGATAATATTCGCGGTAAATGGTCGAAGTATTAACACAAATGTACACATTCGCAAATTGAGTTATCTACTAGTGTTTGTGCATTTTCCGCAGTACATATAAGGTATACATATTACCTTGATCAAATTTTTTACTGTAAATTGAGCAGATTAGTTTACTCCCACGATCAGTAAACTGTGTCAGACTTTCAAAGGTGTGATGTGAGCTTTGCTAAATATTCACGTTTGAGAGGTTCACGGTTTAACTAATCCTTCAATAAATTGTTTTTTGGTGCACAATAAATTTTGGATTTTCCAAAGCGAGGATTTAGTATTATGGTATTAATATTTAATCTTTCTCAATAATTTTATGGCACCTCGAAAATAATCAGTTTTTTAGAATGAAAGTCGTCATTTTTCAAAATCAGTTACACAAGTAACAAATATACAAAACGTAAATCAAACGCAAATCAGTATTAGTTGTATTAGCAAAGGGAAATTAGTTGTGCACAGAAAAATTTTATACGCATACTTTCATCAGTTCATCATCAGAAAGAACAATAATATCATTATCAGAAATACCACAACCTCCTCTATGCATAGACACATTGCACTATGTGTTCCTCCCGTTGCCGTCTTCATCCTCTAACACATATTTGTCCCCGTTTTAGATTTCACTTGCTTTTGTACGACTAAAAATTATGTACACTAAGTTTTCATTTTATGTTTTCAGAAAAAGTGTTCAAGTTGCATATTTTTTTGGTTCAGTTCCAGTAAAGTGGGATTACTCAACAAAGATGTTTGTTTCAACTAAGCAAACTTTCCGAAAGTGTCTAATTAGTTGCTCTGTTACATTGCTGGTAACCATATTTCAGGTTTTAAATTTTACCAAAGAGTATTTGTACAGATTTATTAACAATACTATGAATATTAAGTTACTGATCCTGATGTACGTGCACGTGCTCACAATGCTGACGTTTATCTTATGTACTATTCTAATGTTTTATATTTTGATTATCGTATACAAAGAAGGACCAGAAAATTTCAACATGATTATCACTTTCAAATCTTTGGAGAGTAAGTTTTTGCATATCCGTCAGAGTTAATAATGTTTACGTGATTATTAATTAAATAGAAATAATGCAACCATTTATCGTAGTAAAAATTGATTCAGTTTTCAGGAAAACAACAATAGAATATAAATAGAAATGACAGGAAGGGATTGCTAAATAATATTGACATTTTCTATTTGTTATGCAGAATTGTGGTACAAACACGGACGAAGTAGAAATCCTTTCGACTTTTCTAGCACCTTACATTTTATATCAGCTATAATTTCATTCGTTCCTCCGATGTTGATTTTCGTTTCAGGATTCTTTATTCCAAGAAATTCGTCATGGTTAATTATTTCTATTTTTCCAGAGAGCTATCAAACATTTTTAATCGCTTTGCCATTTCATCTAATTACATTTTATTCTTTATTGAGCGGATGGAGTACAATTTATTTCACCTTGAACTATTGTTTAATGTTATATTTTCCTACTATCAGAATTTTGCGCAACGAACTTTTTTGTGCTCACCCAAATGTAGAAATAGCTCCACACCAAAATGTATACAATATTATAAAGACTTACAGAACTCTTCAGTTAATCTTCTGCATTTTTCTGAAGAAGTTTTCAAACCTAATGGTTCCTCTTCAATTCATTCTCACCAGACTGGCTATAATATTTTCTTTCACTCTTGTGCAGCATTTTATGGGTATTCCTTTTTTCATAAACGCAGCTATGGTTTCCAGTTTATTAACATCAATAATGACTTGGTCATTTTTCCTTGAACTTAGCAGCAATTTACCAAAGGAATCCAAAAACTGTATTCGTGCTTGGAAGGCTATTAAATTCCAAACTACTTCAGAAAGGATGGACATCACAAGGTTCGTGAAGTCGTGCAAAGTCATCATTATCATAATTGGGAGCTTTTCTCTGGTGAATAAGTCTTCAATTGTTAAATTCTTCATGTCTTCGGCCATAGGAATTGGAAAAGCTCTCATCACATTCAAATAAAGAAATATATTTAAAATACTGACAAAAACAGATGTTCATCTTTACTAGCTTTGCTGTAATTTTTATAGCTGTAATTGTAACTTATTGTTTTTCTACATTTCGCAAGAAAAAATTTATTTCTTCATCGATTATTATAAAAGGTAATATTCCAAGAATAAAATTTCAGTAAGGACACCTTTTTGGCAAAACAGCTTAGTCACATTGCAAAACATGAAAAATAATTGTCTATCGGAATTTAATTCAGTAAATACTGTGATTATATATAAGTTCCGATTGCAAAAATAATTTTAAAAACAATCTGAATTTTACAATGGCAACTCCAGTTGTAAAAATTATTAATTTCCGTCTAAAAGCAAGGAAAATAAGGCTTGCAATTGTAGGTAAGTACTAGTATAATATTAAATCATTCGATTTCTGTTTAGTAAGCAATTATATGTTTACCGACTATAATTTCGGTAAACCTCATATTACACATTGCTATTATTGCTAGCAATGAAATGGACGAAATATTCATTACTTTTTGAATTTTGTAACTGGATATTTTTTCTAATAGTTCATATTTTCTGTACTGTATTATTATAGTACATTCGTTATTATCTTTTTATGCAAGGTTGAACAAAACCTAGGTCATAATTCTAAGGTTCCCATAAATTACCGGTTGGAACTGCAAAATCAGTAAATTATATCTGTTGTATTATTGCGATATATCGTTATGTATCATGTTTGTATATAAAGCTAGCATATTGCTATTTTTTCTTTATTCGTTCTGATTGCAACTTTGACCGTTTTTGCTTATGGTAGTATGACATTATATGTTTGGAAAATTTATAATTTTCATGAATATTCCCAAATGACATGAACGAAGGTTTTAATTTATACCTAGGTATGCAGATTGTCAGCCCACTAAATATGTGTTAAGGTTGATAAGAATTAGTAGTAATTCAATTCGTGATCATTCATGGCCATGTAGAGGTTGAACCAAGTTCTATAACTGAGTGAGAAATGCCTGCTTTGCCAAGCCCACTAATTATTAATATTTATAA
Source organism: Yoshiicerus persimilis (assembly GCA_020352615.2). Lineage (NCBI taxonomy): Eukaryota > Metazoa > Arthropoda > Collembola > Entomobryomorpha > Tomoceridae > Yoshiicerus > Yoshiicerus persimilis. The sequence goes on from CM036940.2 coordinate 92,354,793, forward strand.
ATATTATAAATAAATAATCATGCTAAATCAAGTTTTACTACCTTTCTCTATTGAGCTGCAATTTTAGATAAATACTAACACTAATGAGGTTTACTGTAAAAACAATTGAATCTGCCAAATACAAATTAAAATAAAACAAGTACGCAAAGCTTTTTAAATTTGCAGATTTCATAAATTTATTGAATTCCACAGCCATAAAGCATTTATTCAGCTGGCTCCACATCGATCAGAAAAATAGACATAATTCTGTTGGGTTTCGTTTACCACTACCGTTTTCTAGCTGCGCATTGTTTTGCATCACAGTTATGTTCTTTGCAAATGTCACAAACAGTTATTCGAGGTAATTTTGCATAAACTGTAGTTTGTGCTACCCCATTATATTCATATGCTTTTATAGTAGCTAAACGGACATCTGCTGTGGCAAAATTCTGCGTAGCTATCATAGTGAAGCAAGAATCCACACTTGACAGATAGTCATAGTAAACATTTAGTTTTGCGCCACCCAGTTTTAGTTCCACACGCTTCACATTTCTGGCACCCCTGACAGACTGTAAGTCTTCTTGGTCAAATCCGTAATTCACGGGCAAAAGAACTTCTACCATGGCCATATCTGTTTTATAAGTAAGAGTTGTCTTAGAGCATACGCTTAGTTCAACGGCATTCCCGGCTTCCAAAGTAGTAACCTAAAATATTAATTACAAACAATTAGTTCCATTAGTGATATTCCATGTTGGTAAAATGGTTCATTTGTTATTAAACTGATGTGCAATACTTTAAAAATTAAGTAAGACACTGTTTTATAATGAATATAAACACATAATACATAAAATATAACTGCCTGTGTGAAATATTCAGTAATCGCAAATAATCAATCTAAATATTATCTAATAGGAAGGATATTCTACAAAATTGTTGGTATTGAATAATTATTGACACAAAGTATGAAACAATTATGCAAGACACAATTAGAGTTCAATATAAAATTTTAAACTACCTTTGTTGTTATGATGAATGATGAGTTGGTTTCTCCAGAAGGTATCAAATCTTCTGAAATGTAATAACTCCATGTTATTTGGACAAATGCACTACCTTGTCCCTGTGCCGCAAGTTTACACGATTTGGATGAACCTTTTATAATAAATTGTTCAAATACATCGCTATCTTTTCCAAGTAAAAATTGTTTCTTAGTTGTGCCGCCAAAAGTAGTAGTAATGCTCATATTCATATCTTTGACGAATGTTTTAGTAGCATAAGCTGTTATAGCAGTTATCCCCATTAAAGTATCTTGAGAGGATAAAAATCCTCCCAAATTGTTTCGCTTTATTAAAATATATTTAATGATTGGACGAGCATCGAGTAATTCTCCTCTGTGAATATACGTAAGAGCTGCGAAAGATGCCACCTCAATCCGAAGTGGCGATACATAAGTAGGATTGTCTTCAGTTGTGTTCCAGTATTTTAATGGATCTTTATAGTCAGTAGTGCCATTTACAGCTAAAGATTTGAGTTTATTAAAGAATGCATCTTTGGAAGAATGATTGGATAATTGGAGAGCATATGCACAAATTGCAATAACATAGGAGTCATTGGATGCTAAAATTGCTTCATTAGAAATGTAAGTTAAACTGGCAGTTAATGATTGAGTTAAGACTGCATGCTTTGTAGAATTGACAGAAATCCGATTTAGAAATTCCATTATTGCCAGAACAACATGGGCTGTGATAGGGGCACCAGTTTCAAAAGAGCCACCTCTACGAAGAGATGTACCTTTTTCAACGAATGCTCCAGTTGCATTATTTCTTACAGTTAGTAAAAAGTCGACAGCCCTTTCAATTACTAGTTCGTCAATAGTTATAAGCGTTGAGGCTTGCACAAAATGTTTTACTAGTAGTGCAGTTAACCAAGTGCTCGGATTTGTGTCACCGTTTCCATATATAGAAAACGATCCGTCAGTACGTCGGCTAGTACCGAGCAAATTTGCATATCCGAATTCCAAATATTCTTTTATTGTTTTCTGTAATTGTTGAGTTAATCTTCCAGTACTATTCAAGTAATTTAGTATGACAATGTCCGGTACGAATTTTGATAACGTTTGTTCTCCGCATCCTTGTGGAAGTAGAATCATGCTATTTAGATTTTCTAGTGCGTTACCTAACAAGTCCCCAGTAACACTTATTTTAATTTGGTCTGCTCCTCTAACAGTAAGTTTCGGAAAGTTGAGTGCAAAAGTATGATCAAAACTTTTGTTCCTGTTTACGTCAATAAAGAAGTTTTTTGTTTCGGTTTTCTTAATACCTTCAGGAATGACATTTACAGTCTGATAGACTTCATCTGAGTGCGAATTAGTTTTGGCGGATACATTCAAATTCATTGAATCGGCTCTCATTGGTATTATTACAAATGATGTTCCATTTGCTTGGTTGGCGGGAATTTTAATTGTTTTTGTTACTTTTGTCTGTTCACGTTCCACACTGTCTACAAATTGATAATGACCATCAGTATTGTCCAGAGTTACATCAGCTTCTACTTCCGTATCTAAATAATTAAAAACGTAGACTTCTAATGCGAAAGCCTTTTTCCTGATGACAACATACGGTAAGTTAAAACCCAGATAAAATTCTTTCTTGACAGTGAGAATTTGTGGTGATTGCATCACCTCCAGGCCATTTTTAGAACTCAAGGAAAATCCGGTAATCATCCAAGATGTAATTGTATCAGGAAGAGTAGCCACCAAAGTTGTGTTCGTTCCATTTGTTCTCATTTCTTCCCAGAGCCAGGTTTCGGGGAAGTTTGATCGTACATGACTTTTTTCGTCATTTTCGTCTAGTGTAATTTCACCATCAGCATCCAAATTTCTTGAATATTGAAATTGAGAATATTGAGAGTTTTCCATCAATTCCAAAAATCTAAGCTTAGACATGTGGTCAAGGAGAACGCCGACATTTGCATTCGTAAATTCATCTTTGATGTTATTGTAAGTGTAAGAATTGCGATAATTACTAATTTGTGGTCTTTTTTGGGACGCTGTAGATTCCGTTATGTCCCAATCTTTATTATTTAGTAACAGGACTGATTGATCGATTGCCCTTATAGCTAATAGTGAAGATGTTGGCTGGCGAGTTTGAAAATTTACTGTGATGGAATCCCCCGGTTGGCATTCGGTTGCATTTACACTCACAGTTAAAAATTTTTGCTTTTTATACAGATAAATATTGTCTTGAATCAATTCATTTTTACCGCCTTCTCTAAAGAATACAAATATTCTCAAAGATGAACCCTCAAATTCAGGTACAGTTATCGTCATTGAAACCGAAGATTTTGGTTTTTCAGGTACAACTATTCTTCCTTGTCCTACAAAAGTCTGTTTGCCAATCAAAAAATAATTTAAATTCTGAATAACCGGTAAATTCGCTTTTACCGAAATGGTTACGTTCTCGCCAACAGAAGCGTTGGTTTGAGAAAGAGATATTTGCATCCGAATTCCAGAATCCGACTTAATATTAGAATCGTAGTTTTCGTAAAGATAAATAGTTTCACTTGTATTTTTGTAGGATGCGGAAATGTAAGTATAATACGCATCTGGGGTTGCTGGTAAGCATTCAATCCAAACAGTACCTTCTGGTGTCAGAGTATAAAATTTGGCAACGGTAGAATTGCTCTCCGTAGTGCGGCATCCTTCAATTCGAACGGAGTTTTGCGAAGTGTCGGATACAGGTGTATTATCCGGTTTTGATATTTTTAATTGGAAAATATGTGGCAGTCCTTTTTTAAAATTTCTAAGTTTATTATTATTTTCTATTTTGAATTCCCTATCGTAATAAGTGAAAGTTGACGTTGCTGAACGGGTGAATCCTGAAAGTTTTTCCGTGACATTGGCTCTAATTCGGTATATTTGACCATTATATGGATAATAATAGACTTGAAGTGGATCAAATTCAGCAACGGCTATACCGTTTACTACGGTTATATTTTTTGAAATAGGGGCCATCCAATAGTAGCTTGGTATGTCTAAAGTAATCGTTGCATTTCCAGTCAAACCTTTTCCTGATGTATATAAACCATTGACTTCAATTGAAATATTCGGTTTGCTTCTATAAATGTAAGAGGAATGCTTTAATTCTACTTTAAATCTAGGTAGAATGTATTCATCTACTGAAAATTTAGCCTTTTCTACTAAATTAGTTGTCGTTGCCGTTATTTCCCAATCACCCAAATTGGGATCGGTAGATATTACCATTGAAGATGAAAAGACGCCATCGATTCTTTCAATGTTGATCCATCTCTTTAAAATGTTGGATTGGGAATCCGTAATGACTACCGTAACGTTCGGATCGTTGTATGGAAAGAGTCGTTGATTCAAAACCAGAACTCGGAACTTGAGTGTATCTCCAGGCTTATAAATCGGTTTGTCTGTTTGAATCATTATAGTGGTTATATTTTGCTCGTATGAATTTTGTCGACTAAGACTATTAATTGGCCGAATGACCTCCGTATTATTTTTTCTATCTTTAAAACTGGCCATGAGTAATAAAGAATGACATGAGTAATCGTTCAGGACATTCTTTACAGGAATGGAAACGTCCTGTATGGTTCCTGGTGACAATATGATTGGAGTGCTGTTGTAAGAAATTATGGGATTCCAGTAGTAATCAGTACAAGTTATCGAAAAGGTGTAGTTGAAGAATTCAGGACGCCTTGCTTGTAAAGTTGCATCGGCAATATCTTCAGTAAATACTTTCACAGTGTAGGTATCGTTTGAACGCACAGGTTGTGCCCCAAATGCAGTGTAGACTAATTCAAAGTTTTCATCGCAATCTGAACTTACTGTTTTCAAAGACCAAGCCAAGAAAGTTAAACCGGTTAGGAACGCCTGCTGTCCGAAGCCAACAGGAAGACGCATTTTCCAGACGAAGTATTGTTCAGTGTTGTCAAATGAAACGTTTTCAAATTACCTATCAGTAAATTATAATTTGATATTATTAGAGGAACAGAGTTACATTTGGATATGCATTTCTAGTATGCTATATTAATAATTATAATATTGTGCAGAATATAAAATGATTTTTTCCAGTGTCAATCAATAGTAAAACATATCATTGCCCTACAACTATTGCGGCAAACGTTTTTAGAAAATTATACATTTCTTTCACTCATATTTACTAACGAAGATCATTTCTAAGCAGATATAAAAGTACACTGAATGTTTTTAATAACAGCGTAACCCTAGTTAATTATTAATTAATTATTATAATATTCTACTTTGAAATGGAAACTTGTAATTGTTTAATAAGATTTATTAATTTGACAATAAATGTGTTAAAACCATGAAATAGCTGTCGTTAGTAAAAAAATTATGCCCAATGACAATTTGCGACTTTTAGCAAACCTGTGTACTATAATTACATTGACTATTCAGGTTTGGAAAATTATTTTTGGGGTATTCCGGCTGATAACTTTTGTAAAGATGCACTAATTTATTGTCAAAATGCTTACATCAGGAATTGAAAGAGTAGTTTACTTTTATTTATTTAAATTCAATACTTACTTAGCCTGTTTTTATACTAAGTGTGAATAAATCCAAACTTGACTTACCGTTAATGTAGATTTCTTCTGTATGTGAATTAAAAGAATCAAACAATAAATTCGCAAATAAATTTCTTTACCCGGTTTTCAATAAACTTGCTAAAATTTGTTGTCTCTAATTGGCTGAAAATTAATTAGCTAGGTTTTTAATTTGCAATACAGTTAGCTGAGTAAATCAATTTTGAAGTTCAGAACGTCTGTGTTGTCCTAACGTTTACAAAATGAAAACGGTAGTGACGTTTGTCGTTTCAGTTATTTGCCTTATAAACGCATCTAAGGTCGTGTCAAAGAATATTAATTACGAAACGACGCAAGTCCTTGCAATATCATTTTCATCGGTTTGATCACCGATTCACAAAATAAAACTTCATCAATATTAATTTTTTACTTTCTTCGAATTTATATGTAAAAAATATCCAAGGTTCAGTCGAGATGGTTTGTACTCAGTGTTGTAATTCTCAACAAAGTGCTATAAAATGCTTAGTAGTGCATGAAAACACGAAATTCGATTTTTGGCCAACCGAAATGGACATCCACCCAGGTATGGAAATAGTTATTTCAAAATTCACTCTCAGAACCACTTATGGGGATTATAACGTTCTAGAAAACAATTGAGTTCCTGCACTTGTTTGTATTTTAAACTCGATGGTATTGGAAGCATAACGCTATAATCCCCATAAGTGGTTCTGAGAGTGAATTTTGAAATAACTATCTCCATACCTTGTATAGCTCCTGGTAAGCATATGTAGTTTCAATTTGCCTTGATCTACCAAACCCATCTAGCTAACTAAGTCAACCAACAAGTAAGTAAATCTCTCAATAAATAGCGAAACACCCAAAGCAAATACAAAAATAGTTATTGGTTGCCTGATTAGTTATTGGTTGCCTGATTTAGTTATTGGTTGCCTGATTTAGTTATTGGTTGCTTGATTTAGTTATTGGTTGCCTGATTTAGTTATTGGTTGCCTGATTTAGTTATTGATTGCCTGATTTAGTTATTGGTTGCCTGATGTAGTTATTGGTTGCCTGATTTAGTTATTGGTTGCCTGGTTTAGCTGTTGGTTGGCTGGTTTAACTATTGGTTGCCTGGTTTAGCTGTTGGCTGGCTGGTTTAGCTATTGGTTGCCTGGTTTAGCTGTTGGTTGGCTGGTTTAGTTATTGGTTGCCTGGTTTAGTTATTGGTTGGGATGGTTTAGTTATTTGTTGGCTAGTTTGTTTTGGATTGTCAGCATTTTAGTTGGGTGAATATATGCATTTTCGGTTAGCTAGCTTATCATGTGGGATTTTTGTTCTTTAGAGATGTATTGTCGTGTATTTTATGCACTGCCTACTACCGTGTTCATGTGCGCACTAATCATTTCATGCAGTGCACGATATCCATGTATGCATTGCATTCTAGTCGTGTTCTAAGTAAATTATTCTGTTGTAAGTAATCCAGCAAACATTTAATTGTCACAATTGTCAGATTTGTTGGTTTAAAATAGATTAGCCCTTGAATATATGAATAACAAATTATTTTGCCTCTCTGTTGATAACTGACGTATGACGTCAAAGCTTAACATTCCTGAACACTTTTCTTAGATTTTAAGAAGTAGACACAGTAAACTATCCTAATTCTTATTTATGATTACAACGCTACTTGCTATAACGTATTTAAAACTGGCAAGGAAAATTTATCTCTGCTTTAATTCAGTGAAATGTAATAATAGCACGTTTATTTTCTTCGAATGTTGTATAATAATGTGGTCCTCAATTTTAATTTTTAATTCCAAGTTTAAATCAGTGAGTTTGACGTCAACTGAGTCATATATTATTCATGCTTAATAAAATGTAATACACAATGCTTTCGGGGAATTATATTATTATCATATTCAATTACATATGATGCTGATGGTGAACTTGGGCAACGGGTAAAGAATTTGTAATTTTGTAGTTGGTGGCCTGTAATTCAGCAATTTTGATGGAACTTCTCTAAACTGTGGTCGAGGCTACTGGTAATATCTCATTCTGCTTCTTTTGCTTAGTTGTCTTGACTCAGATTGGACTTGGACTCATTCAATTAACTTTTTAATGGCATTCATGCCTACAATTATTTCGTCATAACTATTTTCAAACAAACATGCCGCTTTTTCATTATTACGATATGATGAATAAATTTAACTACATACTATATCATATAATTTATGAACATTCACTTTTTCCATTCGACCTTTTTCAGCGTACATTTGGTCTGAGAATTAATATCAATTTGTCGTTTTTAGGTAATCTTAAGCAGGTGAATAAATCTATACTTTAAAATCGCAGTAAATCAATTTCCTTAGGTGTTTATCTATTGCACAACTTTTTTGCAAGCTGAATTTATATTATTTATCCATTTGCAGACAACTTTTAATTTTGAGAGGAATGAATTTTGTAATATAGATGGCTACCTAAGAAAGTACAATTCAAAGTCCTAAGGCAGACTTCCTTTAAGAAAAAATGACACAATTTCAAAATGTCCTACTACTACCTACTAGGTAAAAGATTTGAATTAGCAATTTACAAGTTGGTAAAATTAACAATTAGAATTTCAAAATGTGAACTTTGTTCTTGATTGCCCCCACTTTATTGGGCTTTTAAAGAGTGTGACGTCTCATTTTTGGATGAGATGTCCCAAAATGCTCAATGGTTTCATATACAATACATACAATGCATTACAAGGCAATTGTGTGTTAGCAAGTAAATAATTAAAATATTAGTAAAATGTCTTTGTTAGCTATTTGTTAAAAAGCAAGACAAATTGCTGATAAACATAGTTTACTTGCTAACACACAAATAGTTGGCTCGTAGGTAGTTTGCATATCCGCTAAATTTACCGTTAGAATACAATGAACTTCGGTTCCATGGACTTGGAGAACAAAAGACCACCGAGGTTATAAAAGGGACTGTTTTCTAAAAATTCACTCACTTATATTCTTGCTTACAAAACCCATACTTAAACTTCTCACTGAGAACTTTATTATTAATCTTAAGTTTACTATTATTTTACTGAAACCCTACTGTTGACCATTGTCCAGTTGGCTTTCCACATTTTATTTTATTGAAGCCCTACTGTTGACCACTGTCCAGTTGGCTTTCACATTTTATTTTACTGAAACTCCACTGTTGACCCTAGCCCGGTGTGAATTTCAGATTTGTTTTTAACATTAGTTTAAGAGTGATATTGTTTCCACAATTTCACATAAAAGTTTCTTTGAAACAAACACATTCCCTACACTTTCACCTGAAGGACGATTGCGGATTCTGGAATACTTTTGCAACCAGCAAGGAGTAAAAAGGTTATCGGTAATATAAAATAAATATTACGCTAAACTATTTTTCCCTCTTATGCTTTGCTAAAAGCCAAGCCTAAAATCCTTCACATAGTTAAGGAATACCTGCTTTGCACTTTTGCTAAGCTAAACCCCAAAAACGGCATTTGCGCACCGGACACCAGTGCTTAATTTCCTAATTTGCCAAAGGAAAACTAACTATTAAACTTCTACTATTTGTTTCCCCTATTTTGTCTAACACTAACAAAATTAGCAACAAACACGAGTTACTTGCTCTGCAAGCCTCCTAGACTAGGAAATCCAAAATTCCCCACTAACACAACAAATTGGTATAAATAACATAATAAAAATATTCATTTACTTACGCTAATCGAGAAATCAGGTTAGGAAAGAGCCAAACTACATCTGTTAGATTAGTAAAACATACTAAATTGAGCTTTCCCGTGCCTAATCATCTTGATTATTTGTTCTAAAAGTTAAATCCGTTGTGTACAATTAAATTTCTTTCCAGCATAATACGTAATATTGAAGTAGAGATAAAAAGAAACTGCTTTAGATTTCATACAGACTTCTATCTTTTTGCTCATCAAAATTTGCAGGAATACGGGCCACATACATTAAAAATAAACTACAATACACTCACATATAAACCCTGCAAAGATTGCTGACAAGAGCAACAAACTTCAAAATGTGTCCTTATTTGTGAACGATACTTACTCAAGCATTGACTTCTGTTGAACTGTTTCGTGTATGGGGACAATGGGGAGGTAGATAACAGAAACTTTGATCAGCTTTACTACTAATGCTACTTTGTGATATGAAAATTTAATACTGTTATGCTGGACAAAGATAAAGGTCGCTCAAGTTACTCAAGTAAATGTACTTGAACCACAAATTAATGATTTCACTATTTTGTGAGGTTTGTGGTTTGTCAACAATTGCAACATTGAGAACTTTAGAGATTGGCATTTTTATCAACTGAAGTACAAATAATCTACTGGGTCCTTCCCACATTATACTGATTGAAGTGCACAACAGAATTTAATCAACATTACTACATTTACATTACCGGTCTTATCAAATAATGTTAACGAAAATAATTTTATATTCGTTTTGACAGTTACATTTATTATTTCCTTGAATGAAACAATTCTAAATTTATTATTTTATTTTATTGGTTTGAAACAGTAACTTTAAATAGGATAGATACTATCTATCATTAGATACTATTAGATATCTATTAGATATAGAAATTGAAATAGAACTTAATATAATAATAACAGATATATTAGTGTAAGTGTTGTTATAATGAATTAAAAAAATATAAGCTGTACACATAGCATACCTATACACTATACATATAACATAAAGTATATTTATAACACTCTGTACAGTTTTTATAAATACATGGCAATATCACGGAAAGTTGCATTCAAATGCAAAACCCTCTTAACTTAGTTAACAGTTCATTACAGTAAACAAAAGAATGACGGAACTTTTCATAGAATTTAAAAGACGATTGGAAAAGAATTAACTTATTAAATACCAAGTATTAAAAACCATCATTAAAACGCTGTAAGCCTTTAATTTAACAATAATTTTTCAATTGCTAATTAGGATTTGAGAATTCAACTTGGTACTTCGGATATTTTAAGCAAATCATTTTGTGTTTGTTGAATATAAATGAAGAAGGATTGATGATGTTCTAGACCTACCATTTCGAAATCAATTGATATAATTCCGTTGGCAAGGCTGTTACAAAATTTACTTAGAAATGTCCCAAAATTTTTGGTTTCCTATTTATGTTTTACCTTTTCTGTTTTTCTATCATTTTTCATTTATTTTCCCACAATCACTGTGCCTGCCATTATTTTGATATCGTATTTTTAATATGGAATTTGCCCGTATAATATCGTATTTTTAATACGACAGGGGTCATGCGAAGTTTTACTTTGGTACCGAGACGTGTACCGAAAGGTCTTTTTGGTGAATCAAATCCGCCCAGAAAAAGCAGTTGGGTGCCCAAAAAATATAGTAGTTTTTTCACTATTTTCCAATTTTGGGGCCTTCGGCGCAGAAATCTATCGTTTTTGGCGCCTTTCCTAGATTACGTGCGCGGGGCGCTCCAGTGCACATGGTATCCAAAAATCCAGATCAAATGCTTTGATCAAAATAATAACATTCCACTTTTAAATGAGTTTTTTGAAACGGAAAGGTTGTCAATTTTTAAAAACAAATTTGGACTTTCAGTGTAGTACATGGCATTTTGCGTTTTAATAATTGTCCTGTCAGCATGAAAATATTACCTTAGGATTGGGATCTAGGTACAATTTGGGGAGAACCCATAATTATTTTTACTAATTATAATATTGCTAAGTCACTATTTTGTGACCCCAGAGTAGAAGTAAATGCATCCGATACATTAATATTAGACATGCAAATTTAGCAATATCTGTATATCATGTTCGTAATGGCAGACCTCCTCGTACATTGTCAAGTTCTTATTATTTACTATTACTTAGTTGTACTGAATTGTGTTTTGCTTTTTTCTTCCACTGATGTGTACTTCCTTCAAATTTTGAAATGGAATACTAAGGACATCACAATCTGCACACATAAATGAATTAAGAATTTCTAATTTTTGCATTGAATTCGCATTTTGCATCATAAATGACTCTACCACGGTAAAAGCAGATTGGCCTATATTAGAGTCAGTTATTTTAAGATGCTTTAAACCTGGAGTATTCCACATTGCAAAAGTATTCCCTGATGTAGAACATTTTTGGTTAATATTCTCAATAACTAATGTATTTAGGTAGCGAAAAGTAAATTTTGGAAATTTCCGCGTATTGCTTCCGAGATAAGAACTTTTGCATAGATTGTTCTCGTAGTATTTTAACTTTTCAAGATTGGGAAAAGTTTGCAGCAGAATCCGTAACCAATTTTCTGATAGCACACAACTTAGTACTAGACTGCGGATAAACGGGTTTTCTTTAACCGCCACACCATATTTGCTTGGCTCTTGATCTTTTACTGATTTAATGTTCAATTCTTCAACTTTAGAGCTCAGACACTCCAAATCGGAGAGTTCTGTGTTGTACAAGGTGGCCACTTTCTCCCGAATTAAACAATTTGACTTGACAATTTCGTCTAGTAAAAAATTTGGGTTATATTCCGCAAGTAGGGGCACGTCAGATTGGGCGAGTGATTTTTTTATCCCAGCTTTAAATGAAACAAGAAAACTTGGTCAAGAAACCTTTTGTTTATATTTATGCAGGTTTTACATAAACGTATTAATTAAAATCCATGAAATTGCTAAACGTTCGACATCGCACCACACACACACACACACACTGGTTACAAGTTAAGCGAAGTCTGATTTATTCCTTACAGGCTGAGTCAATGAAGTGTTTTAACTTAAATAAATAATATAAATGTTTACCAATGTATATGTTAGCGGCAAATCGAGAAATCAGGCAATTTCGAAAATGCCTAGGCAAATTGAGAAATTTGTACTGAGTTTTGGTTTATGTGGTCAATTTTGAAGAAGACAAGTTAGCAGGCCATTTTAGACCAACTGGCATAATTCTAAAGTCACGGTTGAATCAGAAAAACCTCACTTGAATTATGTGGACCATTTCATCTGTAAATTATGACAATTATTAACTTTGAAGACCTACGTCATATTAAATGATGTAACTTAGAAATGAAATGGTCCACATAATTCAAGTGAGGTTTTTCTGATTCAGTCGTGACTTTAGAATTACGCCAGTTGGTCTAAAATGGCCTGCTAACTTGTCTTCTTCAAAATTGACCACAGAAACCAAAACTCAGTAAAAATTTCTCAATTTGACTAGGCATTTTCGAAATTGCCTGATTTCTCGATTTGCCGCTAACATATATAGCCAGAATCAGAATCAACAGCAAGACGGCAGTAACAATGACACCTAAAACAACTTTTGTATACCGACGTTTTGGCATCCTAGAATTTAATGGAAATAATTATTTCGTTTTAAGAAAACTTTAAAAACCCAGCTTTACTTAACAATCTGACAGTGTAATACTTACATGGAAAATTTGAAATAAATATATATTCGACGCAAATAAAATGTAAAATGTATTACATGAAAAAAACAAAATCAAGGCACAAAAGACGTAAAGAATATGAATATTATGTTACGTAGAGCGCTATTATACAGCGCTTCAATTTAGCTTTCAGATGACCTACATCTAAGGCCACCCTCGGGACTAGAATAAAACTTATCGAAACAATTGTTTTTTTCTTAATCTCAACTTTTTAATATATTGTTCAAAAGATGTACCAGTTTTGAGTCCTAAGATTCGTTATAAAGCCCATCAAACTAATTACAAGAACATTTACTTAACAACCGAATAGTGCTCCTAAACTGCTTTAGCAATTAGTTAAAACTTGATCTTCTAAGACAATTCTAGATATACGGACAATCAGTACTATCTAACAATGTCCTTGTTTTCATACAAATGTTCGTTAGAATTATGATTTTTAATGACCGTTGTTGCGATATTAATGTCATGCTTGTAAACATAGGTAATTAATAACAGATAGTGATGTCAGTTTTATGGAGGATTAATATTTTAATATCTCATTTTAACGCTTAGTGTCAGCTAGAGCCAACGTTGTCAACCGTTATCTAACATTAATCCGACTTACCGTTCTTCGATTCGTCATTGGAATATAGAGCATGAACTAATACCACTGCATGGGTACCCCCACTAACTCTCAGATGCCCATTAATTTTGAGCAAGCGAGTGAAAGTCAAAAGAGAGCTTAAATATTTCGCGAAATTCTTTCATGAAATAAGTTACAATTTGCAACCTTTCGCGCAAGTTTTGTTGCACCATGTTGCACCATATTAATTTTGTTAGAATTTTTGTGTCATTTATTAGTCCGTAAAATCCAGGGGTAACGTGTGATGTCTTGGAGGCCATGCATGGGTCCTTACGATAAGAGATCATGAGGCAATTCCGGCTGAAGAAGTCATATATGTTCCCAATTTCCCATATATGACCTCGTGATTTGTAGTTAACCCCCAATTTTCTATATGCGGCCCTACAGAAGAAAGTCCTCATATATAACCATCAGGAAGCTTTACGTTCCCCCCCCCTTTGGCGCAATCCCAATCGAACTATATGATCATAGAGTTTAAGGCTATAACTGGGAATGATGAACTTTTCTGGGATTCAGTTTCAATAACCCGGAATATTGCCAAAGTTAGGCCACAACATAAAATTTGGGGGTCACATTTGAGAAATTGGGTGCCATATATGGATATCAAGGCCCATATTGAGTCTTTTACCAGATATATTAACCGCTCCTGGCTGGGATTGTTAAGGCCCCAAATGCTGGCAGACTTGGCTGTGTTTTCAGATAGTAATTGGCCAAATAATGTCATTGTACTATTTTGGTTTGCATATTGTCTTTACTTATTTATTTTGCCCCACTTCTGCTCTGCTGCGGTTTGGGATCAGTTATTCTTTTGCAAACGAAATATTTTAAAATGGCACGCTTACTTAATATGCTTAAAATTTAAAATTTAAAATTTCGCAAAACAAATGGTAACAATGAATATCTGATTTTACAGGAAACGTTACACTGTCAGACTTTAAGACAAATCCGTATAATATTTTGTAATTTAGGTTCAAACCGTGTAAAATAAAATTACTTACTCAAGCAAATAATGAAGTCCAGCGACATCATTTGAAACCACTGTGTATTTACTATTTTCCATGATTATTATCACAGAACTGCGATTCCACGAATGAAGCTGATAATATGTAATATAGTCAATTTATTCAATATAAAGTTGCAATGATACCATTAATACAGTACTTTTAATGTTGCTTTTAAAATGCTTTGAGCATGACTGAAATGCTAATGAAGTCAATGTAAAAGAGATAAACTTCAAACATAAGTGATAGATAACAAACCGTTTGCAAACGTCTGTATGGTAAAAATTTAATAATTTAATTTACTAAATGTCCTAATATACTAATAACATTTTGAATTTATTTAGAAAATATATTGTTTCTAAAAATATTTGAACTTTCGGAAAACGATTGCATTTTATCCTGAACATTTAAACTTTATCTAAAAAGCTTAAAACAATTTAAATGTATTCAAAAATGGGAATTTGTACAATAAGGATTAATAAAAGTTTAAAAACTGTCGATATAATCGAAAACATTTTTTCAAAATAGCCTAAAATTATTACAAAAATTTTGAATTTATAAAAAAAATTTAGTTTATTTAAGAATTTATGTAAAAGAACTTGAAATTATTCCAAATTTTGAAGTTTATTCTAGAAATGGAATTTATTTTAAAAGGTTTGAATTCATTTCATAAAGTTTGATCTTAAGGCTTTTAGATTTTGCAGACGGCACAGACTGTCATGACGGAGCGTTCCCTGAAGTATCGTTCAAGTATTGTAGGTTGCGATTGTGATAATGAGATAACGTAATTAGTGCATGTCATTTGGGTCTTAAGTATTTTCAATTTTTGAAAGCTGTAAGGATTATCATGTGGTAGTTTGATGTACTACTTCACAACGTTTTGTGCATATAAATTAAACACTACTGCGAAATATTATCAACTTTCGCCTGGGATTTCTACAGTGAATGATTTACATGCATAAAATATACCCAGTTATATAGCATACAATAAATGAACTGAATTATACTCTCAGATGTATAATGAATTCAGTATCCCAAGTTGCCATTGAGTTTTTTGAAGTTAACCGACATTATGATACCCCAGTAATGATACTGGCTACCACTAAAACTATTTTGGCATAACAAATTTTAACTGTCTCTAAAGAGGTAACATTTAAATTTTTTCAAAGCTGATTTTTATCAATTTTTGAAGATAATGGTGAAAGTGGTCGTCTGAGAGTACTGTACTGAAATGTCGTTCATATTCACTGACGAGGCTCAGGAAATCGTTGCAAGTTGTCAGTAAATCACACACCACATTTGACTAAGGTTTTAGTCCTAATATGGAGGTAGCAACTTTATTTAAGCATACAGTATAGAAATTAAAAATAATTCCGCACATACATTTTCACAGTAGATTTCTGATATCCTGTCCACTATCGTGGTAGAAATAGTCATCACAGTTTTAAAAGTATGTTATTGTTTCATAAGCCCTTCGGATATATTAACGGTGAAGAAACACCCTTGATAAATTATATCTGTAAAATAATCCCTCTAATAAACACCACCGACGGAAAATCTCTTTGTATACTTTAAATGAGTTTTAAAATTACTATAATGTTAAGAGAGGATATTTATGTTTATTAGCAAGCAATGGATGAATGTGCAGCAAACAACCAAATCCTAGAGTGTAGCATATTAACATATATAAATCCAATACACATATAATCCTGAATTGAAGTTCTGTATATAAAGCATAAATGCAAATCAAAAAAGTTAATCTCATTTCATTGCATATCCCTTGCATATCCAAAATAGTCCTTTCGATAGAAGAGAAAATTAATTCGGAAATAGTGATGAGGTTTAGTTATTGATCAGTCATGATCATTTCATGAAATATCAGTAAGTATTTATTTTGTTCACAAGCATGTAGATATATATGTTAGCGGTAATAGCCAAATTAGGTATTTAGGGAAATGCCTAGACCGTTAGTCATATTTGTACTAAATTTTAGTTGTTGTGGTCAATTTTATAGAAGACAAGACAATGTGGTATTGTGTACGTCAACTGCCTTATTCCAAAGTCACTGATGAATCAGAGAAACCTCATTTCAATTATGTAGATAATAAGTCAGGTTTTTCTGATTCATCAGCGACATTAAAATTAAGCCAGTTGATATACAATGGTCCACTGTCTTGGGTTCTATAAAATTGTCAACAAAAAACAAAAATTCATTATACATTGGACGGGGAGTGTTCCTAAATGCATAATTTGGGTTATTGTAATGCCTATATTGTAATGTAGGCTTAAATTACCAACACATGTATTACATTACAGTGATTAGATAACAGGGTTTTTCCATATACTTCATCTATTTAAAGAAGTATACTAATATCCAAATATCAAGCGTGTGTTCTTTAATATCAGCATAAGTGAGCTTACATCTTAATGTAGATTTTTGTAGATTTTCATGATATTCCAACTTCTGCTGAAGATTACTAATCTAATCTAATCTAATTTGGAATTTATATTTGGAAGCTTCCATGGCAAGTAAATTGTTGCCGACATTAGTAGAGTCAACTTTAGTATGTTGGCATTTATTAGTTAAACAAGATTTTGCAAAAATGCAACCTTTTATCAATTATTGAATCGCAATAAACACTACGTTACATTATTATCAGGAGCACACTACTTAAATATAAAACTACTTACATACTACTTAAATATAAAAGTGAGATACAGAAATATAATATTTAGTGTCTATTAACTTGACCAATATTTATTTTCCTGTTTATATTCTCTCTGTGCAATTTATATTCTCTCTGGTACATACTGCGTTTACGTTTCATACATTTTCATGCGATTACGTCATGAAACCTTATAAAGTTATCGCACCAATATTATCAATAGCGTTTTACAATTTACTTCCGTAAGCATCGGTTTTGTTTAATGTTTTGTTGGCTACGCAGGGATGCAGTATTACACATAAGGAAACTACAGAATATATAAACACAAGATTGTATATGTATACAACATTTATATGTATATAAATCTGCATATAAACATAAAAATTAATGTGCATCAAATAAATTAAGTCCACCGACATCATGCATCAACACACAAGTCAGCATTTAATATAGCAATACCTAAAGTATACACACAAATTTTACAATAGTGGAACGATTGGTATACAATTCAATGTTCTACACAAGTCAATGTCACACAGTGTCAAAACATAATGGTGATGTATTGTTTTCGTTATCTGTTACATAAATTATCTTTTTGCTAAATACAATGCACAATGTACTCATTTAACTGCTGTGCAGCACAAATCAAGTTTATGTTCCGCATACGTTCAGAATTTAACATAGTTGAATCAAATTTACTAAACCAGTTTGACCGTATTTCTTTGAACCAAAATACTAGCTTTAAATAAGATAAAAAAACTTATACTGACAATTCTATAATTGTTAAAAATTAGTTATGTCTGACTTTGCTCCATTTTATAATTAGTTTTCCTCTGAGTGCTACATTAAATAATGGAGGAAATTAAGTTATGTGTTTTAACCTCTGAAGAAATTCCAGAAACAGCCAAAATTAAAGAAAAATTAGAGACAACCGAAACATATTTCTTGTTTTGGCTGGGGGACTATCGTGTAACTTCAGATAGTCTGAATTCATTAATCAGAAAATTGTACAATGGGGATAAACCACGTTTTACTGATAAGGAATTGCAAACAAATTACTCATCTTGGACACTTAGGACATTTGGGAAAACTATTTATCCCTTAATAGAAGCTTTCTTGAATATTAATTTTGGAAATCCTGGTATTGTCCCTGAAAACGTTGCCTGGGTTGAAAAACTGACCCAACATTGTGTTAATTCAAATATCTTTTCCAGTGCCTATGCAGAAGGCATAACATATCTTTCCCATCTTGTTAAAATTCATGCTAGTTTAACCTTAGCGAAAGTCGACACAAGTGATTACCAACTCTTCCAATCTCTTTCTTACGATAAACTTGGAAACAAAGGAAAGGCTGTCGTTCTGCTTGCAAAGGTTATACTCAACAGAATTTTTGATGGACGGTTAAATGATTCAGTCAAAACGTTGAAAGAGGTATGCAAATTTTAGATTTTCCATGAGTAACGTATGTATGTAAATATTTGACCATTTGAAGCATTTAATATTTATACATTAAGAATGTGTGATAAAACATTGGGTTGGAGTGTTTTGCAACTATATATGGTTTGTAAAAGTGCGTTATATTCTTTTTAATAGATCGTAATACTGGATTCAGATCATTGGCTATGGAGATGGGAGTTACACCAGAGATTGAAAGAAATTCGTAACCGGAAAAAAATATTGCTTCCAGATGACGAAGATATTAATGCAGTTATACGGGCATCGGAATTTTCAATATCAACAGAATATCACTCTATGTGTCTCTCAGAACTGTGTAATGATGTTCTT
Organism: Yoshiicerus persimilis; assembly: GCA_020352615.2. Taxonomy (NCBI): domain Eukaryota; kingdom Metazoa; phylum Arthropoda; class Collembola; order Entomobryomorpha; family Tomoceridae; genus Yoshiicerus; species Yoshiicerus persimilis. The sequence continues at coordinate 92,373,847 of CM036940.2, forward strand.
GTAGCGATTTTGCGCCACAGAGTGGAAAATGATTTACAAGAAAGTTCGCTAAGTGTTGGAAATACAGCTTTTAATTCTAACTCTGAAATTGTTGAGTTCATCAAAACAAATGCAAGGTTAGAAATAAGTGTTTAGTTGCTGCTAAAGTTAAATAAAACTATAAGCCCAAAATTTTCGAAAATATAGATTTGGTTTCAGTACATTTCCGTAATTGATATCAATTTCCATTCCGTTAATTATAGTAAAATCCAAAACTTCTTTAAATAGTCTTTTTATTAAACATAGTAAGTTTGCCCTGCTACATGGATGTGCCATATACTAGTAGTATTTAATCTAAACAAAATATTCAACTTTTTAAATATTTTTCTTTTAGGAAAGCGTTGGAATGCAAAAAATCAGCCCTTCAAGCATACATAATACAGGATTATGAATTTACATTTTCGCAAGACCTTCCCTTTCAATTTATAGACCTTAGTTTGGCCAAGGAATGTCAATCTGTCTATTTGAAAATGATGCACGATTACGGTGACGGAAATCTAGTTAACAAAGTATTTAAAGATTATTATTAGATTAAGTAAAGTTTAAAATACATTTCAATACAAAAGGAAACTTTACAGAGAATTACAGAGAGAAAATATTGTATTACTATTTTATATAGAAATTACTTGAAGGGCATAAGAAAGTGTATCTTACATCAATTAGGAGGATGTGTGTATTATTAAAATCTGTCGACAAATATTCTGAAAAGTTGGATGAGCTCTTTTCGAGTGTTTGGGAACACGAGAAAAGCTGGATGGCACATGAACTGTACACTTTGCACTTTTTACATGGATGCTACTTCTCAATTAAGGGAGATATAGAAAACGCTTTGTTGCATTGGCTGAAAATGGATTTTAGCAGTTGTACAAAAGAAGATTTATCTCCTTCATTTGTATTCATTGATTTTGCTGTAAGTTTTGATTTAAGACTAAATAACGGGTATATAATAATTTTTATACATAAAAAGTTGTATTGGGGAATAATTTAGTGAAATCTGGTGTCACTATTTTGATTTCAGTATTTACTGCGGATTAAAATTTATTTTAATTGGCCTGAAAACGTAAAGTTGAATTTGGACCAAGCGCTGGAGGAAATAGAGATACGTCAGTGTAGAAATGACACCACCCAACAAGAACAAAGCGAACTAAAGATGCTGAAAATCAAAGTAGAAAGAGCAATGAAAGTCGACTTGCAGAGTTCAGGTCAATTTCATTTTGTGAATTCTCATCGACATAAAAATTATAACAAACTTAATTTTAAGAGAACATTATTTGAAAGATTTTAATGTTGCGTTTTGTTGACAACAGCGGATGGAGAGATTAAAAATGAGAGGAACCTGATGGATGGAAATGATGAAAAGAAATTCCTGTCGGGCAGCCAAACTTTAATAAAACAGCTAGACAATTGCGAAACCTATTTCAGATATTGGTTAGATGGTTTTACTTTCAGCAAAGAAAAGCTGATCTCTACAACAAAGCAGTTATACTTTTTTGAAAGTAGTCCTCCGCATTATTTAACCGAAGAGTCCCTAAAACGAAATTTCTATGACTTTAATAAGTCAACTCTACAAATCATTATTAATCTTCTTGTTGAAGCTTTCCTGAACATTGATTTTGGAAATATTGATTTAGTCGCAAAAAATATGTCGTGGATTCAGTGTGCATTAAAATCCTGCAAGAAACAATCTATATTTTCAGTGGAGTACGCTGACGGAATTAAATATCTTTGCGATTTAGTGCAAATTGAAGCAAATTTGAATTCTTTGCATTCAGAGGAGGCTGATATTAGTTTATCTACGACTTCTTCATTTGATTCTCTTACTAACAAGGGGAAATCAATAATTTATTTTGCCAAGTGGACGCTCTACAATTTTATTCCTGAGAAAGAGGAAGAATTCTCTTCAATTTTAAAAGAGGTATATTTGACTTTTCATGTTCGTTGGGTTTCGACATTAGCCTGCTGGAATTTTGACTGTTTTTAATATTCTAGATGGTCAACCTTGATTCAAAAATGTGGTTGTGGCATTGGAATCTATTTGAATGCTTAAAGGATGTCCGAATCGAAAACAAAGTTATGAGACCCAGCGATGAAGAAATTAATGCTTGTGTGAACTCAATGGAGAATTCAGTAAACACAAAATATCATGCGATGTGCGTTTTGGAATTTTGCAAAACACTTGCCAGCGTTCTCACCGATCAAAATAAAAAATGTCTCACAAATAATGAGATAACAACTGGATGTCTGACTTATAAATCTAATGAAGACGCTGTTGCGTTTATCAAAACACAAGCAAGGTCTCCAATTTGTAATTTTAATAACATTAGCATGCATTTCGACTGACAATATGAAACTAATTACTTTAAACCTACATATTTTAGAAAATCTTTGCAAGAAAACTATACATACAAGGAACTGAAAAGAATCCATGAGTATTCTACTGTACTTTCTGAAAGTCTTCCCCCGCCACTTCAAGATTTAGATATGGCTTACGAATTAGAAGATGTTTACCTAAAACTGATTCATGTTAATGCAAATGGAGAAGAAGTAAAAAAGTTACATCACATTTGCTTTCCAATGAAAGGCAATAGTTTAAAAACTGAAATTTTAAACTATTGTATATTTATGTTGATTAAAATTATAATTTTTGCAGAGGTTTATCAGGGATCAGAACGAAATATATCGCGCGCTGATTACACGGATACAAAATTATTTGAAACTTCATGACGAAAATTCAGATCGGCTGGAAAGGATTTTTACAATGGTTTGGAATAATGTCGAGGTTTGGGAGGATCATGAAGAATATTCCTTACATTTCTTTAATGGATGCTACTTCTTCAGAAGAGTAGATATAAAGAAGGCTCTAGGGCAGTGGCTACAAATGAATTTTTACACAAATTTTAACGCCGAAGCGGCTGAATTTCTGTATATTGATTTTGCTGTAAGTTACTTGGTTTTGAATACTGTTAATAAATTAACTAGATTGTTCAAGAATAATGCTTGCAATGCAATTGAATAATTAGCAATTGACTATTAATAACTCTTTAATTTTTGTTAACAGTCACTGTTTCGAATAAAGAAGCGTAATAAATGGACCTTGGATTTAAATGAAGTGCAGAAAGTAATTTCGGAAGAATTAAGTCGCACTGAAACAAATGCTTCCCAAAAAGAAAAACTAAAGTTTTTACAAATGAAAGTGGAAAATGCAATGAAAGTGGACATCGACTGTAATCAAGGTTTTCTTCCTCATTATGATTATTATATTTTAAATGGGGTTTCAAGTTAGTTAATTGATCAATTTGCAAAGTACGTATTGAAAATTGTTATTTTGGCAGATTTTCCCATGTTGCTTGCTGATATAAAAGAAACTGCTCTTGTAATTCTACCGAAAGATGCATATTCTGCTACAAACGAAAATACAGTAGCCATGCAAGATGCATTGGATCTTAAAAGTAAACTTGAAGCATGTAAAAACTACTTTATAAGTTGGATGGATGGCTACAAAGTTGACAAAGAGAGATTTGCGTCCATGACAAGTGGTCTATATAAAATTAGTGGTCCACCAGATACTTTAACCTGCGATCAGTTGGAAAGACGTTTCACAGAATTTACAGAAATGACTTTACAACGGGTAATTGAGCCCTTGGTTGAAGCATTCCTGAATATTCCATATGGAAATATTGATCTTGTAGCGAAAAATATTTCATGGGTGGAATTTGTGACTGATCATTGCACAGAGGAGGACATTTTTCCTTTAGAATACGCAAAAGGAGTTAAATACCTGTGCAGTATTGTAAAAGTGCATACTAATTTGGTACTTGGAACAGCAAATAAAGCTGATTACGATTTATTTTCCTCGTGTCTCTTTGATACTCTTCCAAATCAAGGAAAGACAATGGTACTTCTAGCAAAGTGGACTCTGGAAAACTTAACTGCTCGCAAAGATGAAGAATCAGATAACATTTTAAAAGAGGTAAACGGATTTCTTAAATTTGAACATTTATTTGGAGGAAAATCTTAATTTTGCTTTTACATTTATACAGATGATAAAACTGGATTCAAAGTATTTTATGTGGTCTTGGAAATTATACCGCAAATTACATACTACTCGAAAAAATAAAAAATTGCCACCGACAGAAGAAGAAATCGATGCAATTTCAATTGCAATGGAACTTTCAAGGAATACCAAATACCATTGTCGGTGCGCTGTTGAATTCTGTAGATTGCTGGCTGAGTTAGTGACGGGTAGAGTGCAAAGCAGTCACCCAAATACAGCTGTTGATATAGGAAACAAGCATTTCAACTCAAACGAAGAAATTGTAGGCTTTATAAAACGAGCGGCAAGGTGAGCTATTGAAATACTTCAACATATTAATATTTGACTTTTTCTAATACTTAGTTTGTACAAAACAATAACTAACTTTGTAATTATATTGTGCTTTGAAATGTATTTTTAGAGAAACACTGAAAATACGAGATACGTTTCTTGGAGCAATGGCCCTTGAAACGTTTGCCTTATTGTTTCATGTAGGATTGCCGTTTCAGTTGCAAGATTTGGAATTGTACAAAGAATGCTTAAATGCGAGTTCTAAGACGATGGCAATGTTAAAGAAATTTGAAAATGATGAAGTGGAGGTGTTATATAATATTTCCAAAGTAGTGTAGTATACCTATAGAATTTGAGCAAATAAACAAACAGGACATTTAAGTATAACATAAGTATTTACTATTCAGGGGATTCTCAAACTACGACCTGAGAATTATGAAGCGATGATTATCACAATCCAAAAGTTACTACAATCTCCAAAAAAGAATACGGGAAAGCTTGAAGAAATTTTTGGGACAAATTGGAAGCAATTGGGAAACTGGAAAGAATATCAAATATACTCATTGCGATTCTTGTATGGATTCTACTTTCTGATGAAAGAGGGTATAACTAATGCACTTGAGGAATGGTTGGCAATGGAATTGTACAGTGGACCTTTATTGGATGACACAACATTTCTTTGCTTAGACTTTTCTGTAAGAATTATCAAGTATCGGAGAATATTTATCAGAATTCCCAATAATTCTAAGACATTTTAATTCTGCTTCGCAAGACATCTCAAAAGTTCAACTTTAGTGTAAAATATCAAAAAAGCAATAAGTCAAAATCGGGCATCCATTATGTATTGCGGAATTTATCACTTATTTTATTTTGTTGCTTTATTAATTACTTGGTTTTTGCCTCAAATTTCCGAAATTTTTATTTAAAGACAATTTTCAATGTTTTCTTCTTACTACGAGACTACCTGAAATTGTCAGAACTGCCAATTTTTTAGCAAATACTGATTTGCATAACTATATTGCAGGTTTTACCACGCATAAGAATATATTTTGAATGGTTTGGTGACGCTGAAGCCTTCAGTCTGCAAAAGGTACGTGAAGAAATTTTAAAAAGATTAAGTAGTTCTGCAATTTCACCGTCGGACAGGACACAGTTGAAATTATTGAATATCAAGTTGGGAAATGCCATAAAGATGGACTATTTAATTTTTTCCGACAATCAAGGTTCAAAAGCATTCTTAAAATATTTTCGTAATAAGGAGAATTTATTGTAGCACTTAATAACCAGCATTTATTAATATTAACAGATAACAAACCGATGCCCATAGATATCAATGTAGAACAGTTCGAAATCATGACAGAAGGCACACACCACCAGAACATTGAAGATTTAAAAGCGTCACCAGAAAGCGTTACTACTCTACAAACCAAATTAGGTGCATGTCATAACTACTTTATAGATTGGCTGAAAGATTGTACAGTTATTACTGAAAATGTCGTATCAATGACTAGTTCCCTATATAACACGGTATCTATGCCTCATCAGCTAACGGAAGAACAAATCAAAAAGCGCTTTTCTGAGTACGACATGCTGACTTTACAAACTGTAGTTGCTCCTGTGGTTGAAGCAGCATTAAATATGTTGTGCGGAAATTTGGACCTTGCAATGAGGAACATTTCATGGGTTGAATATGTAATCAAGTATTGTGTAGAACAAGATATTTTTTCTGAGGAATACGCGAAAGGAATTAAATATCTTTGTGATCTTGCAATAGTTCATGCAAATTTAAAATTTGAAACTGTAACTGAAGCTGTTGTTGAAAAATTTAACAATTGCCGGTTTGAAAATCTAACTGAAAAGGGTAAATCAATGGTTTTTCTATCAAAATGGATGCTGAATGAGCAAATTCCTGATCGCAAATATTCTGCTGTTAACGACTTAAAAGAGGTATGTAAAACTTCATTAGAGCCAAAATGCTATTTAGGGTGCACTTTATATTTTTTCCGAAATTTCATAATAATTTCAATTTGCCCATCTTCAGAAATTAGAACCATAAATATATTTATAATATAATATTTAGGTTGCACTATTGGATTCCAGTAATTGGAATTGGCACTACTTATTGTGCAGCAGATTGCGTTTTACAAGACGTCAAGATAGATTTGCTCCTCCTGATGAAGACGAAGTGTATGCAATTGCTAGAGCGGTGGAACATTCAGTTTCTGATCCTTCATACCACCCAATGTGTGTTGCAGGTCTTTGCCAATCCCTTGCAGAAATAATTAAATACAAGTTCCACCAAAAGCTTCCGGACTCACCTGTAACCGTTGGAAGTAAAGAATTTAAATCGAGTAAAGAAGTCGTTGATTATATAAATGCAGAAGCTAGGTAACTTAATTCAGCTGCTTAAATCTATATTGATTTCTAAATTAGTTCTTTCTCTAGTTCTTTTCTGCGACTCATCTTTAATAATGTTTTATTACTTTCTTCCCGAACTTTCATGGTGTAATACCAACAGGAATTCTTTTAAAGCCATACTGATCCGTTTCGCGGAAGCTATCAGATATGGTGAAATATTTTCTTCTTTACTTCCTCACAAGTATCATGATTACGATCTAGCAGAAAAATGCTACAAACTGTGTTTGGAAATGATGCCATCAAACAGTAAAGCCAACCACAGAATGGGGACGCTACAATTAACTGGCGTGAGCTGTTATTTCATAAATGAATTACTTGAATTTCATGAGAAAATAAAAAAAAATCAGTTAGCCTATTAAAAAACTAAAATTGTCAAACAGATAGAGAATATCAAGCAAGCGATTTATTATTTTAAACGGGCCGTTGAATGTGAGCCAAAAAATTTTCCAGCCTGGATGGACTACATTCAAACTTTACTAGGCTCCCACAATGAAAATAAAGATGAGATCGATGAGGCATTTAAAACAATTTCGAAAAATGAAACACATTTTAGCAGCAGCAACATATATTCGGTTCGCTTTCTGGAAGCCTGCTATTTCACAATGCAAGGAGAAGTACCTAAAGCGGTTTCCCATTGGGCTATCCATAATAGCGTTATGCCGTCTTCCGATCGAATTGCAGGCTTTAGTGTCAGATTTATTTTAAAACTTAAAATTTTAATTTATTAAATTTTATAAAATTTTCCCTTAAAGATATCGTAAACTAAGTTTAATTCATATTTTAGGAAATGCGTCGGGTCCAGAAACGTTACAAGTGGCGAAATAGCTCCTACATGGATTTTGATAAGATTCATGATGAATTTGAAAGACAAATAAAATCCGCTTCCCCCGATATGGAAAAGAAACTGAAATTATTAAAAGTAAGAGTAGAGAATGAAATCTTCCGGAAGGGTTGCAGATTCAACGATTCTACTACTGATGGCTATGCTAATACCAGCAGACAGCATAATAACTGGCAGAGCAGATCTACAGTAGCAGATAAAGTGTCTAATTGGAGAGCCTCAAATGCAGCCAACACAGATTCCCACAACAATGGTTCTAATCCCCCAAATTATTCAAAACCTCCTGCGAATAAATATGTGCCTCCCCATCGTCGTTGAAGTTAATGGTTTGGAAATGAAATCATGTAAAAGAAATTCAGATGTGTCGCCTACATTTATCAAAGTTTACAAATCAATGGCACATATAGAGTCACTGAGCATGACAATCGCATAAGAATTAAGACTCATTATACAACCATTAATATACTGATATATAATATATATTATACAGCCATTAATAAATATACTAATTAAATTAAATTAAAATTGCAGTATTACATCGCTGCGAATGTATTAAAATTAAAAATTCTTGTCTGCGGCCGAAATTTCGTGAGAACTTTTCAATAATGATTAAGTATCGGATAAATAATCAGTATTTTATTGGAAAAGCATTTTAATTTGTTTATTGACATAATTCATATAATAATGCATCTAAGTACAATGAGGAACAAGAAAATAAAGCACATCAGGTGAATAATGAATCTGTAGTTCCGCTACCGTGACAGTGAGTTTGATTCCCGGCTTGGGTGACTATGCCAGAGGTTGAGAGGCTGTTTGTGCGAGACACGAGTGCAAAGCTAGATAAGCTGCTAGTTGGGCACTACCAATAAGGATGCATGAAAAAGCAGGAGAATCAGGTTTTAATGTTGACGGACAAAATCATGTTAGTTGTGTTATCGAACACAATTTGCATGAATGTTAATGTAGTTTGTTGTTGAATTAGAAAACAGTTACCAAATGTAAGTCCAAACGGCTTACAAACTTTTAGTTTTCGTAAATAATATTTATTCTGGGTTTTTCTTTTCCAGTTTTGGCCAAATAGTGCTGAATTGTCTGCCACTTCCCCTAAATTGGCAACAAAAGCTTTCTCCATGAATAGGAAAATAAAAGATGCAATAGGGAAACACATGTACATGGCAAGTGGAATGTGTTCGAATAATTTTATAGAGCTAAAAGAAACAAGCGTGTGCGCTGCATTTATGGCAACTAAAGTAATTGACAATGTATTTGATACAATATCATTTGCGTATCGATTGATTATGGTCATAATTTGATAGATACGAATGGATGAATCAATAGTTTTGCCTCTGCATTCAATGTGCCTCCTTACAGGGTCTATCGATTTCAAGCATGAGGTACACTGACTGCAATAGAAAAACATAATGCCCATAAGCGTAATTGTTGTTGCGGCATAATGGGCAAACATTATAAAGGTGAATAAGCAAGCAATGATTCGAGTGAGGAAAAAAGTGCTAACTTCCTCTGGGAAAGTTTCTCTTAAAAATCTCTGGATTGGATTCCAGTCATCTCCAAAGGCGCTTTGCAGGGATAGCGAAACACAGTTAAGAAATATCATTACAGATAATAACGGCGTTATTTTTGCATGTAATATTGCTCTTCGAGTTTGTTCATCTTTTTCCTCCTTCCTCTGAAATCTGCTGGCTGAAATATTCAAACATTTGGATTTTAAAAATCAAATCATCAAAAATTAAACAGCTTAAAACCTTAGCTTGTTGTATTACCTGAAAATTGTCTGAGAAATCGGAGGAACACATTTATCCAGATTGTTACTTCTTTTCCTTTAACAATAAACAGGACATCGGCTAGCATTGATGGGGTCAGCGATACATAAAAGTAGAGGTAAATAATAATTTTGTGTGCTTGGAATGTCGAATCTGGATTGTAGAATTCAACCAACAAACGGATGGAACCATAAGTGAATGCCAAGAAGAACATCCAGACGACAAGTAGCCAGGTGAAGTATTGAGTATTGGAGTTTGTGATTCTCAAGCAAACCTTTTTCTCGTCCCAAGAAAATGGTGTGGCTTTAAGAAAAGCGAATATTTTAAAAAGACGAGTCACTTCCCTCCAATAAATTTGGAGGAAATCCTGAGACTTTGTGCCTTTTTTTCTTTTTCTAGAACGCAACATCTTATAACTATTAGCTGTAAATGTTTTCTGCAACTTACAAAAGTAGTATTATCGCGAATAAGCAGCAGCTTTACCTGATGTGCACAAAACTTTAGTTAATTGCATACATCTCTATGATTTTATGTTATCCTACAACTACAATATCAACCTTTTGACTTTTGTTGGTATACATATTCCATTTACGAAAGAGGGCGTCAACTAAACGAGTTCTCAATTAAACAATATCATATTTTAGCGTTGGACCATAGTACGAGCCATGTCAAATTGGTTATGCTTGCAAATCCAGTGAACAGAAATGAAATATTCATGTCATACAATTTCCTCAGTCGATTTATATATTCTTCGCAGTACTTCTTTTTGCCAGGACGTTTACATTTACTGAGTTTTGCCCACCCAGCGTTTTTGGACAAAAACTTTATTTAGTAACACCAGTATAAATGCTTAGTATTGGATGAGTTTCAAACCAGTAGTAAGTTATAAAATAAGCAATAGTTGAATAGCTGAATGCCTACGTCTCTGTCAATTTACTATTGATTCTTTGTTCTAGAAGTAATGAAAATAAGTTAAACCGAAGTAGGGTAGCGGATGTACACTCCTATTAAATAAAATATTCAGCATCCGGGATGGGTTGCACGTGTCAATGTCATATTCGAAGTTGTGGTCCTCCCATGATCAGCACAATAGGAATGTATTTAAGTAATGGTAAAAGCAATAGTGTAGAAGTGATCTGAAAATCAATATAGAAGTAGTATTACCTTACTTGCTGTCTTCAAAGTTATCTACTTTTTAATTCTGTCTATTATGTGACAGTGCTTTAAAATAGTTTCGCGTAAACATTGAATTCAAAGTAAAAAAACTCACAATATGCAGATACAAAATTCTGTTTTTGTCTGCCTCAAACTTGAAAATGCAGAAAATATGGGTATCAAGTAAAATACTAAATGCAATGCAAATAAAAATTTAAAAAATTAAACTAATCTTCATCAAAACAAGCCGACTAAAGTAACAAAGTTGTGTATCTAGCACAATTCGCATTACTAAACAATTTTTCCTATATTAAAAGATAGAAAGCCAATGCCACATTGTAATTCAACTACGTGGGCAGTTTATTGAAAAATACACAGAGGAAGGCAGATGCTCTTTACATTGCATAAGAGTATTTTAATAATTTTAAAGCAAATACTAGTATCAATATATTGATTTACTACATTGCGGCAAAGCGATTTCGTTTGCGTATAGGAATGCTGCAATTAAACATTGAAATGATGCCCATACCTATTGACCTTTTAATATGTATTGGATTTACATGTTACAAAGTACTTTGAGTAGTCGTAGTTTAACTATACTTTAAGTCCGGTAAATATATGAGCATTGCAAATATTCCTTGAAATAAATTCTATTGTAGTAGAAACAGCAAAAAGGAACGAGCCGGCCTAGCATTGACCAATACCTTTATTCTTAATTTCTTTATAGTTTTCTGCCAACCGCACATATATAGGTAGCAATGCCCAAATTCAAGTAGTACAAATACACATTAAACAAAATGAAAGAAATCAGGTTATATAAGTTCTAAATCCATTACACTTTTAAGCTGTATTCTTTGAAATGAATCCTAGTCCACGGAAACAGCAAAGAGGTATGAGAACTCTTCGATTCCTATGTAATGGAGAATAATACTTTTATATAAGATCTACCTATTTATTTAAAGGTTTTCTGCCAAGCAAGGTAATGTCTAAAAATAGGCACTACAAGAACACATCAAGGTTACATACATTAAATGTATAAAAGTACTAACTTAGGACCTACTTCCTTTCGTTGGTTTGCATAAATTCATTTGCAATCCGAAGTCCTTAACCAAAGGAAAGGCTAGAAAGAAGACGCAGACTTTCAAAAAGTATGGCGTCTACGAAAAGGTTTTCTCACAATTACCAAAATTTATTAAAAATCGTATTTTCATATACAAACATTCTCCACCTATTTCCATATACATTCGATGGAAGACATTTGAAATTCACCAGCAGCCGTTTGAAACTTTTTATTTGGAGCTACACAATTTGGTTTATTACTATAGCACTTTGCTACACTTCATTTAGATTGCTGAAAGAGCTACATGAACCTGATCCCACATTTGAAGCACACAAAATAATGATTTATCTACAATACTATTTGTCTGGCGTTTTTGCAATCGTGATTGACTTGGCCCTATTATTTAGATCAGAGGAAATAACACAGCTCTATGAAGCAACAATAACCTTGACTCAAAAATTTGAAGGTTAGATTTTTTTAAATTACGCATTCATTTCATTTTTTAAATCTCGCATTGAAAAATTTGCCATACCCAAGAAAGTAAAAATATTGAGATGGCAATCAATTTATATTACATGTCAACTTTTCTAATTTTATAAATTGTGTTTTCTTGCAGAATCAAAAATTGCAAAACGATTGGATACTGCAGCCCAATACAAATTGGCAAAGCACTTGCATCGGCTTGGACTTTTGGTCGTCACAGCACATTTTCCCTTGGTTTTATTTTTTGCTCTGCAGGCTGTATCCGGTAAAGACTTAGATCCCGTACATAGGTTTATGAAGGAAAATTTGCATGAAGAATTCTATACCTTTGTACCCGTTAAAATTTGCGTCTTTCTTATAGTATTTTATGTTTTATCACATCCGGTGATTACACTGATTTTGTTTTTGGGTTTTGTTATCCTTTTTACCGTAAATGTAAGCTTTTATGTGAAGGCCATTTATCCAAGAGCAGATGACAAAAGTAAGGAGGATTTGTTAGAAGCCATTCACTTCTACGTCTCTACTAAACTCTTAATTCGCAAATTCAATGCAGTATTTTCCAATATTATTGCACTCGGCTTCTGCTTTCTAAATGTTCTCCACATGCTATGCACTTTCTCCTCCATACAAATGTTTCATGCGATTCCCATGCCTATGTATTTGGCCATGCCCATTAACTCCATACTGCTCACCATTGCCGATAAATATTTCGTTGGAGGATTGGGAGCTATTCATGAGAACACAGCTCATTTCCATCCAAAGTGGAGAAAACTTGTCTACAGTAAATATTCTGCACGACGACTCAAAGTATGCAAACCATTTGGAGCAGAATTCATGGACTGGTTTCCAATTAAAAGAAATACTTTTACCACATTTGTGTTCATGGTTGTGGATAACACCATCAATTTGATATTGGCAATAGAAATAAAGTAAACACTCATTTTTTTGGTATTCGTAAAATTTCTGAAAACTGTAATCCTATGACTATTTTTAAAATTATTCTTTCACATTATTATTTGATTAAGATTCCATGTTCTACATTATGTAATTCTAGATGGATATCAGTAGAATTACGTTCATTCTATTCACAAAATGGTCTTCCTCGCAGTATAATAAAGTTTTTCTGAAGTAGAAAATTTTGTGATGCTGTACTGGTCTATTGTAAAATAGGTATACATTTACTGCTCAAATATACGTTTATAATAATGCGTAATGGGTTTAATCCGTAATCCCTTAATATCTTTCATAAAGCTCAAAAGGCATGGACGTACCTATAAAGATATATGCAGTAGGCAGCAAAGCAAACTGTTTAGAATACTCCCGATGTATGCAGATAGCGGAAAGATAGTGAACATATGCCAATACTTAAGGCATATTCTGTATTATACCTTAAGAAAGACTCAGAGTCGGTTTATGTGGAAATAAATATAATTCTATTAACCTATAATCACCTATATAATTCTATTCCATTCTATACAACACAATTCGGGTTTTCGTGCATATACTGCCCAATTCTCAAATGAAATCCAAAACATAAACCCACCAAAATGAATTGTCAGTCTTTGTTGCTCTACGTACTGGTAGAAAAAAGGTTGTAAAAATAAAAGTCAAATCAATCCCTAATCCATGGATAACAGGTTATCTAAAACGGTGTATTCACTACAGAGACCACATTTGGAAATTATACAAACAATCTGGCTCTCAAATTGTATTTGACTATTCTCGCAAAGTAAGAAATCATGTAAACATTTTAGTTAGAAAAGCTAAAAAGAATTTTTATAGAAATGGCTTTGCTGAATGTAAAGGAATGAAACAATCCTGGTGCCTGTATAAAAAACTAAGAAAATGTACAATTAAGTCTCATAAAGTTACAGAATTACATGCTAACGATAAAATATTTACTGACAATTAAAGTATTGCACAATGTTTTGTCAATACTTTTACTTTAAGTCATTGTGATAGTAGTTCCCAACTCACGCAGTTCTGGGATTCATTTGATTCAAAGAACTTTAT
>CM036940.2:92388060-92403870 GCA_020352615.2 Yoshiicerus persimilis
GATAAACATATTTTGAATTTCTTTAAATACTGTAATATTACCAATTGAAGGTGAACTAGCACCTCCCATTTGGATTCCTTTAAATTGATAAAAGTATTCTTTATTATAGGAAACATAACTGTAATCTAGACTTAAATCTAAAAGTATTCGTAATTGTTCTCTAGTGATGTTAAAAGGAACAGTGATTTCATTTTTAAATTCATCGTACATGTCACAGCAATGTTCTTTACAAATTTTAATTACCAAATTAGTATATAGAGCAACAATGTCAATAGTAACAAGTTTGTAAGTACGATTAGGATCTAATTGCAAATCATTGAGTAGAATTAACAAGTGTGTAGAATCTAATATTAAATCAGGCACATAATTCATAATAGGCTGTAAGAATAAATCTAACAATTTACTGACATTCCTATTTATAGTATTAATAGTAGAACTAATGGGCCTGCCTTTAGGGAATATTTCAAATGGTTTATGTACCTTTGGTAAAATGCAAAAATACGCTGGCTTATGTGCATCCGAAATCAGAATAGATAATTTATACATTTTTGGAAAAGACTTTTCTACAATTTTAAGTGTATCAATAAATGTCATCATTGCCAAATTATAATGCGCTTCCGTACTAGGGTAATACACTTGATTGTCATACAATTGGTTATAGATTTCTTGGTCGTATAAACTCTTGTCCATGAAACAAATACCTGCATTCTTATCAGCCTCTCTTACAATAATATTATTGCTTTTACAGTATCTGCTGAAGTCTTTCAATAAACTTTGTGGCAATAATTTTGGTCTAGAGGAATATTTCTTAATAGTAGAACTAAACGTATCGTACATATTAATATCAGGAAACATTACATTTTCTTCTTGACAATTTACAGCTTTCGTAGACTCTGTTTTACGTTTATGCTTTTTACATTGAATTGCAAAACGTTGGTCGTTACTAACTATATTATTTCTATCATGTTGGGTTGAAAAGTATGTATTCCAAGCTAATTTACGTATCCCTTCCCTAAATGCTTCAGTTAATTTATTAATATTAAGGTAGGTAGGTACAGAAAATTTTAAGCCTAAGGATAACAACACTTTAAATTTCATAGGAATAATAGAATTAGTTAAATTATGTATTGTATCGGGCGTATCCCTGACTGCATGAAACAATTTAAAAATTCTTTTGTAATTCTTATCACTAAGTTCTTTTACATTTATTAATTTACACATATTATGAAAGCATTATCAATGAGTTTTCTTTAATTTAAATGAAGCTGAGGGTGAAAACTGAAATCAATCCGAATCCCGAACTAAATAGACTCAACCGACCATCAGCATGTCTTTTTTATTATTAATCAGTAATCGATTTCACAATCTTAGGCTTCATCAGACTTAAAAACAAAAAGCATCAAAAATATTATAATTAGTACAGAGCAAATCAATATACAATTTCTATTTTAGTAAACAACTTTCATCATTACTTCGCCTTACACACTTGTAAAATATAAATAAGAAGTTACCATTAGTAGAACAAAAACAACAGAAATACCAACCTGATATCTTAATATAAATGCAGACAGTGATACTAGTAAATTACGTAATGGGGGGTCAATGAGTTGTAATTACATTTTTAATTAAAATTTTTAGTGTAGAGCAAAAGCCTACATATTGCAAAGTGCAAATATATACAGAAAGAGAGAGAGATTTTTAAGTTTCCTGGATACATGAGTTAAAGTAAGCGGTATGTCTACCTCCTAAGTTAAGCATCTTGGAGCGATTTTTAGCAAGACATTGGTAAATAGTTAGTAATCCTTGGAAATTAATGCTGCAAGACCGTTTACTTTAGAGTACGAGATTATTATTTTTAAGTTGTTAATGGCTAACGTATATTTATAATCTGTACATTTTAAAGATTCCCTTAGAATAGTGTCTAACACAATCTGTTTGTAATTCTTTATACTATTGTAAAATGGCACAACAAAATAACAGGTATTAGAAGAGTTTACGCTATTTAAACTAAAATCTTGTAAAGAGATTGATTGCTTTTCTAAAATATCCGGGTTATGAATGGACAGGTTTTTAATTAATAGTGGTGTTTTCGGGTTTAACAAGTCCATTCGGTTTACAGTATTAAGCTTGTATCTTACTGTATCTAACAATTTATTAGGGTACATTCGGCATTGAAACTTATTAAATAAATAATCCAACTCTTCGTTCCTATCAATAAAACTAGTAGATGTTCTAATTACTCGTAAACCTTGAGCATAAGGAATAGATTCCAATAATTTTTTATTATGATTAGAATAATAATGGACAGGTTGCGCTTTTGACATAGGTTTACGGTACAGTTTTGTTTTAATTACATTACCTTCAGTTAACATAATGTCTAAGTCTAGAAATGCAATACGATTATCATTTATCTCAAAAGTAAATTCCAGAAATCGATGTTTTAAAATATTGGAAAGCCATTCATTTGGATTGCAAATATCTGTTGTATCTAATATTAAGAAGATATCATCTAAAAATCTTCTGCGGAAGGCAATTTCCGTTTTATTGATAAACATATTTTGAATTTCTTTAAATACTGTAATATTACCAATTGAAGGTGAACTAGCACCTCCCATTTGGATTCCTTTAAATTGATAAAAGTATTCTTTATTATAGGAAACATAACTGTAATCTAGACTTAAATCTAAAAGTATTCGTAATTGTTCTCTAGTGATGTTAAAAGGAACAGTGATTTCATTTTTAAATTCATCGTACATTAAGCCATTAACAACTTAAAAATAATAATCTCGTACTCTAAAGTAAACGGTCTTGCAGCATTAATTTCCAAGGATTACTAACTATTTACCAATGTCTTGCTAAAAATCGCTCCAAGATGCTTAACTTAGGAGGTAGACATACCGCTTACTTTAATTCATGTATCCAGGAAACTTAAAAATCTCTCTCTCTTTCTGTATATATTTGCACTTTGCAATATGTAGGCTTCTGCTCTACACTTAAAATTTTAATTAAAAATGTAATTACAACTCATTGACCCCCCATTACGTAATTTACTAGTATCACTGTCTGCATTTATATTAAGATATCAGGTTGGTATTTCTGTTGTTTTTGTTCTACTAATGGTAACTTTACAAGTGTGTAAGGCGAAGTAATGATGAAAGTTGTTTACTAAAATAGAAATTGTATATTGATTTGCTCTGTACTAATTATAATATTTTTGATGCTTTTTGTTTTTAAGTCTGATGAAGCCTAAGATTGTGAAATCGATTACTGATTAATAATAAAAAAGACATGCTGATGGTCGGTTGAGTCTATTTAGTTCGGGATTCGGATTGATTTCAGTTTTCACCCTCAGCTTCATTTAAATTAAAGAAAACTCATTGATAATACGATCTCTCAAATCAACCACTGAATCCGTTTGGATCTGCCCGAAATAATAGTCTCCTGCCTGCAGAATGTCTCATCAAAATGACAAGCCTTCTTCATCTTCGTCAACTTCAAATTTAAATTCTTCGAGTTCAACTTCCACTAACAACATTTTGACCAAACCGGTTAGCAAACTCTCAAGGAAAAGGGGTTCTATACAAAATAAAGTAAGTCATGATATCTCGAAAAAGGCTAAATCTACGACATCTTTAGAAAAACTTATAGCACAAGTTAAGGAGATAGATTCTAATGATATACTTTGTATTTACAAATATCTGAAAGATTACGATAATGATTTATTAGTTAAAGAATACACGGACAATGTATTACTGACAAAACCTCTCCCTGTTATTCCCAGTCAGGCTTCAATAGACGAGTTGTTATTAGGAAAACAATTTTCACTGACTTTACCTTCTACTACTTCAGTTGACATTATTAAAAACTTCATGACATATTCTCAGTGCAACTACTTTAAAAATAATATGGCTGATGCTCATAAATACAAAGTACCGTTGACAAATCCGACCGTTAAATTAGCAGTGCCAGGCTTTCAACTCCTGCCAATGAAGACATTTGAAGATATTACTGAAGCAAAAGAAATGGCAACTTTATTAATTCAAAATCAATACGCAGAAGGAAGTCTTTTCACAACGGAATTACTAATATCACGCAACTGCAGGCTATTACACGATGAAATCAAGAAATTGGGTAAACCAGAAGATGCCTTTGCTAGTTACTTTTGGCATAATTTTGCTCTATTGTTCCTAAAAGCAAAAACTGAATTTATGACAGTATTTAAAATCAAAGAGATCAACTGGGAGACAAAAAAGAGCAAAGTTCAACATATTGTACCTAATTGGAGAAGACTTAACCAATCACCTCCTGCAAAAGCGTTTAACTTTTACGCAAAACGAATTGAAGCCCGTATTAGTAACAACTCGGAGAATTTTGACCCTGAGAATGTCCAATCAACATATACATCTTTACTAGAGAAACTTAATGAAAACTTCAGATCCAACGAAGAAATTACTAACGATAATTCATACATGTTAAGACCAAGATTGCAACCAAAACGCAATAATCGAGGTCGGAATAAGATGAAAGGATTTAAACCACAACGTGAAGAGAAAACACCAAATATTCCTGAAACCTGAAGTATTGCCATTAGTAGTAACGAAAATGAAAGTTTACCTTCTGACTCTTATATGACATTAGGAAATGACAGTTTGACTTGTACTGATTCTTTTTACACAGCTAATAATTCATTCACAACTAAGAAAAAGAATAGACGCTTTCATAATATGTGTAAATTAATAAATGTAAAAGAACTTAGTGATAAGAATTACAAAAGAATTTTTAAATTGTTTCATGCAGTCAGGGATACGCCCGATACAATACATAATTTAACTAATTCTATTATTCCTATGAAATTTAAAGTGTTGTTATCCTTAGGCTTAAAATTTTCTGTACCTACCTACCCTAATATTAATAAATTAACTGAAGCATTTAGGGAAGGGATACGTAAATTAGCTTGGAATACATACTTTTCAACCCAACATGATAGAAATAATATAGTTAGTAACGACCAACGTTTTGCAATTCAATGTAAAAAGCATAAACGTAAAACAGAGTCTACGAAAGCTGTAAATTGTCAAGAAGAAAATGTAATGTTTCCTGATATTAATATGTACGATACGTTTAGTTCTACTATTAAGAAATATTCCTCTAGACCAAAATTATACCAAAATTATTGCCACAAAGTTTATTGAAAGACTTCAGCAGATACTGTAAGAGCAATAATATTATTGTAAGAGAGGCTGATAAGAATGCAGGTATTTGTTTCATGGACAAGAGTTTATACGACCAAGAAATCTATAACCAATTGTATGACAATCAAGTGTATTACCCTAGTACGGAAGCGCATTATAATTTGGCAATGATGACATTTATTGATACACTTAAAATTGTAGAAAAGTCTTTTCCAAAAATGTATAAATTATCTATTCTGATTTCGGATGCACATAAGCCAGCGTATTTTTGCATTTTACCAAAGGTACATAAACCATTTGAAATATTCCCTAAAGGCAGGCCCATTAGTTCTACTATTAATACTATAAATAGGAATGTCAGTAAATTGTTAGATTTATTCTTACAGCCTATTATGAATTATGTGCCTGATTTAATATTAGATTCTACACACTTGTTAATTCTACTCAATGATTTGCAATTAGATCCTAATCGTACTTACAAACTTGTTACTATTGACATTGTTGCTCTATATACTAATTTGGTAATTAAAATTTGTAAAGAACATTGCTGTGACATGTACGATGAATTTAAAAATGAAATCACTGTTCCTTTTAACATCACTAGAGAACAATTACGAATACTTTTAGATTTAAGTCTAGATTACAGTTATGTTTCCTATAATAAAGAATACTTTTATCAATTTAAAGGAATCCAAATGGGAGGTGCTAGTTCACCTTCAATTGGTAATATTACAGTATTTAAAGAAATTCAAAATATGTTTATCAATAAAACGGAAATTGCCTTCCGCAGAAGATTTTTAGATGATATCTTCTTAATATTAGATACAACAGATATTTGCAATCCAAATGAATGGCTTTCCAATATTTTAAAACATCGATTTCTGGAATTTACTTTTGAGATAAATGATAATCGTATTGCATTTCTAGACTTAGACATTATGTTAACTGAAGGTAATGTAATTAAAACAAAACTGTACCGTAAACCTATGTCAAAAGCGCAACCTGTCCATTATTATTCTAATCATAATAAAAAATTATTGGAATCTATTCCTTATGCTCAAGGTTTACGAGTAATTAGAACATGTACTAGTTTTATTGATAGGAACGAAGAGTTGGATTATTTATTTAATAAGTTTCAATGCCGAATGTACCCTAATAAATTGTTAGATACAGTAAGATACAAGCTTAATACTGTAAACCGAATGGACTTGTTAACCCCGAAAACACCACTATTAATTAAAAACCTGTCCATTCATAACCCGGATATTTTAGAAAAGCAATCAATCTCTTTACAAGATTTTAGTTTAAATAGCGTAAACTCTTCTAATACCTGTTATTTTGTTATGCCATTTTACAATAGTATAAAGAATTACAAACAGATTGTGTTAGACACTATTCTAAGGGAATCTTTAAAATGTACAGATTATAAATATACGTTAGCCATTAACAACTTAAAAATAATAATCTCGTACTCTAAAGTAAACGGTCTTGCAGCATTAATTTCCAAGGATTACTAACTATTTACCAATGTCTTGCTAAAAATCGCTCCAAGATGCTTAACTTAGGAGGTAGACATACCGCTTACTTTAATTCATGTATCCAGGAAACTTAGAAATCTCTCTCTCTTTCTGTATATATTTGCACTTTGCAATATGTAGGCTTCTGCTCTACACTTAAAATTTTAATTAAAAATGTAATTACAACTCATTGACCCCCCATTACGTAATTTACTAGTATCACTGTCTGCATTTATATTAAGATATCAGGTTGGTATTTCTGTTGTTTTTGTTCTACTAATGGTAACTTCTTATTTATATTTTACAAGTGTGTAAGGCGAAGTAATGATGAAAGTTGTTTACTAAAATAGAAATTGTATATTGATTTGCTCTGTACTAATTATAATATTTTTGATGCTTTTTGTTTTTAAGTCTGATGAAGCCTAAGATTGTGAAATCGATTACTGATTAATAATAAAAAAGACATGCTGATGGTCGGTTGAGTCTATTTAGTTCGGGATTCGGATTGATTTCAGTTTTCACCCTCAGCTTCATTTAAATTAAAGAAAACTCATTGATAAATTGTCCCTATTTTGGCATTTTGATTTTTAGGCTAAATAGAAAATGAAAAAGTTGTCGTGGATTCTGTTAAAGAAAACTGTACTTAGAATTGTTTGGTGCTGGTTTATGAAATTGTATCGATTTAATTTATACTCACTTAAAATGGATTCGGACACTTTGAATTATTGGGCAGACAGATTCAGAAAACGACAGATGATTTTCTGAGCTAAAATCATGGCTTATATAGTAAATTATTGGGTACATTGTAACATGGGTAGGAAGATACGGTATTCTTAAATTACATTATTACATTATTACATTATTGCACTAATTCATTTGGTGACAGCATTAAACTTGCATTTCATTATACCAGAAGTAGGTTACATTACATAATTTACGCAGAGTTTACAAAAAGGTCCATGCTCTTGGGACTGCGACTCTGACTTAACTTACACAAGGCTTATATATGGTTATATGGTCAAGTTCATTATGTCGTTAAAACTAATGATGCATGCAATAAACTTTGACTTCATCGTAGTGACAGATAAACGATAAGTCTTATTATGTTAGTGCTACTGAATACGTAGGTATTAACCTATGAGACTAAAGACATGAAACCAAATGCAATTTATTATTTTATTAAAGCTTCTGATCTCCTTTTTACCTGTATTAAGTATTGTTAATATCCAAGATAATTAATTGGGTCACTTAGCGATCTCACAATATTTTACTTTGGTACCGGGATGGTTACCAAAGGGTCTTTTGGTGGATGTAATCAGAGAGCCTTTTTCACTATATCTTTCAATTTGGGTGCCTTCGGCGCAGAAATATATCGTTTAATGGCGCCTTTCCCGGATTGCATCCGCTGGGCTCCCCAAAGCGTATGAGATCCAAAATCCGGAAAAATTGGCGTGCCCAGACCAAAGTAATAACATTGCATTTTAAAATGAGTCTTTTCAAACTGAAGGACTCAGTTGATAAAAATAAAGGTCTTTTAATGTAGTACATGGAAATTTTACATTTTAATAGCCTTTCCTGGTAGGTTGAATAACTTACCTGAGGATTGTAAATTTGGGTAAAACCCAAAATTGTTTCAACACTTAGACTTAGTTGTACTGAATTGTGTTTTGCTTTTTCCGTCCACTTATGTGCACTTCCTTCAAATTTTGAAAAGGAATACTAAAGACATCACAATCTGTACACATAAATGAATTGAGAATTTCCAATTTTTGGATTGAATTCGCATTTTGCATCATAAATGACTCTACCACGGTAAAAGCAGATTGGTTTATATTCGAGTCAGTTATTTTAAGATGTTTTAAAGCAGGAGTACTCCACATTGCAAAAGTATTCCCTGATGTAGAACATTTTTGGTTAATATTTTCTATAACTAATGTATTTAGGTAGAGAAAGGTAAATTCTGGGAATTTCCGTGTACTGCTTCCGAGATATGAACTTTTGCATAGATTGTTCTCGTTGTATTTTAATTTTTCAAGATTGGGAAAAGTTCTCAGCAGAATCCACAACCAATTATCCGATACCACACAACTTAGTACTAGACTGCGGATAAATGGATTTTCTTTAATTGCCACATCATAATGGCTTGGCTCTTGATCTTTTATTGATTTAATGTTCAATTCTTCAACTTCAGAGCTCAGACACTCTAAATGAGAGAATTCTGTATTGTACAAGGTGGCCACTTTCTCACGAATTAAACAACTTGACTTTGAGACTTTGTCAAGTAAAAAATTTGGATTATATTCCGCAATTAAGGGCACGTCAGATTTGGCGAGTGATTGTTTTATTCCAACTTTGAATGAAACAAGAAAACTTAATCAAGAAATCGTTGGTTTCTATTATTATATATGTACTTTTTACATAAATGTATTAATTAAAATCTAAGAAATTGCTAAACTTTTGGGATCGCAGCCAAAATGGTATTAATTTTGAACTAAGCAAGTAACTAGAAACCTCAACCCTGTATTTAATAGCAGGGGTGTTCCCTTTTCGAAACAATATGAAAGATAATCGTCACCCCACACACTGGTTACAAGTTTAGCAAAGTCTGATTAATTCCTTAAAGGCTATATCAATGAAGTGCTTTAACTTAAATAAATAATATAAATCTTTACCAATGTATATAGCCAGAATCAGAACCAAGAGCAAGGCAGCGGTGACAGTGACACCTAAGACAACTTTTGAATGCCGTCGTTTTGGGGTCCTTCTAGAATTTAATGGAAATAATTTAATTAGTTTGAGAAAACTGTTACCCAGTTTTACTTAACAATGCTGACGCTGTGATATTTATGTGGAAAATGTGAAATACGTATATATTCGACGCAAATAGCATGTAAAATGTATTACATGAAAAAAACAAAATCAAGGCACAAAACGTAAAGAATATGAATATTATAAAACGCAGCTACCGCTTTCATTTAGCTTTCAGATGGCCTACAACTAAGGCCAGAGGCCACCCACTGCATTCGACATTCAACTTGTCGAAACAATTGTTTTCTTTCTTAAAATCAACTTCCTAATATTTCGTTTAAAAGATACGTCAGTTTTGAATCCTAATTTTATTATAAAGCCAATTAAATTAATTACAAGAACATTTATTTTTCAATCGAATGGTGCTCTGAATCTACTTCAGCAATTATTTAAAACTTGGTCTTATAAGACAATTGTAGATATACAGATAATCCGTACTATCTAACAATGTTCTAGTTTTCATGCGAATATTTGTTAGAATTATGATTTTTAATGGCCGCTGTTGTGATATACAATGTCATGATTATAAACGTAAGTATTTAATATCAGATAGTGATGATGATTTCATGGTGGATAAATATCGCATTTTAACGCTGACGGCCAGCCAGCGTTGTCAACCGTTATCGAACATTAAGCCAACGTATCTACTTCATTGGGATTATTTCGGAATTAGCAAATATCAGCAAACCGCGGTTTAAACAATTTTTATTAAATCTGTTCAACAATCATAAAATGAACGTGGCACTACTATAAGTTTTCTAACTTCTCGCTTTCTAATAAATTTCTACGTTCTATAATATGAAATCAGTGACAAACAAATATTAAATGTAGTATCTATGAGATACGTTCCTCAGGAAAAGGGATGTAAGTATGCACTGATGACACTGAAATCTCCCACTGAATCCCAAATTCCTGCTAAATTTGAGCATGCAAGTGAAACTGAAAAGAGAGAGAAAATATTTCGCGAAATTCTTTCATGAAATAAGTTGCGCCATGTTAACATATTGAAATTCGAAAAATCTCTTTTCCGCAAGTGGCGTCGTGGAATTTTTGAGTCATATTTGATTCCCTAAAAATGATTCCCAGGTTCTCATATATGACCCTCTTGATTCCTATTTAACCTCTAATTTCTGTGATCCTGCAGGATAAAGTTCTCATATATGACCTCCAGCAGATTATTTATTACCCCCACATTTTTGTTCAATCGAATTACATCATCGTAGAATCTGGGGCTATAACTACGAATAATAAAATTTTCTGAGCTTCAATTTAATAATGACCCAGAATTTTTTACAAAAATAGGCAACAACATACCATTTCGTGGTCACATTTAAGAAATTAGGGTCACATGTGGATAACGAGACCCATATATGAGTAAATATTACACCTTCCTATACATAGTCCACGAGAGACCATAAATATATGAACGCCTGGATGAAATTGCTAAGACCAAACGCAGACATGGCTGTGTCTTCAGATAGTATAATGTCGGAACAATGTGTATTATTTTGCTGTACATATTGCATAGTGTTTATTTATTTTGCCTCGCTTCTGTTACGACTTGGGGTCAGTTATCCTTTTGCAAAATGAAGCATTCTAAAATTCTATACTTGTTTAATCTGTTAAAATGTCTATAATATTTTTAATATGGCCAAAAATGAAAACACACTCAATTTTGAATATCTGATTTTGCAGGGAACATTACACTATCAGACATTTAAGACAATGGGTATAATATTATGTAAGGGTCTTTGAACCAAACAGTGTAAAACAAAATGACTTACTCAAACAAATAATGAAGCCCAACGACATCATTTGAAACCACTGTATATTTACTATTTTCCATGATTATTATCACAGAGCTGCGATTCCAGGAATGAAACTGATGATATGTAATATTATCAATTATATCAAAGTAGCAGCGGTACCATTAATACAATACTTGTAATGCTAAAGTGCTTTCATAATTGAAATGTTAATGAAGTAGATATAAAAGATAAAATTCAAGTAAACAGATAAGTCAAGGATAGATAACAAAACGCGGTAAACGTGTGTATATATTCATTTTTTTAATAAATTAAAACTTTTTAGATAAAGTTTATATGTTCAGGATAAAATGAATATTTTTCAAAACCGCTTAAGATTATTCCAATAAGTTGGAATTTAATCAAAAAGTGGAATTTATTCAAAAAAGTTGAAAGTTCTTCAAAAAATGGAATTTTTTCAAAAAAGTTGAAAATTCTTCAAAAAATGGAATTTTTTCAAAAAAGTATATTGTTTCATAAGCACTTTTGGTATATTAACGATGAAGAAACACCTTTGATAAAACGTTTGTAAGTTAAAGCTTTTGAGTAGGGATTCAAATGCAAAATAATCCATCTAATAAACGATGCCAACGGAAAATCTCTTTGCATACCTTGAATGTGCTTTAAAACTGCTATGTTAATAGAGGACATTAATTTTTATTAGCAAGCAATGGCCTGATGTGCCGCGCCCAAGCAAATCCTAGAGTCTATGCATATTAACATATCAAAATCCAATACCCATGTAATCATGAATTTAAATCCGGTGGATAAAGGATAAATTCAAATCAAGTTGCATATCCCTTGCATATCCAAAATAACCCTTTTGAAGGATGAGAAAATGTATTCGAAAATAGTGGTAGGGTTTAGTTATTGATCAGTCATTCTCATTTCATTAAACATCAGAAAGTATTTATTTTGTTCACCAACAGATTCATATTCGCAACTTATATATTCGTTGAGAGCATAGCGGTTTAGTCTAGAGAGTGTAGCCACTAATTAGTATTAGCAACTCAGCAAAACATTCAGGGAAAGTCGGGAAAGCACGAAGTACGTACTCTCTTTCTAAATCTTGCCTCTAAAGTAACTGTCTCTCTCTAACTGTAAGTTAATAAATAAATAACCAAAACTTTGCACACCTAAGCACAATCGTGAATATTTATCATCAATCATAAACCTGAGTGGCCACATCAGTCCAATTACATTCCGATAAGAATGATATAAACCTGGGATATATAGGAAGATACATAGGCCCATATGCCCGGAGAATCTTCTGACAAGAGATTAATCATTTCAATGGTTATCAATTTAGTACATCGTAATTTATGGGCTTAAATTACCAGAACATGCATTACAATACAATGATTAGATAGTACAAGTTTTTATAATTAATTTGCGCTGTTGACATGGGTATTACTGATGTTCAAATATCTTGCATCCATCCATTATTAGCAAACTCTCAATTCTTTTCGCATTTCATTTTCAATGCTCGATTAATCGGGGCGTAATAATTGGTTTATGGGTAGTATTTATATATTGATTTTCATAGCAAGCCAAATTATTTGATAAATGTTTTCACCTATTTGGTGATGAAATTAGAAAATAGTAGTCAATAATTTAATAAATCGTATAATTAGCAGTAAGAACCAATAAAGAACAACTTTTGCATTGCTATTTGTATACCTTACATTATGGACGGGACTTTAATTTGAAAAACAATCCAAATGCCCATATTTTCATGGAATTACAGCAATACTTTCTAATTTGATTTAAGTTGAAAAATCGAAGAATTTTGTTTTTCATTTTTCGACCATATAAATCAGTTAGAACTTTGGAAACGTCACAAAATAAAGGTTAAAATGAAAGCTTTTCTGTGACTTGAAAGTTCGCTACCAAAGAGGAAAGACTGTAAACCTTACTCACTTATTTGCATTTGTCATTTCAAACTTGAGAACACGTCGTAATTATAAGTGTTTTGTTGGATGTATTTATGATGGTGACCTCTCATATAAGGCATCCCATAAATCTCAAATACATATCATTATAAATCATAAGTTGTCATGAGCTAGAGCTGCATTACTGCTTGAAACCTGTATTGAAAAATACCCTTCAGTAATCACGATCCTTTACAAGGAAATGAAAGCATCACGAGCTTCCCTGCAAAAAGCAAAAGTTAGAACTTAGAAGCATTTTTGGAAAAGATGATCAATATAGATAATCATCGGAACAATCAAGTATTAATAGGAGTCAGTGTTCTTGTATTTGGAAGTTTCCCTGGCAAGTAACCTATTGCCCATTAATAAAGTTAATTTTAGTTTGTAGGCATTTATTAATAAACAGTATTTTGCAAGTATGTGCAACCTTTTATCAATTGAGTCGCAATGAACACTACGTTACATTATTACTAAATAATATTTAAATATAAAAGTGAGATACAGAAATATAGTATTTAGTGTCTATATATTTTACCATTATTTATCTCTTGCATTAAGTGTGATTTATATTCTCTATTCTATATACTATATTATACTATCAACGGGTGTTGCAATTTACTTTCATGAGCATCAGTATTGTTTAATGCTCTGTTGGCTAATAAGGGATGCAAATGTTCAGCAGTATTACGCATAAGGAAGCTACAGAATATATAAACATAAGAATTGCATATATAAAATATAAATTATATATAAATAGATATATAAATATAAAAATTATTGTGTATGCATGCATGAGATAAACCAGTCATCATTTAAAACATGAATACCTAAATGGCTACACATAAATTGTACACAGCAGTGGAACGATTGGTATACAATTTAATGTTTTACACATGTCAAAGTTATAAAATGTTTAATCATAACGGTAATGTACTGTTTTCGTTATCTGTTACGTAAATTATCATTTTATAAATACAATGCACATCATGCTTGTGTATCTGCTATTCAGCACTTCAGCACAAATTAAGTTAAAGTTCAGCATACGTTCAGAATTTAGGTATTTGAATCAGATTATTTACAAGACTAGTTTGACCGTATTTCTTTGAACCAATGTAGTGAACAGCTTTATGTAAGATAATAACACTTAACCTGACAATTCTATATATATTAAAAATTTTGTTATGGCTAACTTTGTTCCATTTATTAATTAATTTCCCTCTGAGTGCTACATAATATAATGGAGGAAATTAAGTTATGTGCAATTACCTCTGAAAAAATTCAAGAAACAGCTAAAATTAAAGAAAAATTGGAGACAACCGAAACATATTTCTCGTTTTGGCTGGGGGACTATCGGGTAACTTCAGATAGTCTGAGTTCATTAATTAGAAAATTGTACCACGGAGATAAGCCACGTTTTACTGAAACGGAATTGCAAACAAATTACTCATCTTTGACATTTACGACATTTGGAGAAACTATTTATTCTTTAATAGAAGCTTTCTTGAATATTTATTTTGGAAACGTTGGCATTGTCACCGAAAACGTTGCCTGGGTTGAAAAACTGACGCAACATTGTGTTAATTCAAATATATTTTCCAGTGACTATGCAGAAGGCATAACATATCTTTGTCGTTTTGTTAAAACTCATGCTAGAGTGACATTTGAGAAAGTCGACGCAAGTGATTATCAACTTTTCATGTCTCTTTCGTACGATCAACTTGGAAACAAAGGAAAGGCTATCGTTCTGCTAGCAAAGGTTATACTGAACAGAATTTTTGATGGACGGTTAAGTGATTCAGTCAAAACATTGAAAGAGGTATCAACAACGTTATATTTTGGACTAGTAACATATTTACGTAAATGTTTTACCATTTACAACATTTACTTTTTATAAATTAAGAATTTTGCAAAAACACGATTGGACTGTTGTATAAATAACTATATGTGATTTCTAGAAAATGTGTTATATTATTTTCTGTAGATCATAATACTGGATTCAGATCATTGGCCATGGAGATGGGAGTTACACCGGAGATTGAAAGAAATTCGAAACCGGAAAAATATATTGCTACCAGAAGACGAGGATATTAATACAGTTATAAAGGCTTTGGAACTTACTATATCAACAGAATATCACTCTCTATGGCTCTCCGAACTTTGTAATGATGTTCTGGTTGCAATTTTGACCCACCGAGTGGAAAATAATTTACAAGAAAGTTCGCTAAATGTTGGAAATATAGCCTTTAATTCTAACGCTGAAATTGTTGACTTCATCAAAACAAATGCAAGGTTAGAAATCAGTGCTTAGTTGCCGCAAAAATAAAATTAAACGTATATTCAAAATTTTCAGAAATTTTGATTTGTTTTAGGTATAATTTTTCGTAAATGTTACTCATAAACTAACTATTTATGGCACACTATTATTATTTAACTTTATTATTATTTTTATTTAATTTAAACAAAATATTCAGCTTTTCCACTATTTTTCTTTTAGGAAAGCGTTAAGCAGCACAAAATCAGCCCTAGAAGCATCTATTATAAAGCAATACAAATTTAC
>CM036940.2:92403970-92585461 GCA_020352615.2 Yoshiicerus persimilis
AACAATAACCTTAACTCAAAAATTTGAAGGTTAGGTTTTTTTAAATTACGCATTCATTCCATTTTTTAAATCTCACATGGAAGAATTTGCCATGCAGAAGAAAGTAAAAATATTGAGATGGTAATCAATTTATATTATATGTCAACTTTTCTGGTTTTAGAAATTGTGTTTTCTTGCAGAATCAAAAATTGGGAAACGATTGGATACCGCAGCTCAATACAAATTGGCAAAGCACTTGCATCGGATTGGAGTTTTGGTCGCCACAGCATATTTTCCCTTGGTTTTATTTTTTGCTCTGCAGGCTGTATCCGGTGAAGACTTGGATCCCGTACATAGGTTTATGAAGGAAAATTTCCATGAAGAATTCTATACCTTTGTACCCGTTAAAATTTGTGTGTTTCTTATAACATTGTATTCTTTAGCACATGCGGTAGTTACACTGATTTTGTTTTTGAGTTTTATTGTGCTTTTTACAGTAAATGCAAGCTTTTATGTGAAGGCCATTTATCCAAGGGCAAATGACAAAAGTAAGGCGTATTTGACAGAAGCCATTCACTTTTACGTCTCTACTAAACTCCTAATTCGCAAATTCAATGCAGTATTTTCCAATATTATTGCACTCGGCTTCTGCTTTCTAAATGTTCTCCACATGCTATGCACTTTCTCCTCCATAAAACTATTCCATGCTATTCCCATGCCTATGTATTTGGCCATGCCCATTTACTCCATACTGCTCACCATAGCAGATAAATATTTTGTTGGAGGTTTGGGAGCTATTCATGAGAACACAGCTCAGTTCCATCCAAAGTGGAGGAAACTTGGCTACAGTAAATATTCAGCACGACGACTCAAAGTATGCAAACCGTTTGGAGCGGAATTCATGGACTGGTTTCCAATTAAAAGAAATACTTTTACCACATTTGTGTTCATGGTTGTTGATAATACGATCGATTTAATATTGGCAATAGAAATAAAGTAAACACTCATTTTTTTGGTATTAGTAAAAACTCTAAAATTATTCTTTCACATTATTATTTGATGAATATTTCATATGTTCTACGTTATGTAATTCTACATGCACAGCAGTAGAATTACGTTCATTCTAGTCATAAACTGGTCTTCTTTGCAGTATAATAAATCCTTCACGAAGTAGACAATTTTGTAATGCTGTACTGGTCTATTGTAAAATAGGTATACATTTACTGCTCAAATATACGTTTATAATAATGCGTAATGGGTTTAATCTGTAATCCCTTAATATCTCCCATAAAGCTCAAAAGGTATGTAAGACATGGACATACCTATAAAGACATTTGCAGTAGACAGCAAAGCCCAGCAGAGCAAACTATTTAAAATACTCCCGATGTATGCAGATAGCGGAAAGATAGTGAACATATGCCAATACTTATTAGACATATTATATCTTAGGAATGACTCAGAGTCGGTTTATGTGGAAATAAATATAATTCTGCATTCAGCGACTGAATAGGTAAACTAATCTGACAATTGTGTTTGTGGTTCATTTACTCATACAACACAATTCGGGGTTTCGTGCATATATATATTGGACAACTGCCCAATTCTCAAATGAAATCCAAAACATAAACCCACCAAAAGGAATTGTCAGTCATTGTTGCTCTACGTACTGGTAGAAAAGTGTTATTGGTATATTACTTGGCATTGTAAAAATTTGAAAATTGAAATTTGTTAATTGTGTGTAATATTAAAAGATTTGATTTTGCTTTATTGATGTACCTGAAAAATTGAATGAAGACGTTTAACCAATTTATTATATCCTTTTCTCGGACTATAAAAAAATATCGCATGCCAATGCCATAGTGATGATAATAAAAAAAATTCAAATAAATGACAATTTTGTAAGCTTGACATGTGAGATCTGGATTGTAGACTTCAATCAAAAAACGCATTGAAAGGCAGACAAAAAATAGTAATAAAAGTAGCAGTAAATTTCCAAGTCCCGTATTGTAAATTAAAATTGCCGATTTCTAAGCGATTTTGTCTCTACTTTGTTTTTCACTACATATTACATATCTATTGTATACATTACATTTTTTTAAATCTGGACTTAGATGATCTTATGATGGATAAATCAGGTTTCAAATATTTAAAAACCCTTCCTTACGGCAATACAAAGTTTGACAGTGCACTTTTTATAAAAGAACTGGAAGATAGATTGAACAGATCAAATGTAACAAGCTATGCTCTGTGTCCCAGCTTCCAGCTTGGTTAAAACAGAAATACACGATTCTCGTTATAGTCCTCGTTTACTGGAACTCATTATGCAATATCATTTAAAATGTTTTGCACCAGAAGGAGTAAGCTAATTTTAAACAAAAGCAAATTATAAAAACTTGTAAAATCACAGATTTTTAATCACAATATCTTCAGCACGGTTATCGAAATGCAGTTATAAGTTATTAAAAACACATTTTTATATTTGTTGTAATCACCATAGGCTGCCTCGGATTCTGCCACGTTTTGCGCATTGGACAAAGCAATTGGAAAAGAATTTATGTATCAATTGAAGAAATAATTGCATTACGCCAATGCTAAATGCAGAAGTTCGAATGAAATTGTGGAATATCAGTGGTAAATTAGTTCACATTGACGAAAGATTACAAAGAATAAATACTACCAGGGCTCAAATGGCCGAAGGTTAATTTAGAAATCCACATCTTGAAAAAACAAAAATTGTTCCAAAAACCTGTACTTGTAACTTGAAGGAGTTCTCGAACGGGGAAACAGTCTCATCAAAGACGAACAGAACAAATACGTCATCGAAAAATTGAAATTATAAAACTTATAAGATACGTATTATAAAAGTGGACAGGGTGTTAAATATCATCCGCCCATAGTTGTTCAGGATGTTGTTCAGCAAAACTGTGGTCACCAATAGAAAACGAATAAAGCCTTACATTGAAATCCCAATTTTCATTCATGAATCTATCCTTACGTACGCATTTGCTTACAGTTACAGCTCTCCTAAAAGTGAAATTACATAAATTAAAAAAGTCATTTTTCATAAGAAATTTTATTTTCACACCTAAACTCCGCGAAGCATTTACGGCAATTGTGCAGGATATCAATTTATTCGAAATTCTTCTGCACTCATTTCTTCGTAGATCTGATGCTGTGAGAAAAGCTGGAGAAAGGCACATTAGCTATTTGTAAACATCGGAAAAGATAATTTGTTTATACTGTTTCAGTGTTTTGGTGTACTCAGCACCAGCACGGGTAGAAGTACAAGTTTCTCATAGAAAACCAACTTTAATATTTATATTTTGGACTTTTTTGGGAGAACTGTGATTGTAAACGAATGCACAAAGATTTTCATTAAAATTGGGATTCCAATGTAACTTTGTATTTACTTTTGTGATAACAGTTTTGTGTTTTGTTGTTCTACTTCCGGTTCTTCCGGGACTTCTGTGGACAAAAGATTCATAAACTCCTGTAAATATTATATGGATATTTATTGCTATAGGGTTATGATATCAACCATATCTCTTTATATATTAGTAATATATGTTATATGGGCTATAAGGGCTCATATGAAAAATATTTCTCTATAATCTAATTAATTTCAATTTAAATATATTTCAATAATTCTTTGAATAGTAAACTGAAATCCTATAAAAGAAGAGATAGAAGTGCTAGCTTGCAGGACTTGGTGAAACATTGCTCCTGTCAGTTGCATTCCACAACGCCAACTTATTATTTGCATTCGTGATCAAAACTTAGGAAGTAACTGATTATAATATATTATTTACTACAAATGTTCATTGCCATTAGACTGTGAATTCTCAATACCATTATTCACTAAATTATCAAGGACTATTTGACAATTTACTTTATTTTACTACTACAAATTACTGCTGGCAATACATTAAGGCCCACACTTAACAGACCCATACCTCAATACATTGCATCCAACGCACTGCAATATCACGTTGCAGGCTAAAAGTCTCAAGATATTTCCCAACCGAAAAAACCAATTTCGGTTGTTAACCTTGAGACCTAATAACTCCTGATCCGGTTAACTTAGTGAAGTAAGTTTATTCCTTTCGATCATATTCTTATGTCATCTACATATATAAGCGAAGAAAAAAACCAGCTTTTTGGTTTTTAGCTTTCTGACCTATTTTGGGGCCCCTTCCTTCCAAAGCACACATATAATATTATTGTAAAAAAACATTTATGAATGATGAGTTAATGTTTATTGCTTAACACACTTTAATTATTTACTAAATACTAGCTGATGCTCCCCACTATAATATCCACTTGACTTGACCCTGTCCCAATCTAATTGTTTATGTTAGTTGTTGTACTTGTACTACTAAACATCTTATCATTACTTTCCATTCATGAAGTATGTAACTGAGATTCCCTCTCCCTCTATCTAGCAGCGTAAGGTGCATTCTCTAATTCAACTCCCCAAATATGATCTCAATATATACGACCGCAAAGACTTCTATTCAGGCAGAACAAATTCAACTACATCTTTTGTGTATCTTGTTTGCAGGATCTGTAATGTACATTCAACTCCTTTTCAGATTGTTGTTATTTGTTTTACACTATCGTTGGAGTTTATGTGTTCAGAATGAAACAGCTGACGCAGTTGTCAATAGGACTGGTGAACCGTTTGATCCATACGCCGTTTTCACAGAGTTAGACAAGAAATGGGTAAGAAGTTGAAATTTCATAATGAAATAATTATTGTTATTAATGTTGAAATATTAATTTTAGGTGCAATATCCACATAAAAAATACCAAAACTTAGCAAGCATTTACTACGTTTTCAAAAACGCAACAATTTTACAAAGAAAACAGTTTGAAATGCTGTCCCAGAAATATGAGCGTCTGTCAAATGAAACGAAGAACTCCATAACCGACGGTTTAAATTGGCTTACACAAACGACTTTATTCTTCAAAAATGATACCACAATATCATTGCGACCGGTCATTGTCAAAGCAATTGCCCCATCTGACGCTTCGTTTGATGCTCCTATTTTGAAATTGGATGTCAAAATTGATTTTACACTAAGTGGATTGGAGGTTGACCCAATTTTGCACCTTCATTTGCTTAAAAATGCTCCAGGATATGATACGGATTTCAATTGCCAAGTTTTAAATTTCAAACCATTTAGTAATTATGACGGTCGGATAGAAGATATAGACTATATTATCAAGGAGGAGATCACTCGAGATTGCTATTTTACAAAGCATAGTGGCAGCACTAATATACGTCTGTACCATTATTTTGATTTAGACATTGATTGTATCAAAGGCTTTTCCTCCTTCCCATTCGATGAATTAAACTGTGGTGTGTTTTTGTTTTCTGGAAACACAACTGGTGGATTTACTAAAGAAAATAGAAAAATGTGGAAATATAACATTGAGAAAACTGAAATATTAAAAACTCAAATCACAGATTATTATCTTGCTGACGTGACTACAAAGGAATTCGAATATCATAGTTTGTTTGTTATAAAGATGGAAATGATCTTCTACAGGAAACATGGGTTTTATCTTTACACAATGTATGTACCAATTGCCTTATTGGTTTTTGTTGCTTGGCTGTCCTTCTTTATTGGTACTTCTTATGTAGATGTGCAAATTAGATTAGGACTAGTGGTTACTGTGCTTTTAACTCTTGTGACAGTTATTCAAGGTGTAAATTCAAATGTTCCAAAAAGTCCGCAAGTGAAGGCTGTAGACATATGGTGCACGGTTTCTGTAATGTTTGTCGTTGGAGTTCTGGTGGAAATTGTAGCAGTGCGAATTCTTCTTTGGATGAGGCCGACAGCCAAGCAGGAGGCAACTAACACAGAGAAGTTAATTCTGCAGTTGCTGATGAAAAGAGATCATCTAGAGGAAAGAAATGACACAGAACAAGAAAATGGCGCAGAACAAGGAAATGACAAAATACCCAGACAGAATAAAATTAATGTAATTTGTGGAAAATCAAAACAACGATGGGTATGGTTGGCACGCGGGGTTGACGCGTGCTCTGCAGTTTTATATGTCATAATTTTTGGGGTATTTCTTGAAGACCATGTTAAAAGGTATTGCTCTTTTGA
Source organism: Yoshiicerus persimilis (assembly GCA_020352615.2). Classification (NCBI taxonomy): domain Eukaryota; kingdom Metazoa; phylum Arthropoda; class Collembola; order Entomobryomorpha; family Tomoceridae; genus Yoshiicerus; species Yoshiicerus persimilis. The sequence goes on from CM036940.2 coordinate 92,410,069, forward strand.
CAGACTTTTTGATCAAAATTATTTTGAAAGTATTTCAAAGTATAAATACTAAATTATTTAATTATTTCTCCAGTAACACTGCTTTTGTAAATGAATTTATGTGGAAATACTGTTCTATTAGAAATTAGAATATAATTCATGATGAAATAATAAAATATAAGGAGTACCTTAATAAGCGTAACACAAGACCTTTTCTTGGACCATGTTTCAAACTCGATGAAAGGAATGTAATTTTAAAAAATTCTGGTAAAACGGGGCAATTGTCCTCATTTCATACATTAAAAATGCACCCTTAAATATTGGTTTAGTTTTAACCGCATTTCAACTATTATTAACTTTAGCAAGGTAAAACTATTATGTAAGTATTAGGAAATCTAAATTAATTTTTAAATCTGTAGATGAATGTGATTATGAATTTTATTTTTGTTCACACAAAGGGTTTTAAAATTTGGCACGTGTTATTAATTCAGATGAAATGTAAATTATAAATCCCAGATTGACAGTTATTTTTGCAAAGAACTGTTATTATTTAATTCTTAAGTTCGTGGAATACAATTCTATGATGTACGGGTAGAAGAGCGTGGCCATTTACGTGTTTCAAAGGAGGTATGGGAGAAGAGGGTTCAAATTCGACTTGAAAATTTAAAAATATACTGGCTGTAAACAGAAAAAGTTCGTCTCTGGCAAAAGACTCTCCTGGACACACTCTCCGGCCAATACCAAATGGAACTAAGGCTTCATGTCGAATTACTTCAGTTTCCTCTTTATTAAGAAATCTTTCGGGGCGGAAATTTTCTGGATCCCCCCAAACTTCTGGGTCATGCATAATTCCGTATTGGTTTGGAAAAACAGCAGTTCCTTTGGGAATGCAGTACCCATGGAAATTGACATCTTCTGTAGTTGAATGAAAAAATCCCAACGGCAATAAAGAAGAGTACCGCATGACCTCTTGAATAACCGCTTCAACGTAGGGTAAGCTATTTGAACAATTTAAATTATGTTAAGCCAAACAGCTAAATAATTTTAATTTTATTCTATATAATGACATACTATGACTTGTCTTGCAAACAAATCCCATATCCTTGCTTTAAATGCAATCTAATGGCACTCATTAACTTTTTCTGAACATCTGGAAAGTGTGCCATTAGGAAGACAGTCCACTTCACTGTTGCAGCAACTGACAGAGTTCCACCGCTGAATAAGTCAAGAAGACTCACCACCAAATTGGATTCTACATTTAAATTAGCATAAAAGCAGTGCAGCAAGGATTACATTTCTGTTAATTTAGGTTTGCAAAAAAATAAATTGAATGCTAGAGTTTGATGTCAATATTAAATACCTCCAGTTCTGCCGTAGAACGAAGAATTCTGATCTGTCGTAGAATTGATTTTGTGCAAATATGCATCAACTAAATCCCTTTGAATTTCATTATTGTATGTTCTCTTATGCTCATCAACGACATCTTGCATGAAATCAATTATCGACGATAAATTATATCTGGTCTCTTGAAGTCCCGACAATTTTGGAAACCATGCTGATAATCGGGGGTACAATTCAGGCAAATAGGAGGCGCCAGAAGACACAAGGCTATATTCACAGGAATTTTTTAATTTAATTTTCATTTTTAATTTAATTTTCATTTTTAATTTAATTTTCATTTTGACTTTGAATTTCATTTTTAATTAATGAGTCTAGCTTATTAGTTTCTTGTGTAACTTCAATGTCTTACGGTCTTAAATATTTTATCAATGTTGTTAATTCTTTATCATGTAGTGAGTATCGTTTGCCCGTAACAATTGTCCACAATGCATTTATAGTATAAATCTGGAATAGATATTGCGTATTTATTGGCTTTCCGCAGATTTTCTTGAGGTCTTTGACTAGTTCTGAGGTTTCTCTTTTCACAAGACTTTCCATTGTTACATTATTTCGAAATCCGGATTGAATGTAGGACATTGCAAATCGCCGTTGTTCGACCCAGATTTTTCCAGACGTCATTCCTATTCCTAAAATCAAACGAGGTGAAATTCAATTATGTTTTTACTTTGACCATGTCATTTGACTTGCAATTAGAAAAAGTCAACCAAAAAACAACAGCAGCTTTGTCTAAGTTATACAAACTTAGAAAATACTTAAGTACTAACGTAATAAAAACTCTGCTGTCAGCATTTGTAATCAGTCAAAGTGATTATGGTATACTAGTCTGGGCTGTCCACACTAATGCTCAATTAGACTATATTCAAAGAAAGATTAATAGATTTATACTAGCATTCTACTATCCGAGTATTATTAGGAAGAGTAGAAGGAAAAACAAAGTCCGATTAAATAACATCTCCATTAACGAATTAATGTTAAAAACTGGAGTGCATACATTAGTTGAGCGCAGATCTCTAGCGGTAATAAAGTTTGTGTACAAGAGTATGTACAATGAAAGAATGGGATTTAGCAAGTGGTTTGAATTTTCTGCAACAAGACTAAGAGGCTTTCCTAAAATAAAAGCAATCACATGTAACTCACAAATATTTAAGCAATCAGTAAGATGGGTAGGTATAACATTTTGGAATCTCTTACCTTCAAGTTGGAAATGTGCAATGTTAATAAATTATGAAACATTTATAGCAAACGTGTCAGACTACTTGATAAGTAAAAGGGAAAGCATCTATGTCACAGTGTAACTATATTATGTTAGTTAATATTATGTTTCGAGTAATAGTTATGATAATGGTAAAGTACTTAAGTTTAATAATTACTGTAATTAAGGTTGAATAATGTAATGATAAATTGGATTACAAATGATTAGAAATATTATTGTGTGCAAATTCTAAATTTTGTGTTTATGGTTGATATAAATATATTGTACAAACGACAATCCGATATGATTTGTAAATATTGGATTGTAGTTTTCGTGTCGACTACGGTAGATCTACATTACTTGTAATGCGGAAGTGTTGGTACGTTAAATAAAAACAATCAATCAATCAATTGAGAACCGTAGTTCCAAAGAAATATATAAGGAGTATTAGTTTACTTACCGAAAAATTCTCCAGTTTTTGGATGTGCAAGGCTTCCCCAGGCTTTTCCATTAAAAGCAGGTAAATTGAAAGCTTCTTTTAAAAGTTTGTGATCATTTATGAACACTGATCTGTTTAAATGATATAAAGTCAATAAATTATTAATTCGTACTACACTACACTTTAATACCAAGTCATAGCAAAAGTCATATGTGCATTTGTGTTTCGGTAACTTTGGTTGCATTCACAAAATTTTGAAATATTTAATTTTAAGACATTTTTTAACAGTAAACTTACTTCATTCAAAAAAATTTTTAATAAAGAACTTCTAAGCTTTCAACAACGAACATCTGTCATCTTCGGAGAAGTTTACAATAAAATCAGATTAATATGTAGTTTTAAAAATATCTTAACACTATTGTAAAGGTTTGAGAATAAATTGTTTTGCACAGTACATATGATTTAATGAAAAAATTAGTACCTACGGGTACTAAAGATAATTAGTGTCACAAATTGAGTTGATATTTAATTATTAAATACATATTTAATTTAGTCAATTGTGTTGCACTACTTTTTTATGTGCAAGGCTGTCATGGTTTATTTCGTTTAACGTTTAATAAATATCTACTGTTGTCTTTTAAAAATTAATATAAAATCTACATTTTCATTTTTATTGAATGAATGAATGACCTGCGATTTCCAAGGTAGATTCCAATAATGCCTCCATATCTTTGCTTCATGTTCATTAGAGTCTTATGGGGTTCTAGTCCAACTTGGAAGAGATTCCCAAATATCGGCCATCTGAATGGTCCTAAAGAAAGAAATATTATTCAATATTTTTTATGTATAGATATTACGCATTTTTGAGTTGTTGAGTTTTAAAAACACACCTGGAGGAAACTTGTGCGGTTTCTTTGAGAGAGAAACAAAAATGGTGAGAATTGTCGAAACTATCAACAATAATATTTCGAAAAGCATTTTCTGTGTTGTTTTCAGTCTTCAAGTTGTAGGAATTTATATACTGTAAAAATTTGCAATACTAGCAATTACCTATAAAACACAAATATTTTGGTTTATTTAGAAGGTAGTAAAGATTACTTTTAGAGGAAATGTAATTTTAATGAAATTGTGTGGAATCAATTAATAATTATTTTTTTCTGCAATGAAAATATTAACAATCAGAATAATTTAGTTTACGACTTGGTGGGTTCGTGGAACTCTCGACAAAGAGTTACTATTAGGAATTCTCGAGCAGTAGTGGATTGATAGACAGAATTCATTCGTAACTTATACTTGAGCGGTTATCTGCTACACAGTCTTTTTTCTTTAATTGACGCACGTATGTAAAAGTGGAACTCATAATAAGTGATAATACCAGTGGAGATATTGTTCCGATAAATGAGAGAAAAGTTTACATTGAAACTACTATATAACCCTTGTCGAAATAGTAACCCGTTTCATTTCCCTCTGTATGATGACTAAGGTTATTAGCAACTTGTTTACTTTTTATTTTATAGTAGGTTATTAAAGTTTAGGGTAGTAATACAATATTACGAAAAAATTCAATTGTAAGAAATACGCAACGAAAATAAGTATTATATAAATATGCTTATAAATATACATTCTATAAGTAGGTATTTGTTATATGTTGACAATGTTGGTATGGAAACCATAATACCCCTGTCGATATAATACCACATGGGTGGCGAATACATAAATTTCTCCAATAACAACTAATTTTTGAAACAATATTACCATGGGGCACTAATTCGAGAAATACGGCAAATGATTTAATAAATGTTCCACTTATTATATTCAACATCTTTGACAGTATGTAAATTACATATGTAAATTATCCCAGCATTACATAATGTAATGCTGGGATAATTTCTCCAAAAAAGAACACCACGTAAACGTTATCAATTATTATGTAATATTTTAACAATGTTAGGTACATGTTTTATTTACAAATTAAACTGCAAGTGTTGACACACTTGTAATAAATATCATCATATTCTTCAAAGTACCTGAAGATTAGAAATTAATAAGCCGTCGCTAACGTCATTCAGCGTGAGAAATGTTGGATAATTAAAGAACTGAAGGAATTATAATGACGTATAGAGAATACTGCTTATATTAGTTGTTGTAATGCCCTGATTACTTATCATTTTGTTGTAGTTAACATTTCTGCTCTGAGAGCATTTTTGAAGTTTCAAACCAACACAAATATTATCTGTTCTTGTTGTCATCATGGGAATATTGATAGTGTTTTATAAGCATGTTACTAATAATCTTATGTTTAAAATTAGTACACGGCTGCCAAAGTCGTCATCGCCTTTCGCTCTTTCGTATAAGAAAAGAATTCACACAGGATTAAAGTCGCTCAAATGCAAATAAAATGAGAAATTATCTCCAGACCTCAAACAGATTGAAGATTTATTAATGCATTGAAATATGTTATGCTTTTTGTACATTACGTACGCTCATGTAATTCCGAATGTATTTTTCGGGTTTGTTTACACATTACATTGGAATACGGAATACATTACGGCAGCCGGTTTACTTACACGAGTACTAAAACTTAAGAGAACACAATATAAAATTTAAAGTAAGAATTTGTAAAATAATTAATTATTAGTTGTAGTTGTGCCGCCTCCTTTTTGTACTTATAGGAACTGAGGTTAAGTTAAAAATGATAAACATCGCTGTTAGTAAATTATAAAATGGTCAATTAAATCCTGTAAGAATTCTGCAGTTATTGAAAATCGCTTTAATGCAAAAATATAGTTGATTCAAATACGCGTTAAAAAGTGCTGAAAAAAGATATGAGGAAATAAGTTTTAGGACGGAAAATTTTACATTTGGTAAGTGTCTGTATTTAATTGTATTAAAAACGGTGCTGTTGGCCAGGCACGTATCCAGGGGGGTGGCTTCGGGGCTTAAGCCCTACCCAAATTTTTGGACGTAGACTAGATATTATCGTATCTCTCAAAGAAAAATATTATTTCATGGCATTTGGTCGTAGTACTTGCTACTTAAATACTTGGGAAAGCACTGCATTGGAATGAATGTTTATAATAATAATATCATATGCTGAGACATATACATAACGATTACCAAATAATCTTTAATGTAGACATCCTTGACTCGAAACAAGCTTTTAAATTGACTAAATTGCCTGTGATTGCTGTGATATCAGCAAATGTTATTCAAAATCCAATTCCGTAGCGAAACTTAACATGTCAAAGTCAACCACAGGGAAAACAAAAAATTTAATCAAAATAACCGATATTTTTTTAAACGACCAATAATAACATCTGAAGTCAACAAAAACAAAGACCCAGTTGCTAATTGTGATCTCAGTGAAGGGCAACAAACGACCCAAGGTCCAAATCCAAATGATCAAGATTCTAATTTGAATACATTAGATCACTCATCATTTATTATTCAAAATGACATTGCTTTTTTTGCAAAACAAGACTACCCCTTTTCTCCTGGAGAAAAACAGCACATAATAAAAGGATTGGGATTAAGTCAACCTGAAAGTTCTTTCCAGTATCCTCTGAAAAGTTTTGGAAAACAGCATCGTTGCTTTCAAGTATTATATATTATAATTATATTATTTTCAGTTATAAATGAGTAATATCTGTATATACACAAGACTAATAACTTGTATTTTTATTTCTATTCAGCGATCTTGGCTTGAAAAATATAAATGGCTGTCTTACGCAATATCTGAAGACAAATGCTACTGCAGGTTCTGTGTAGCCTTCAAAACAATTGGTTGCGGTCAAAATATATTACCATTAGTTACGCAAGGTTTTGGGAATTGGAAGAATGCCCAAGAAAGATTCGATGCCCATCAAAGTAAATGGATAAATATTTAATAAAAATCAATGAATAATACATCATTAATTGAGTATTCGAATAATGTAACTATTATTTATTGGAAAATGTAAGTTTCAAATTCTGTTGGTTTTCAATCGTAGAATCTCAAAATCACATCGATGCAAGTGTCCTTGCCGACAGCTTTTTGAAAACTATCGAAAATAACTCAAACATCGCATCTTCGATTAATAAGCAACGAAAAGATGAAGTCGACAACAATAGAAAAATTTTAAGTTCAATTATTGAAACTATTATTCTATGTGGAAGGCAAACTATCGCTTTAAGAGGAGATAAAGACAGTGGAAAACTAGATGAAGACGGTCCAAGTCACAATGATGGAAATTTTCGTGCCCTTTTGAGATTCAGAATTAAATCTGGAGATGTGCCATTACTCAATCATTTTACTTTCGCAAAGTCTAATGCAACGTACACTAGTCCTGCTATTCAAAATTCAATTATCGACATATGCGGAAAAGAAATTTTGAGGAAAATAATAAATAAAGTTACAGAGGCAAAATATTTTTCGATCTTGGTCGACGAAACCACAGATATCTCTACGACAGAACAGCTCTCACTTTGTGTACGGTACGTTGATCCAGAAACCCATGGCATTGTTGAAGATTTTCTTGGATTTACACGGGTTACAAACCTTTCTGGGGAGGGTTTAACCGAAACCATCCTTTCCGAAATCAGTAAACTAAATTTAAATGCAAAATATTTAAGAGGACAATCGTATGATGGGGCAGCTAATATGAGTGCCAAATTCAAAGGAGTTCAAACAAGAATATTGGAAATGTATCCAACGGCAATATACACGTATTGTGCTAGTCACAAACTTAATCTTGTTGTGAGCGATTCTTGCAGCATTACGGAAATCCGAAATTGCATGGGGACAATTAAGGAAGTTCAAGCCTTTTTCTCAAGATCTCCTAAGCGAGTAGATGTTCTCAAAAAGTGCATTCTTGAAGAAGAAGACGAAAATGTCAAGAAAACTCGTTTAATTAATGTTTGTGCGACACGGTGGGTGGAAAGACATGAGGCACTGCAAACGTTCTCAGAACTATTTATTTATATATTGAGTTCCCTAGAGGCTATTGAACGGACTAGAGACAAAGACTCGCAGAGTAAAAGTCATATCTTAATTAAAAGTATGGAGAGCTCCTCGTTTATCATAGCACTGAAGACTTGCCAGTATATATTCTCATATACGGTAATATTATCAAAGGCATTGCAGAGTTGCGATATCGATTTACACAAATGCTATGAAATGGTTTTGCATCTTTTGGCTGTACTTGGAAGTGTTAAAGAGAATTCTACTGAAGAATTTAAGAAAATTTTTACTGACGCAGAAAATATCGCCGAGTTTTCTGGAATCGAAATTTCAATACCTCGGCAAGCAAAAAGACGAAACAAAAACGTCCATTTTGAATCTCCTGAAGAATATTTTAGAATAAATGTTTTCATTCCGTTTTTGGAACACACTATAACATCATTAGAAACCAGGTTTGAAAGTCACCAAAGCTCTATCAACAACATTTACATATTGATTCCAAAATACGCGGTGCAGAATAGTGACCTTAGCTGTTTGAAGAAGTTAAAGCAGTTTTATCACGAAGATCTGGTAAATAGTGAAGAAACTTTGGAATCAGAGTATAAGTTATGGGTAGAGAAATGGAAACGCACTGAATCTAGTAATTGGCCGAAATCCATAGCTGGTCTTTTGCAAGAATGTGATATTCTGTTTTACCCGTCAATTCATACATTATTGAAAATACTGTGCACTATTCCTGTAACAACTGCCACGGCTGAAAGGAGCTTTTCTAGCTTGAAACGTCTGAAAACATATTTGCGGAATAAAATGGGAGATGAAAGATTGACAGGCTTAGCTCTGCTAAATGTGCATAGAGATGTAGAAGTAGATGTATCCAAAGTACTTGAAATATTTGCATTGCAAAAAAACCACCGAATACCACTAATATATTAAAAATCTTGAATTGTATGAAGATAGCTCCTTTCTGTAACCCTATAAAGGTAAACTGATAGTGAATCCAGAATACTTCAAATTCGCTTTTCTTCACTTTAGTATTACTCAGCAATTTTATTTTTGCTTAGGTTTTCGGCACAAAGATTTGGCTCTCAATTCTCAGACTTCGAGCCAATTTGAAAAAAACGAATTTTTTATATTTTACTTTTAATACCAGCTTACCTGTCTACAGATGGCAATGGCAACTAGTTTTCTTGGAATTGTATTTTGTTTTAATAAAACCAAAAAGTAAAGACAAGTACCGATTTAATGGTTATTTTTTTGTTTATTTGTGTATTTTACTCAAAGTTTTAAGCCCCACCTATTTCAAAATCCTGGATACGTGCCTGCTGTTGGCATATGGATAGAAACGTTTGTAGGAAAAGAAAAACGTATGCCAGTGGAGATTTAATTTTGCCAAAACAAAAAAGTAGGTCTGAGCGAGTGGATATTTGAAGAGTTAGATGAGGCTATTTGACTGATCCCTACACCTCTTTGGGGCACGACGTAATTTATGTAGTCTAGTATTAGTAAAACCGTCCTCCTAAAAGACCCGCAATCTCAATATTTACATATTGAAAGCATGTTTTCATTTTTTCCATAAACTGACCGTCGCCTAGTCGTAATTTATTTTTATTATATGTCCCAAATGTAATTTGTATTAAAAGTGAAAGGAGAACCGTAAAGCAGATTTTGATGATATTACGTACTCCTTTAAGAAATTAGTCATTATCTGCACGTTTTCTACTGCTTAGAAATTTATTAGCAACTTAAACATCATTTGACATGAATATCAAAGAAAAAACACTCTAAAAGGAATTATACATCATAGTTGTGTGTGAATAAAACCAACTATTTGAGTAATATATGATTATCAAGTTTCTCTACAGCCATATAATAGAAGAAACGTGATATTAAAATCGGTAAAATACTACATTCTCGGCAAGTATTGTGATATAAAGTATTAGGAAAGTGAATACCACATTATAATTTCAAATACTCACAGGTGCACAGTTTTATTATGAGGACACCAAGGAGAGCAGGTTATTTGTTCGTGGCTTTTTACTACCGTATCCTAATAATTTTAAAGCAAAACATAATAGCAATATATTGATCCACTACTTCAACCCAACGCAAATTTGCCTGCGTAACAGGGTGCTTATTGAAATGATTGAAACTTGCCTGTTCCACACGTAGTAAAAAGTCCTTTGATTAATTTATTTCGTGAGTGATCCATATTTTAAATCTAGTATATCTGAAAGCATTGTAAGAATTCGTTGAAATAAATCTTAAAGAGAAACAGCAAAAAGCATTAGCCATTCCTTGAGAAGATACTACTCTACTTCCCAATTTCAGATAAAATCGTATTCAACATTTTTATACAAGTTTACTTTATCCAGTTAAAGTTTATCTACCAGACATGGGAATGCCACAAAACGTACTACACAAAAACCCTTTAAACATAACGAGGGATATTATCTTAGGACCTACTTCCTTTCGCTCGTTTGGATAACTTTATTTGAAATCCGAAGTCTATTATATATGCTAAACTTGTATAACCGGGTCTTTTTATTAGTATAAAGTTCTTTGATCTTTTTCTTAGGTTAACTTAATATTAAATCCAATATATCGAAGAACCTAGACCTTGTGAACATTAGTTGAAGTGAATCCTGTTAGGTACAGAAACAGCAAAAAGGAATTGCGATTTTTCGAGGTGATACGACTCGGCTACTTAGAAAAACACTTCGCAATCTCAAGTAAAACCGTGTTCAAATACTTTTAAATAAGATTACTTTATATATTTAAAGCTTTTCTGCTAGGCAGGGCAATGCCTAAAATGTACTAAACAAACAATACATTTTCCGTATTGTAAAGTCTTTTGATTATTTTCGTAGTTAACAATGTTTTAAGGCAAGCACATCTTTAAGCATTGTAAGTATTCCTTAAAATAGAATTTATAGCAGAAACAGCAAATTCTGTCAGACGTGGTAATGCCCAAAAATGAAGTACTACAAAAACACTTTAAATAAATGGAAAGATAGGTTATCTAAGTCCGAAATCCAGTACATCTGTAAACATTGCAAACACTCTTTGAAATGAATCCAACTATGAAAACAGCAAAAAGGAATGGGAACTCTCTGATTCCTATGTAATGGAGATTAATACTTTTATAAAAGCTTTACTTATTTATTTAAATTTTTTCTGCCAGGTATGGTAATGGCTAAAAATAAGTGCTACAAGGAACACATCAAAACTGCGTACATTAAATGAAGGATGGTATTAACTTAGGACCTACTTCCTGTCGTTGGTTTGCATTGAAGTGAAGTGCACTTTGGTTCGTTGGTTAGTTGTTGGTTAGTTGGTTAATCGTTGGTTTGCATAAATTCATTTGCAATCCAAAGTCCTCAACCAAAGGAAAGGCTAGAAAGAAAACGCAGATTTTCAAAGAGTATGGCTTCTACGAAAAGGTTTTATCACAAATACCAAAATTTATTAAAAGTTGTATTTTCATATACGAGCATTCTGCACCTATTTCCGTATTCATTCGATGGAAGACATTTGAAATTCACCACGAGCCGCTTGAAACTTTTTATTTGGAGCTACACAACTTGGTGTACTACTGTCGCACTTTGCTACGCTTCATTTAGATTGCTGAAAGAGCTTCATGAGCCTGATCCCACGTTTAAAGCACACAAAATAATGATTTATCTACAGTACTATTTGTCTGGCGTTTTAGCAGTCGTGATAGACTTGACTCTATTATTTAGATCAGAGGAAATAACACAGCTCTATAAAGCAACAATAACCTTAACTCAAAAATTTGAAGGTTAGACTTTTTACATTTACGCATTCATTCCATTTTTAATCAATTTATATTAACAGCTTTTCTAATTTTAGAAATTGTGTTTCCTTGCAGAATCAAAAATTGGGAAACGATTGGATACCGCAGCTCAATACAAATTGGCAAAGCACTTGCATCGGCTTGGACTTTTGGTCGTCACAGCACATTTTCCCTTGGTTTTATTTTTTGCGCTGCAGGCTGTATCCGGTAAAGACTTAGATCCCGTACATAGGTTTATGAAGGAAAATTTGCATGAAGAATTCTATACCTTTGTACCCGTTAAAATTTCCGTGTTTCTTATAGTATTTTATGTTTTATCACATCCGGTGATTACACTGATTTTGTTTTTGGGTTTTGTTATCCTTTTTACTGGAAATGTAAGCTTTTATGTGAAGGCCATTTATCCAAGCGCAGATGACAAAAGTAAGGAGGATTTGTTTGAAGCCATTCATTTCTACGTCTCTACAAAACTCCTAATTCGCAAATTCAATGCAGTATTTTCCAATATTATTGCACTCGGCTTCTGCTTATTAAATATTCTCCACATGCTTTGCACTTTTTCCTCCATACAACTATTCCATGCCATTCCCATGCCTATGTACTTGGCCATGCCTATTTACTCCATACTGCTCACCATAGCCGATAAATATTTCGTTGGAGGTTTGGGAGCTATTCATGAGAACACAGCTCAGTTCCATCCAAAGTGGAGAAAACTTGTCTGCAGTAAATATTCCGCACGACGACTCAAAGTATGCAAACCTTTTGGAGCGGAATTCATGGACTGGTTTCCAATTAAAAGAAATACTTTTACTACATTCATGTCCATGGTTGTTGATAATACGATCGATTTGATATTGGCAATAGAAATAAAATAAACACTCGTTTTTGGTAATATAAACTCTAAAGACTGTAATGCTTTGATTGTATTTTTATTATTCTTTACAACATCATTTAGTTTAGGTTGTATCATAATTCTTGGCACAGAAGATAATAAATAATGCGCGCCATCTAAGGAATTTACGTTCATTCTATTTATAAAAGGATCTATCTTGCTGTATAATAAAATCTTCACGAAATAAGTAATTTTTTGAGTTGCACTGATCTATTATAAAATTTGTCTACATTTACTACTCAAATACCTATAATATACGTTTTTCAATATGAGTAGTAAGTACAGGAAGGATTTAATTACAGGCACTTACAACATGGATAGGATTTAATTACAGGCACTTACAACATGGATAGGATTTAATTACAGGCACTTACAACATGGATAGGATTTATACAGGACATAATAGGGGATGTCCATTTTTTCTACGTTTGGTTGACGCAGGAAAGTCTATATCAAAGGCAGCTGACTGAGGTAGAAAAATTTGGTTGACGCAACATCAGCATACGTGTGGTTGACGGTATGTGTAATGTTGGCTGTCTTCATTTGCGCGTTTGGATGACTTAGCCGACTGCTGGTTGACTTCAATACCAATGGTAGCTATTATGAATATCCCTTATTACATAGGAGTTATAACAAGGTAACCACATGTCACCCTGTGTATGTTACAGCTACTATGTAATCAAATGTTCAAATCAGCTATTAGACGTTTTTGTTTAGATGACGTAGGTAAATTAAGTTTTTCCCTCAAATTATTTTGCATGCAAGAAATATCCTCGTCAACTACAACTACGTCTACAACTCGTGGTGTTGGTGCTTGAGGGTAACTATTTAATTTATTATGCAAGTGTTCAGGAACCTTGAGGTCGACTTCAAAATAACCAATTTCATCCTCGTTACCAATGCCTAAAATAAATTGCTTTGGATTTGGTCTTATGCGCTTATCAAGGAATTTCTTTGACACCCATTTAAACAAATCCCTTGGCAAAAATTGAGATAATGCATGCCCATAAAGATTATATGCATATCAATACATTAACCATGATGTTGGCCTTTTGTTATTATAACCAGGTGTATATGGATTGTTTGCCTTAGCTAACTAAGCCATCCCTAACGGCTGTTTTACCCATAAATGCATTGTGGGGTCTTTGATATATTTTAATTCAACTCATGTCATTTTCAGCATTGCATCTAAACTACACATAGGTAAAGAAAAATAAAGCCCCACGTCTAAACCAAAAGCATCGTAAAGCGTGTCTCTTAACTTCAACCAAACATCTGCTAGCAGCACTGTGTCACACTTGACATACAAGTCATACCATTTACCCATGTTTTTTATTTTTAGCTCTTGCCAAACTAATTGTGCATTTGCATCACTTTATCGGCTATCTCAGCCCCTGTAAATTCATTTTTGAAACATTCTTTTAGAGGAAGTTGTGTTTCTTTAAATGTCTCTATAGAGTCCATGTATGAATAGGGATAGGCACCTTTGTTGAGAAAAAGTTTAATACAATCTTTTGGTAACTCCTGAAAAGCCTCTTCCATACAAGGAAATTTTGTGTTACTTTCCTTCATATTTTTAACTAGAGCATCTAACAATTCAGTCAGAAAACGAAAACTATCAATAATTTTAATTTGCTTATTCAAAATTATACTCATGAATTTTTCAGAGCTTTCTGGAAAGACCTATATATTTTTTATTTTTTCATAAGCTGAAGCTTGGACAATGTGAAGTCACCGTGGTAACCTGTTAAGTTGTGAAACACAACTGGAATCTTCTGGAACTTGGAGATAGTCAAGCATTTCTTTATCTGCTTTACTACCACTTTCTAGACTTACTTTCTAGACGTACAGAGAGCAAAATGAATTCCAGTCATGAAAACAGTATGGACTCCTTGGACGCAGCGGTAAGAACTTAGAGCGTAAGAACTACATGTGTTATGAAATTCTTTTATTTATATTTCTTTGCATTACTTTATAGGATTTAGAGGACCTAATTGCTGCCGCGGAACATGCTGAAATGATTGAAGAAGCAGGTTTTTTATCTTTGACGACCCCGTAGTAGACGTGTTGGATCCCCGTTCAGGAGAATTTTACTCCGACGCCGACTACGACTCTACAGTACCCATCAACAACAACAAAAGAACACCTTCTCCACCACCTTTTCCACCATCTGAGGAAAGTGAAGAGGATACAGAAGACTCAACCACCGACTCATCATCGGACACAAGCAGTGTCCAGAAAGCCAGCCAAAGAAATCGAAGAATCATTGAATCTGACAATGACACTACGCAAGAAATTGAAAATGGAGATGACACTGTCCCAATACATTCGTCAGTTGGTGTCCCACGGAATCTAGCGTATACATACTTCGTCATTGAGCGTTGGCGAGGGAGCAAACCTGGCACCGAAAACTGGTGCGTGCTTACTTGGTTTAGGGATAATCCATCGCGGCCCAATACCACTGGGAATGTGGTTTACACATTCGTCATTACCAGAGATACAACAAAAAATCAGTCATACTAGAGTGTGTACCCTTTCCAATTTCCATTTTTGATGAAATGCGTTCTTCGACACATAAGCAGCAAAAACAAAATTCATCAGCATTTAATTTTATTGAACACAATTGGTGAGTCAATTAATCTTATTTACTAAAACCACCCGTTCTTCGAACGGGATAAATTATGAAATGTGACTGGATTGCAAAAGATTCGTAGCGCCAAACCAAAATTATTTTTTCTAAAAGATGATTTTTAGGCCATAGGGAAATCAATTTCGCCGTAATAAACAGTTAAAGTTTATTGCCAAGATTAAAATACGTACAAATATTCTGAATGAAATGCAGAAGGTACAGTACATGGCGTGCGCCGACTACAACGATGGTGGAGCAAATGGACCTAGGTGGAGCAAATGGAGCTAGGTGGAGCAAATGGACCTAGGTGGAGCAAATGGAGCTAGGTGGAGCAAATGGAGCTAGGTGGAGCAAATGGAGCTAGGTGGAGCAAATGGAGCTAGGTGGAGCAAATGGAGCTAGGTAGAGCAAATGGAGCTAGGTGGAGCAAATGGAGCTAGGTGGAGCAAATGGAGCTAGGTGGAGCAAATGGAGCTAGGTGGAGTAATTTTCTGGCTCCACCCGCCAGATCCTCTCTAGCTCCACCCGCCAGATCCTCTCTAGCTCCACCCGCCAGATCCTCTCTAGCTCCACCCGCCAGATCCTCTCTAGCTCCACCCGCCAGATCCTCTCTAGCTCCACCCGCCAGATCCTCTCTAGCTCCACCCGCCAGATCCTCTCTAGCTCCACCCGCCAGATCCTCTCTAGCTCCACCCGCCAGATCCTCTCTAGCTCCACCCGCAAGATCCTCTCTAGCTCCACCCGCCAGATCCTCTCTAGCTCCACCCGCCAGATCCTCTCTAGCTCCACCCGCCAGATCCTCTCTAGCTCCACCCGCCAGATCCTCTCTAGCTCCACCCGCCAGATCCTCTCTAGCTCCACCCGCCAGATCCTCTTTAGCTCCACCCGCCAGATCCTCTCTAGCTCCACCCGCCAGATCCTCTCTAGCTCCACCCGCCAGATCCTCTCTAGCTCCACCCGCCAGATCCTCTTTAGCTCCACCCGCCAGATCCTCTTTAGCTCCACCCGCCAGATCCTCTTTAGCTCCACCCGCCAGATCCTCTTTAGCTCCACCCGCCAGATCCTCTTTAGCTCCACCCGCCAGGTCCTCTTTAGCTCCACCCGCCAGATCCTCTTTAGCTCCACCCGCCAGATCCTCTTTAGCTCCACCCGCCAGATCCTCTCTAGCTTCACTTTACCTTACCTGTGACTGTGTCATGCTTCATGCTGTACTACAGATGAACAGGGCACGGTACATACTACGTATAGTAATTGGAGATGTGCAGGTGGAATAGGAAAATGAGTGAGTGCAAGTGTAGCCGTAGCTCACGTTTATTGAGCTCTCACTGCACAGCACTCCTGCTGCACTCCTCCCTCATGCGCAGCGGGCCGGATTGCTATGTGCAGTAAGAGACAACAGTCGCATTTTAACTATATGATGGCAAAACAAAGCAAAAGCAAACGCTCAGGGGGTATGTTTGTTTTTAACATGCCTTTTGAGGCTGTCGGATCTTCCAAACTCTTTGAGACAGAAGTCGCACTTGTACGGCTCCTTGTGCACGTCCTGACACTGGTGGCGAATCCGGTTCGGCTGCTATTTTCCTAAAATAAAACAGAATAATGAAGAAACAACAAACAAAAATCGCAAATTCATATGCAAATCTCAGGCTAACAATTAAATCACTGCGAAAATAATTGCAATTAACTTACTACATCCGGAATAGTAATCCTAAATATTGGAATAAGGACCCTTGAGAACAATTTTTCCGTGCAAAAAAATGTTCGGCTTTGGGACTGGTACTTTACTAATAACCGCCTCCTTAGTCTTCCCAACAGTCGAAAGTTTCTTCGGAAATTTCGTCACCGAAGGCGCAGGGGAAGAAGCAACGGAATTATCCTCATGGACACGGTATACATCAGACCGTGACAACACAATTTTTAACCCTGTCTCCTCCAGGGGTCGAACTTTCACCATCAATCGCATTATCCGAATATCTAAACGGCGGCTTTCCTGCGCACGCACACGAAAAAGCACCTCCTGCGCTTCCACTGTCACAACCAGAACAAGAAAATTACAAAGAGCCAACAACAAATATACCTCAAACGAATATGAAAAAAATAAAAACCGTCTACCAGAAACGGAGAAAATTACTCACCAAGACGAGAAATCTCAGAAGGGCGGAACCGGTTAGGTTCATACAGCTCCTCATCTTCAACAGCCGATAGGTGAGACAAGGCTTCAAACAGAAAAGAGAGTACCGTTTTTGCGTCCTACTCCTTTGGCGCATACCCCTCGAAACTTCACCCACAATGCTCTGGGGCATTCCCTTCACCTAAAGCACCTCGCTGTTTCGCGGACAGTCTCTTCCATCTTTGTAAAACACAGTGCATGCATCACACAAAAACAATTGGCCGGACGAACAAATTTCTTTACCAACGGACATTGAGGACGATAACACTGCAAGTCCATAGTAGCCACACACATCAACCGAGGAGCACTCGGAGCTCTATGCTTGATCACTTTAGTCGCCGGCTGGATCTCCACATCATTGGGACCCTCATCTTCCACAATTGGAGCTTCCATCAGCGCCTTCAACTCACTCTCAGCTTCAGCTTCATGCTGGCTAGAAGTCGTCAATAAAGCTTATCAATCAATCAATCAATCACTCTCACCGATGTCGGGCACCTCAACTCGAGCCACATTACGGCTACGTAAACCTATCTCATAATCTTACCGTAATCTCACCATCTTCCAAAAGCATAATGGCCACTTAACTGGAAAAAAAAACTGAACAGAAAAATCAAAATTCTGGAGCACCAACGGGAACAAACTGAACTTCTCGAAAAACAGAAAAATCTGAAAAAGTCACATGACTATACTCCTACTGACCACCATCCCAAGGGATGCAACAGAATATCTCCGTGTCGGATGACCTTAATTGACACTTGCAATAGCTTTAACATGACTTTTATGGGAAACGTAAAACTAATGTATGTATGTATGAACGTTTGAATCTAATTAGGATCAGCAATTAAGACTACGGTAATAAGTTAATAGGTAATACCAGTGATTAGTATAAGTTACTATTAATTAGCATAATTTGTCATTTAATTAGTGCATGATAATTTTTAATTATAGTTTCGCATTGTCACTAACAATTAACCTTTATTATCATTTTTTGTTACCTAATACATGTAATTGGCAAATTCAGGATGAAATGGTTATCAATGAAAATTATTTTCTCGTTTTCAGAAATGCAACATAAAGGCATATATAAAAATTTAATTTGTTTGTAAGGCTGAAACTGGATCAACTCTTTCCTCACTCACCCTCAACCCTCTACGTTGTGCCAACGTTCGTCAAAGGAGGCCAGGATGTGCCGGGACTTTACTCGTCCCACCTTACTACGCGAACCCACCAAAAACCTATCTATTTACCCAGAACGAATATCCTCAGTCGAGTGGGGACACAGGAGTTGAGAAGGTCTCTTGCCTAGTCCCTCGTAACTGTCATAAAATATCCTGTGGTGAGATTACCATTGGACCAAGTACAACACTAAATAGAATAAACTAAACCTATCCCTCCTGAAACTAAGTCAGCTCTCCCAAATTATCAGTCTATATTTATTGCATACGTGTACCTTATTCTCATCTTGGCATGTCATGGTTTTCTTCACTAGCAGTATTAATTGAATGGGCTTGTTGAACATCTTTTTCGGTTTCCCACAAAAACTTGATAGTGGTCATCGCGCTTTCCTGGGAAGGGACATTTAAAACTGGAATTAATGCATCCCCTTCGCCACAGGTTGAAGTCACTGTAATGAAAATTTATTCTTTCTAAAAAAATGGAGACTCGGAGACTTCGAACCACTTGGGTTATGTCTCATGTGAGTAAGGAAGGTATAAGGTAGGCTTTTTCCACAACTACTGCACACCAATATGTATCCACATAAGGCGTCTATCCCCGCAACTATGTAGATACGACAAAGGTCGCCCTGGTCTTTTAATCCCCAGTACACAATTACACTGCGATAGACACAGGAGTCGCTTTCATGTGTTATGATCGCACAGTAGAGTGGAGGAATAAACAACTTCCTTATGATGCAGAGCAGCCCAACTTGCTCTGCATATCTTAGGAACAAATGACGGATTTAGAAAATTAAGAGATTAGGGAAGGCAAAGATAGACAGAAATGTTAAGGTAATACAATTCTGGCAATCGAGGAACATGGAAAAAACTTACACATGTGTAATGAATGTACTAATGAGGGTAGGAAAAAACCGTGTACTATACCAATGTTAGCGAGCGATCCCCTACGGGATTCGAACAGTAGACCTTCGAGAAAACGATTCAATGCGTTAACCCGTAGTCCAACTCGGCTTGCCCCCTTATTCTTTTTATGACACCAACACTTTTCTGTTTAAATTAAATATTTAGAACGTCCACCAACCTAGGTTGGTGGACGTTATAATTAGTTTAACTGTAATTTAGCTTACAATGAAATAGACTCATCTTTAAACGAGGATGCAAAATTGCAGCCACAATGAAATGTTCAATTTGAATACCTTCCATTCGAGTTATCAGATTTGATAATTGATTTATGCTCAAACCTGGAAAATGTTGACTAGCTGTTTTCTGAGTCCCTTAATAAACTAAATAATTTAGAAGACTCTTCTGTGCTGAAATACGTCTGCGGAGCAACTAACGATATATTTTGGCTCAAGCGTTACTTTTTCATTGATTTGGTAGCTGCTTGTGATGTACAATTTGTATTTCAAGAGATATTGCAGCAAGGCTTATTAGAGGAAGTTTCACTTTCAAGAAAAAAAACTGGTACTACAAATTTATAGGACCACGAACCAGAGATACAACTGCTGCGGATGGGTTGCAATGGGAATACAGTTCTGGAAAGGAGAAAATGAGTTTCGAAACCATCGTACAGTTGTTCTATTCACAGGCTGTAGTTGATAGAGATGCTCATGTAGTTGATTTCTGGGCACGGAAAAACCACCGGAATCATCCGGCCACCCATTTTACTCCGTGTTGTACTATTCTTCAAAATGAATATAGGCAACGGTATTTTTAGTTTTTTGAAAGTACTCTGATGCCCGTTAAGTGTGAACAACTATCTAGATCGTTGTTCGAACTGAAGTACATGCGTATTGTATCTTATCATTTTGTATTTGTTCCAACCTTTAGATTTCCATGGATAGCCTTGCCAATGTGTTTTCGCAAGCGTTCGAGTCTACAAAACCCCTACTAATGTCTGTTTACAAAATACGAATTCATTTGACTAGTTCACAATACCTGGCATCCAACACAGCAGTAAGAGTTCCTCATCAAGACTTGTCCCTTTGCAAAGTGATATATGACTGGAGAACTGCTCATGCAAAAATTTTTGATGAGTCACCGTGAAATATGTTTACGGAATAGCATACTGTAACTCTTTTGAATCTACATCCAGGAAATTTAGAAGAGCTTAAATCTGTCATAAATAGTTCTCATGGAAATTTTTGTCGACGTCTTTTGGCACTTGGATAGACACATTGTTTAACCCTATAACCCAAGGTGAAAGCTACTATACTAAAATAATGGCTATTCGGTGTAATAACTGCCGTCTAGTGGCTGGACATGCTGGCTGGGGATGTCCACTGCCGTGGAGAATTGAGAGAACGGAGGAAAACTTTAAAAAATGACGAATCCAGGTCGCGCGAAAATCATAGACGCCAAGTTACAAAGCGGGAAAATGTCAGACTGCGAAAGCAAATAGAGAAAGCTTCAAGCCGACGTTGACGTTAGCACCCGGAAAGGTTGCCCACCCGAATTCAGAACAACGACCTAGGTTGATGTTCTGAATTCTGAAATCTGACTAATTTAGTTTTATTTTATTTTCAAATAAGTTGTATTACATTAAATATATAAGTTTCAGCATACTGAAGTTCCTATTACAAATTGGTTTCCTTTTATCCGTTTTAACTAATTACTTTGCAGGAACGAGTTATTTAATTTTACATAGATGTAGTCATTTATCACATTTACTTTAAATCCCATTGCATAATAGCCAGTGTAATATGTAATTTCAGTGCATACCCTACCATTTACTTACTACCGGTTCACAGGTAATTATGATTTTGGCATTATAATTACGGTATATTTTTCTTTGCTTTTCTATTTTGCATATTATGTGTTTTGTTACGCCTATTGAATAAATAAAATGGCAACTAAACCCGACAAAACTCCTGTTTTAATTTCCATGTCAGTGGCTCAAAATTTCCTATTTCCGACGAACCAATAAAATATTTTGTCTTGCATCATTGGATCTACATAATAACTCTACCTTCTGCTGTAGTAAACTTACACTCCTTCAAATTCAAAGTAAATTGAAAACATTGTGTACGTATACGTAATTAAGTACGTTTTTTTACATTTACAAAAGAGTGGTTATATACGAGGTTTTGGACCATCCAAAGCATGTTTTTATGCTTTGGATGGCACCGCCTCAAAACCCACGTGTCCCCAACCACGTGCCCCAAGGGGTATGCAAAGAAACCCAAAATTTATGTAGCGCACCAATTAATTTAATGCATAATGCATAATATACAATAAAATTAGCTTATTTATTGGTTTATTTAATTGTGATTACATAAAGTAGATACATAAAACATTTATATCGGTATAAATAAATATTTCAGTATCAAAAGTTCTCATTAAAAATGGACCTAGATAATACGTATAAAAGTATTTAGGTACTTACAATTAGAAAATTGAATAGAATACAATATATACTACGAGTAGTAAGCAAATTGCTAAATATAATTGTAGTAAAACATTTTGTAACTCATTAATGACACTTTCCTGCAACTCTTTCTGCAATACTTGTTTTACAAAACAGATACTTAATTATTGCATTAATTAATATATCGTTTGATGAAGGAGTGTAATTAATGTCGAATTTACAACGACAGTATTATTTTGTGATTAAGTGATTATACACAACTACGACGATACATACTTAACGATATACAGAAATGAATTCTGCAGGCACTTGACTTGTAGATGATATAGTACTGTATACAATATTTGTATTTACTGAGCTCACCAAATATCAGCCAGCTTATTAATAGTCAATTTAAAATTAGTGATTAGCGATATCAACATTAGGTAGCAGTGGTCAATTTGCGACACTGAGCGACATTTTAATTTTAATTTTGTGGTTACTCTATTCCACAATACAGGTATAAAAAATATATAAATAAAAGTTCATTTTAAAAGAGTTACCATACTCCTACTTACGGTGGAACCGGTCCACCAGGTCCCGAAGCGAGTACGGGCTCCTGTCAATGACAGGAGCACAACCGCGTCCACGCCCACGAGGTGCATCGTGCAGAAGGATTTCCTTCATAGGCTCCGGAAAGAGTGGCACTCGAGCAGAAGCACGCTCATCTGGCCCAAAGTCCACAAACTGCTGCCAGTTGTGCTGAGGTGGTGGTGGAGGAGGTGGTGGTGGTATTGGACACGGAATGAGAGGAGGAAGAAGACGATTGGGTGGTTCTCGTAACCCGCCCAGAAGATCGCCAATTGCAGCATCAGCTCCACTACCACCACCACCACCAGGAGGTCCAGCTCCAGCGTTGGTTTGACCGCGACGGCGACGACGACTGAGCCACCACACCATCACACCTCCAAAGGCTGAAACTAAGCCCTATAATAAGAATCAATTTATTTGATTCTTATTGATTTATTTGGTTAATAATAATATAATATTTGGTATGTATTTGATAATACGCTTACCAGTTTCCACTACTGACATAGTGGAAAAATTCCATTGCTCCGCAGCGACCGTCGCAGCAGCTGTTGGAACAACGGTCGCTGGAGGACATGGTTCCCCTTCCCTAGAGAAAACGTTGACCCCCTCTGAGAAACCACAGCCGCACATAAAATCTTCTGTCCAACTGCAGAGTTGGAGAAACATTCCCTCACAACTCGCATTCCCTAAAATCCATACAATCTAAAAAACAAATACATTAATCATATTAATTAAAAACTAATTATTTAAAAATTATTATTTACTAATTATTCATTACAACTAGCAATTAAAAAAATTTAGTAATTAAATAATTTAAATTACAACTAATATAAGGCAAAGTAACTTCGTAACTAATTAACTTACTAACAAGAGCTTTCCAATTATTCTCTATTGGGATGAAAACAGAAGTAAACAACAATGCTGGATTGTGTAAAGACAATTTAGGAATAGGTAGTATAATCTATTTTTATTGCCTAGCCTCGAAGGCGAGAACACGGTTAGACTTGATGTTGGTTGAGATGAGTTGCACATTATACATTATACATCCATTCGACTCCAAATGTTACAACATTGGAGCGATCGTTTGGAAAATATAGAAATGAGAGATTAACAATAAATAATGATATAAATATAAATAATAAATAATGATATAAATATAAATAATAAATAATGATATAAATATAAATAATAAATAATGATATAAATATAAATAATAAATAATGATATAAATATAAATAATAAATAATGATATAAATATAAATAATAAATAATGATATAAATATAAATAATAAATAATGATATAAATATAAATAATAAATAATGATATAAATATAAATAATAAATAATGATATAAATATAAATAATAAATAATGATATAAATATAAATAATAAATAATGATATAAATATAAATAATAAATAATGATATAAATATAAATAATAAATAATGATATAAATATAAATAATAAATAATGATATAAATATAAATAATAAATAATGATATAAATATAAATAATAAATAATGATATAAATATAAATAATAAATAATGATATAAATATAAATAATAAATAATGATATAAATATAAATAATAAATAATGATATAAATATAAATAATAAATAATGATATAAATATAAATAATAAATAATGATATAAATATAAATAATAAATAATGATATAAATATAAATAATAAAAAAGATTTCTCCTTGAGACTCTGATCGTGGTGCACATACGTCTGTGCTGCTCTCCGCAAAATTAATTTTTTTAGTAGTATAAATCGGCGGAATTCAGTGAAATTTGTGTGGTCCGGTGACCCTGAGACGTGACCAGTACGGTGAGAGTGACATTTTTGCGTGAAAGTGAGAGCTTTTGTCCGTTTTTGGTGCCTCGCCGAAACATCAAAATTAGAAGATGGTCGAACCTTATCGCGGAGAACTTTGCATAGGAATTTGTGGCGGTATGCAAACGAGACCTTTCTACTCACGAGGACACTGTCTACGTCTACGTCCACTGTGTGTTGTGTTGGGTGTAATCTGATCCAAGAAATCACATAGTCATCCTTCGACTGTTGCTGTTCTGCATATCTGGACTTATTGGAAAGGAGAGTTGCTGTACTCTTACGTGCTTAAGTCAACACTCATGAGGACGGGAGGCTCCGGCGGCTCAAGCATCTCCATGCAAATCTTTTTCATTTGGTCTGTGTCTTCTGATAGCAAACCGATAAGCTTCAATTCAACATAAACTACTCACCTTGGTCAGTCAGACAGGTCACTCGCAAACACAAAGTTTCATATCTACATATTCTGAGTCTCAAGGAGAAGCTCCGCTAATACACGAGTATTGGCGTAACTTCTGTAAGCCGATAAAGACAAGGCAGGTATATACTAATATAAGATTTTTTCATGGTCTTTTTTTCATATATGTATGTATGATAATGTATAATACTGTAATGATTTTTCTGGAAGTATGTGTGCGGGGTCTAATAATTCTTTCGTCTACTACTCACTGTAAGTCCTGTACGGCAGATCTCCGCGGATACTAGTGTCATTTGTTAAATATTCCTTATATGGTTGTATTTCGCCTGGACAGTATTAATTGTGTTCCAGTTTCTGGTAGTTTGTGGGTGTGGTGAACGGAGGATATAATTTTGTACGATTATGGAAAGCTGAATCTTACTGTGTTGTATTTCAAAGTGTATAATAGGATGTTAGCAGGGGGGATTCGGTGTCGTCATGAATAGAATTCTCTCCTGTTAACATTGCCATTCTAAATATGTAATCAATGAATCTCTGTAATG
This sequence comes from Yoshiicerus persimilis, assembly GCA_020352615.2. Classification (NCBI taxonomy): domain Eukaryota; kingdom Metazoa; phylum Arthropoda; class Collembola; order Entomobryomorpha; family Tomoceridae; genus Yoshiicerus; species Yoshiicerus persimilis. The sequence goes on from CM036940.2 coordinate 92,435,435, forward strand.
TGTATTGAATGTACCGCAGGTCAAATTCAATTAATAAATACATACATACATAAATAATAAATAATGATATAAATATAAATAATAAATAATGATATAAATATAAATAATAAATAATGATATAAATATAAATAATAAATAATGATATAAATATAAATAATAAATAATGATATAAATATAAATAATAAATAATCATATAAATATAAATAATAAATATACATATAAATATAAATAATAAATAATCATATTAATATAAATAATAAATAATCATATAAATATAAATAATAAATAATCATAAATATATAAATAATAAATAATGATATAACTAATGGACTATAAATTAAGTTGGCCATTTAAAAAAAATGGCCTTAATATCTAATTAATATATCGATTTCGATTCTGGTTTATTGAAAAATTATTGATTCGATTTAATTTTACAGTTATCGTAGCGTCAAATTATTGAATCCACTTATTGTGAAATGAATAGTTTCGATTTAACTGCTAAATTATCGATTCGACTTTGCAAAAATTCTGATTCGATTGGAATTATAGTGATTCGTTTTCAAAATAAAATTATCCATTCGATATCAATGTAAAATTATGGATTCGATATCAATGTAAAATTATGGATTCGATTTCAAAGTAAAATTAACTATTCGATTTCAAAGTAAAATTAACTATTCGATTTCAAAGTAAAATTAACTATTCGATTTCAATGTAAAATATCGATTCGACGTCAATGTAAAAATATCAATTCGATTTGATTTTACTGTAACATTATTTATTCGATTCGATTCGATATACATGCAATTTGATATACAAGAAATTTCAGGATCCCAGCTCTAATATTCATGCCATAATATTATGCCTGGGCTGTACGTCCACGCTTTCCATCTGATGGGGAGTTGAACTAAATGTAAACAAAACAAACAGGATTTTAGATAAACATAGACAGATAAGGGATAGATGTACCGCCAAAGTGAGATCATAAGTATTTACTACATCAGGTCACAAATTTTATTGTTTTTCATTGAAAACCATTTGGTCTTTCTTTCCAAGGTAATGATGACAAAATTAAATTTTAGAAGGTTATTTAAGACCTAATTAAGCCGGAATTGTTTTCTCAGCCCACTCACTTTCAAAGTTGATACTGACTGAAAACAGAAATGAACAAAACATTTATTAGGAAAATGTTGCGAAATTAATTACTTATTATGCTTACCAGTTCAGAAGCAAATAGTGTTGCCGCTAACATTCCTGACTCTATCAGTGTGGTACAATTTTGAGCCAAATAAATAAACAAATAAATGCGACAAATACAGATAATTTTCTAACCATATTCAACACTATGCAGGAAATGCAACGATAATATGAAAACGCCAAGATTCCGAATAGCCCTAGGCTTTTAGGGAAAAGGTCGACCGATTGGTCTCAAATGCCAAGAGGCGTAGAGTTGAACACGACGAAGATGAACTGTACACGAAGTACATGAAAAACGTTCCATTGGAAGAGAGACCTGCTACCCGTTTCAGAAAATATATGCTATCAATTGCAAATCCAGAGATTCCAGTTCGTGAATCGGATTTACTGTACAATGAGTACTTACAGGATATTCCAGCGCATGAGAGAAAAAATATTCTCTTTGATACATATGTACAAAAGTTTTTAGACATGACTAAAAAATAATTTTGCCATTAAAATAATCAATAAAACAATGGAAACGCCGAAACAAAATATTTTTTTTCAGGGATTTTACAACAAATTATAAAATATAATTTTAATTATCATCATACCACCTTGCATTACATTGTATTGCATTGTATTATACTGAAATTATTTTTTCGTAATTGTGATGGAAATTACATTACCTCATGTATTGTAGTATATAGAAACCAATCCAGGGGTTGCAACTGTGCATTATCTTTAATGAATATAAAAGTAATTACAGGTTTTCATCTAAATTTTTTCTAGTTTACGACAGTATAAGATGTGGTTATATTATTAACAATGATTTTCAAATGTACCGCTTACGTTATAGTATTACAACGTTATCCTTAATACTCTTTAGCTGTAGAGGAAGAATTTTATGTTTTCTGTACTGTAATACATGATGCTTCATAATGGTAAGCAACATTCAAAAAGCACAATCTGCTGTCTAATATTTTGAATAGTCTTTTAGTAATCAAATGTATAATGACATTATTTTTATGCAAAAACTATTACTTAATACCCAATTCTTAAATTATTAAATAGCATATTTTCGTTTCAAAATAAATACATAATAAAGTCCAATGGGTAATACAGCACCTTACAGGAATAGAGCCTGATAAATTTCCAAAAATATTTAAATATATGTATGTTATACATCTATATAACATACATATGTTATATAGGGCTATGCTATGCTATGTTATATTTTCATGTATAGTTCTCCACGCAGATTAGATTTTGATAGGGGACCCATCTGAGATTTGTATCACTCTATGACTGATTTGTATCATCAGAGTAGCTGATGCAGGGTGATTAAATCAACAAGATTAGATTCACATTAGAAAATTTTAAAATGGAGTTCTAATATTATGAAAATAATTGTAGGTGATTTTTTTTAATATATCAAACTTATTTACGAATAACTCTTTTTTCATATGCCACAATCATTAAGCACAACTCCAGAAATGCATCATAAAAAGAAAAATAGCTTTGGCTGCCCATTGTATTTTCAATAGTCAGTCAACCTTAGAGGTTGTGTAAGTTGTGTTCAACTATTAACAAATCAATGCTGTCACCCCGTTGTCAGTTATTCTTAAGAATCATCAGATCTTTGATTTATTTATTAGGCTAAGTTAGTGTTCCAGAAAACTTCCAGAAAACACTAGTTAGCTATCAAAAGGATACTCTTGTTGTAGTGTAGGTTGTAAATGATAGAGAATGGTGATGAGACTAAATGACTACTAAACTAAGGATACTTGTGCTGTACGTTGCCGTCAAATGTGAGACTGAGACGCGACACTCAATGATTGTAACGCTCGTGATACTAAGTGCTGTTTTTTTTAAAGCACAGTATTTAGTGATTTTGTATGTGGCCGTTCATTTCCCATTCATTTCCCAATTTCCCACCCAGTAGGAAATTTTGCTTTCCACATTTCCCAGTGGGAAACGGAAAGACCTGATTGAAATTGAAGCATTTAATACTATCTTCGTTATCGTTAAACGAAATCTATAGTTATTTGTGTTTTGTTGAAAGTACATAATTTAATTAACATCTCAGATTATCAATAAGGAGTGAAACGGACAGTTCTGTCGTTCTGAAACACTTGAAAATCTACTCAAACTGATCGTACGTTCGACATCCAACAATTTTCATTAGGAACATTAATTATTTACAACATTAAGCTACATTAATTAATTACAGAAATACAATTCAAAATTTAAATCGATTAATTCACTTCTTCTATACAATTTCTTGCTATGCCCTGTCGTCGACAGCAAGGATGATCCCAAATTATTACTTGTATTTACTTGACCTACTTACAGTGCAAGTTAATTTTCTATTTCCCTTATTATTCATACACAATGTTTAAACGAGCTTAAGTATTACTAATAATTAATCCACATTTAATTTTATTGATAGTAATTAAAATCTTAGTGCATATTGCATCTGTAGGTTAACACGATAGATTTCATGTTTTGGATTTGGGATAAAAAGTATTTATTACTAAAAACTAATAATTAATGTAACAAATGTAGAAAGTATAATTATTTAAATTCAATCTAGCAATTAGGAAAACACGGTAGAGTAGAAATGCACACATTATTATTGTACATGGGATTCATTGCATTCCATTCAATTGTTTTTTGTAGAGAATCTTCAGTTAAATCCTCACTACTAATATAAAAAGAAGTAGAATAATATGTCATGCACATAGATTTGATTAATGTATTTTGAGAAATTTTCCCTTCATACATTTCGCACCTGTAATTCTTAACTGGAGACAAATTATTCTAGTTGCGCAAATATCTTTTAGTATTTTTAACTAATCCCGCATTATTTCTATAGCCCTTAATTAATCTACTATATGCAGTGCACATAGTTTTTACAAGATTTTTATAAAATAAAACTTTAAAAGCCAAGCTATCGTTAAATTTCAAATTACCATACAAATGATTGCCATTGTTATGAGATATGTTGTGGCTGAAATGTTGTGGCTGTGGGATTGCTGAAGATTCGTAAGCTGTAGGACTTCTATGTTGTTAAGTTAGGCCAGTGGAAACTGTTGAAGTCAATTTTTCCATTGTTGGGCCTTTAAAATTAGAAATAGCATTTTATAAGCTATACGGTAAGAGAATCTAAGATTTATAATAAGCTATATAAAATATCCGTCTTAGAAATGTGAGACCCCCGGCACAATAGCCCAAAATATACAAAAATAGTAATCTTATCTGCTTGAATCACAAGATATTTTAAAGTAAAAAAGATTTTTCTTAATTTGCCTTGGTTTTAAGCACCAGTTTTTGGATGTGACAAAAAAGACCTCGTAGTATATGAACGCTCCCTTACTGTGACCATCGGACATATTTACGTGGTATATTTTCCATCTTATTGGATGCAAATGCATCCATTTATTTCTGTAATAAAATATTTATATTCAAAACGAATTTTGATTATTATAGAAATTATGAGTTATTGGATGGTTAATTCATTAGTTGCAAGGAAACCTTGATTTGCAACTTTATCCTAAATGAAGATACATGAAGCAAGTATGCATACAGTGACATTGCCACACTGCAAAAGCAAGCATATAATTAATGACTTAGTTATGGAAGGATATGAACCGTTCCATGAAAGAATTATATACAGTACAGCATAAGTATTTTTGATGCAATAAGTCTGTATTTTACAATAACCGGAAAAATGTGGGGTAAAGTTAATATGGTAAAAAGAAATCCAAACAGGAACAATTTTTTTCAAGCTGACATCTTTTTAGCAATAATTTCTGCTAGCCCCCATGTCATGGGTTATACTTTTAAGTGAGTTACAAAATGCCCATAAACAAGAGGAAACCCCAATATTAACGAATAGGGTTAAGTCAAATCTATTGTTTTGGGAACTCCTGTATAATGTTTTACTTTTTGTAGCAGTATATAAAAGAAAACGCTGTCATCACGAAACTACTTTTAAATAGTTCCATTCGTCAACGTTGTAGTTCTGACAGTATTCCCATTATGTTGACATTGGTAAGATATCATATTTAATTTCCATTAATTAAAACAAGAAATTAGGTAATGGTTAGTTGACAAACATTAACCGATAATTTACCAATTGCTCTTACAACTAATGGAAGGGACTACCTATATGTTTATTTGATTTCCGTGAGCTCAATTTTTATGTGTAGCCGAATACTCATTGGCTTAGAGCAGAATGGGTGTAGACTTTTAAAAATTCTACTTTTAACAAAGTTAACTGCATTGCTAAAAATGAAAAGCTATATTCGTTTCTGCAGATCTTCGATTTACTTTGCCGGCCAGATTTAAGTGAAATCTCCTTGGAACTGATCGGCTTGTATTCAATATTACAAGGAGGCACGTTTTACAAGGATGTAAAACTCCAAAGCGAAGTCTTGATTCACAAATATTTAGCAAGCAAAGAATGAAATTGAAATTTAAATAGAGCTTAGGCTGAATTCAAGAATCGTCCGAATCATCCAAAATAGTTTTCGGTAACATAGTTTGTAACTTCATTAAATTAGGGCTATCTGGTAGAAAAGCAGGCTAAGCTGGTACTAGTGCACATTTTGAGCCTAATATTGGTATATAGCTATTCACTCTTAATTCCGTCATTGTCATTTAATTTATTTCAGATATTTGTTGCTGCAGTTATCTGCTTGAATTCTGCAGTTGGGCACACAATACAGAGATCTGATTTCCATCTACATCAGTAATAAGAAATATTTTTTAAATGTACGCTCATTTATAGTTTGTAGCTAACTGGTCTTTGCAAACTGCTGCCAAGCCATTGCATATAATTAATATATTCTAGTTAAAAATTCTTCAACCTTCTTTTAAGGAAAACCAGGCTTTAATTTTTTTATTCTAATATAAAGGGGTGTAAATAAGTGTAACTTATTAATTATAATGAATGTATGGATATTACTTGTGACCAAATGATGATCAAATGAGAGTACTGCAGTTTAAATTTTGTATTACTCATATGGCTTTTTTAAATTTCAAAAGCTTTGAAATACTCCAATTCTAAAGAAAAATTACATTAAAAATTTACAGTTAAATGAACAACTGTAACTGTTTTTCCTTTACAAATTAAAGTGTCAATACTTTTTCTAAATACACATTCGAATGCATGATAATATGATTCTTTTTACAACGGCACTTCTGTACAAACATCAATTTTTCTTCTACCTGCATTTATGCATGTGCACGTGTCGTGGAAAACGAGGAAAAAGCTGACCGGTTTAGTTGAAGCACAATATTATTAGTGCCATTCACCGGCTGAGTTTATAAACCAAAAAACCAGTTTATTAGTTTATTTTGTCCAACTCAGCACAACTGCGCATGTGTGAGTTTATAAACTTTGGTTTATAAACGCTACAAAAATAAACCAGTCTGGAGTGGTTTAATTGATTAAAAACAGTTTATTTGTGATACGTGCAACAAATTTTGTACGCAACACCATAGTTTCGCATTGTTACCTAGGTAATACTTGAACGCCAAGATTTATAAACGGATCGTTGCCAAAGCGCTCATTACAACATGTGTATAAACTGTTTGGCTTATAAACTGAAGTATTTTTAAATTTTACTGGTGAATGGTACTATTGTATCGTAATATACATCCCATTTTTCATAAGACCTTATAGGCACACTTCTGTATTGAATACTTAGTTTAAGATTGCATAGCATTTGCATGTGTAGTGCAAGTGTAATATTGGGAAAATTTCTAACTTGGTAGTTTGTATTACTTGGTAATTTGTACTTACAGAGTGTACACAAACATGAGAAATAATTTTGATCTGACTTCTTACCCCTAGCTACGATTGTTTTTTGCTGCTTTTTCTCATCTAATTGCTTTGAACTCCGTGTTTTAGTTTTTAATATTGCTTGTGTAGTTAATCGGCTGCTCCTTCATTTATTCGGTTTACATTTTACAGAACCCATTATTTAGTTTCAGTGCAGATACCTATATTGGTAATTTCGTCATAACTGCATAATTTACGTCGACGCCTGCTTTATTTATGAAATGAATTGCCTAATAGCCATTATAAATAGTCCCAGCAGGTCCAAATTTCATTCTCTATTTTTTCCGGTGTTACTTTCAACACTTACATTATTCACTCATCTAAATTTGAATTTCGTAATAGTCATTATGGCCAAATAATGAACGTAAAATTTTAAAATGTGTTCTCTGCTGCATAACTTTTGCCTAAGGCTATTGAAAATTACAATGTTTGTGGAACTACAAATAAAATTATAAACAATAATTTGTACAAGGAGATAATCCAGTACATCCTTAAATTGTTAAAATGAAACATTATTTAGCTTCTTTATACGGGTATTCCAACAGGTCAATTGGAACGAAGGAAAGACAGTATTCCGGAATATTGCTTTGTAATTTGCGGTTTGCTTTATTTTTGTATCATTCCTAAAAATTAAATTATTTGCTATATTGTGTATATTTAATAAGGTAGTAATAAGCAATATTCATATCGGTATGGTATAGTGCAAGTTTGACAGATCTGCGTAATTATTGCTTTAAATCCTTAAAATACTCATTCAATTTACAGAATACACATTTTAATTTAATTCATTTAATTACGTACCAAATTACTACATAATATATACCATTGTTCTAAAATAGACATTTAGCGGGAAAATGTTAAATGCTGCATTTACTGATAAATTTAGAGATAAGTATGGTTATGTATATGAAAAACCAAGTAAAAGTGTTGCTGTTTTCACAGACTGAGCGACCAAAAGTACGAAGGATTGGGTAATTATTTTTTAAATACTTTCTATTTGCAATTCCTTTGATGCAACCAATTTTTTTTAATTCTTGATATTTGATTGTTGAACGTGATATCTGGAATAAGTTTGTCTAGTAACAATAAAGCATTTCAAAATAAATATCTTAGCTCCTGTGAATAGTGGAGAGCACTAAAACAAAAAAATTGTTTACATGCACATTTCACTCCCCATACCATTTTATAAAAATGACAAAAAAATTAAGTAAATAAAATGTGAATGGAGTTGACTTACGCAATACGTTAATCACTTGCACGAGGAATTGCTAGAGTGTGAGAACAAATATTCCAGAATAAGTAACAAGAATATGATTACATTGTTAAGCAATAGTAAGTCATGAACATGTGTGGTTTCCAGAATATTGGAATTCAACACAGAATGGGATTGAAACGAAAGAATATTTGTGAACCGAAATGTAATAAACTAGAAATGTGTGTAAATCAGTTCACTGGTGCTGGGAACAAAAAAACAATCAGTAATGCATCCTGCAATTTGTCCTAGGAGAAGTATACCTATAGATTTATAGCAAATGTGTACAAATAATATTTTAAACAGTACAAATAACAATATGTACTGCGCAATACTTTCATTACAATTGAGTTAATAAAAGCAGTACAAAATCTTTTATGAACACAATATTAGGAGTCAGTTACCTGAAGTCATCATACCAGAGTAGAAACTTGGTGTATTTTCAAGAATGAACAATTACTGTGAAAACGGAAAAACAATTGAAAAGTATGAAGCACCATATTTGGAAGAATTGAAGCAAACTATGATAGGTAAGCAAACATTTCTACTTAAATTTTGTATTATAGTAAACACCTTCACAGTTATGTTGATAAATTAATAGCACTGAATGAATACTCGGTAATTAGTTTGAGAAAATTATAAAATTAGATCGATTCAATGGCCATGCAAAACCATATTGTATAAAAAATAAACTCAGAGATTTTAAAGAGTAATTAATCTATATGAATAATAATAATAATGTATTTTTCATAAAATATGTTTACTGTCAATTGCATTTTGTGAAATCAGTAAAATTGAATTTTGATTTGAAAAGACGATTGTTATCCAATGCGAATCAAGCCAGAAGACGATGAGATTCTACTTCGTTTCTTGCGCTTTGCTGATTTCGATGTTGAAAAAGCTCTTTCGTGTATTCAAAGAAACGACAACATGTTGCGTTTGCAAGATAATCTGCTCAGAATGAGCAACCGAGAGGAAATGGAAGATATTTACGATCTTGGACAACAGGCTGTCATCGTTTTCAAAAAGAGAGACCCCGAAGGAAGGCAGGTTTTGCTTTTCAAAGTTAACCATTGGGACCCGGATGAAATTGATACTGATAAGGCCATCATCGCTGCGTGCTATGGCATTGATGAATTGATGTTTAGTGCTGAAAACCAAAGAAAAGGATTCATTGCAATATTCGACTTTGCTGGAATGAGTCACAAAAAAGCTGTTTATGCTGCCTCTAAAGTTACCCGTGAAAATATTATGCTCGCTGTTAAAACATTCCAGGTAAATGCAGCATAAAATGCAAAACTAAAACAGTAAAATTTCATTAAACGCCTGACATAGGGACAAATGAGATTTTCAATTTAATGACCCATTTTTGATTTCAGTATGCCTATCCGGTGAAGATCGTTGCCGTTTTCGCGATCAACATTCCTTTATTTGCTGCTGTTATTTACAATGCTGTGAAATATTTCATTTCCAAGGACTTGAGGGACAAAATACACGTCAATAATTCGGGAGCAAAAGTCCTGCACAAATATTTCTCAAAAGATTTCCTTCCAAAATGCATCCTGGGAAGTATTCCCGATGAAGTATGCCAAGATAATGAATTCTTTGCACGATTACGCAGAAAAAGTCGTCTAGTAAGTTTATATTGAGAAATCTCTAACACAATCCAATCTTAAAGTAAAGATAAAGCAAGTTAAAAAATTGCAACACTCATCAAACATTTGAAGAAATAAACAAACAAACAAGGAAGAAAGATTGCGTTATAAATATGTCGTATTTAATTTCTTATTAAATTCATTAGTCTATTACTCTTTAACTTCTTAAACTTCTTTAACTTTTTCTTTTGTTTAAAGTTTTAAACTTTAAAACTTATTTCCTAAGGAAATTTTGTGACACCCTTTGTTGAAAACCACATAAAATGTTAGCTCTACAAAGCATGATAATAAAACCTTCAAATCAACATTGGAATATATTGTATTGTATTGTATTTGTATTTATTTATTAAGTCCCTAAGAGCTTTCGCCCATGGACCATTAATTTAAAATTACCTTACAAAGATTTTCTTAGATTTTGCCCCCTATCTCGCAGGACAGGAGAGGACTTAACTCTAATACAATAAGGGGTTTCCTACCTGAATACCCTTTCAGCTGGGTGGTCCACACCACCCTGAACCAAAAGTCCTTATAACTATACGGATTTATATATACACAGAAATAAAATACGATATAAATATGTCGGGATCAAAGGTCGTAGAATTAGCACTTCATGTTTCACGTCGGGCATTTTTGCTTAGTATGTGTGAGCTTCAGTCGAGTCAGCGCTTTTGTTGTCGCTTTGCGTACCCAGGCTGTGCATATGTTTATCCAATCTATTCTATAGAAATAAAACTTATTAGTATTATTCAGCAAATAGGTTATCAATTCAATGCAAATTCTTTTCATTTCCTGCTCTTTGCTACTTGCATCTCATAAAATAATAAATCACAAATATTCAACGGGTTAAAAACCTCCATCAAATGTAGGTTACACCATTTACAATTTGTGTTGGTGTTACATGTACAGTTGGCACATTCATTGCATTCCACGCATTCTATTAAATACCACATTTCTTAACTATTTCTAAATTACCGAATAAAAAATGACTTTACGTCAAAAATACGTAAGTTGCACTGAAAGCTAATAATAGATATTAAGTAAAATAAAAACGCGCCTTATCTTAATTGTGCGAATCTATCTTCTCCACTTGACCGTCCTTGTTAACCCTGTACATTTGCTTGGATCCATTGACATCTGCTGTTAATATTCCACTCCGCAGGTAAATCGTGATGTTAGGGATGCCTGATTTTAGTAGCTTTCCCGTGTCCCGTAAAATTTTTTCCTCTAAGGCTTGCTTCGGTGTTTTCTCCGGATCTATGTACACGTCCTTGAAGTTGTCCTTCTCTCTTAGAATTTTTTTTAATGCTAGTATTTTAAACTTGTCTTTCTTTCTCAGTAACTTCACAACTATAGGTCTTGGCCCTTCCAGTTTTTTCCCAACTCTTTTTGCATCAGCTACCTCTATTTGCTTCACTCCAATTTTTTCAAAAAGATTAACCACTTTTTTCGGTTTCGCTTGCGTTCTCACTCTCGTCTTCTTGTATGCCTACAATACGAACGTTCATTTGAATCAGATCTCTTCTCAAAATTTCATTGCTCTCGACGAGGTTTTGTTTTTTCTTTGTCAATTCATCAAGGTCGTCTTTTAGTTGTTTTACTTTTTCTATTCTTTCTTTCCGCCCTTTCCTTCTTTCCATTTGATTTCGATATACACAAAGTAACTTGTCGTCAGTAGAGAGTTTCTTGAATTCTTCTTCTGTCGTGTCAGTTCTTCCTCTTTTCTTTTCGTTTGCCAACTCCACTTTTGCCTTACGCTTTTTCACTTTCTGAGTTCTGATTTCTGAATTTTCTGAAATCACTTTTTTTACTGGGTTTCTTTTCTTAGGAACTAATGTGTGTCTACTTTCCGAAGGTCCCATTGTGCTTATATAATTTATACATACTGTGGATAGTGTTATAAATCTCAATTGTACTACTCAACTAGCTGCGGGAGCTAAGTAGGTCAATGTGTTTCACTCTCACTGTCTCAATTGCAACTTCAAACATTGGAATATATAGCTTCGTCTAAGTTTCAAGGAGATGGATGGCTTAATTTCAGCATTAATGATATTCTAACTTTACTTTAGTAAATTAGCATTGAAATATAATAAATTCTACGTGCTCTTAAACTTCTTCAATGTCATTAGTTTCGTCGAAAAACAATTTTCTTTTCCTGTTTTTAAATTGCACAGCTAACTGTGCGGCATCATTCTATGATATCGCAAACATATCTGGCCTTTCCTCATTCTTTTTAGTGAGACTGCTAAATCGTGAAAGTAATAGTGCGCAAATAAATAAATAAAATACGCTAGAAATATGTGTGATTTGAAACGAGACTGGTTTTGGAGTGTCTCTGTTTAAGCATTCTTTAAATTCAATAAAAATTAACTTTCATATAATATCTAACCAAGGGCGTATCCAGGAATTTGATCAACGGGGGGCACACCAAATGATATTGACAAAAGTGACTCTTATATTCGCGCGTAGCGCGAGAAATTTTGCTAATTTAAGCTATATTTGGACAAACATAATACATATTGCCGGAATTTCGAAAAATAATTTAAAAGATATTTTCGAAATATGATTTGGCAAGAAATTTTGCTTTTTTCGGATATATTCAGGCATAAATAATATATACTTGCGCGGAGCGCAAAGAATTTTTACGATTTTATGTCTTATTCTGAAAAAAAATTCTTTATTTTCTCGGATTTAGGGGGGCACGTGCCCCCATGCCCCCCTAAATACTCCCTTGTATCTAACCAAGAGTTAAAAATACGAGAAAAGTAAACATTTGATTTCCTTCGGAAAAATAATCCCATGACCCTCAGTCGGTGACTGTTGAATAAGGATTTTCCCCGAATAACTCAGATTTACCAAAATACAAATATCGATTAGGACAGGGACGTATCCAGAAAAATCATGATGGTGGGGCTTAACGAAAAATGTTTTCCAAAAAGTGCTAATTCGCGCGAAGCGCGAAAAATTTTTGTCATTTCAATGAAAAATTTCCTTTTTTTCCAGAATTTAGGTGGGGCTTTAGCCCCCAAGCCCCCCTCTGGATACGTCCCTGGATTAGGAGAAATGCAGCTATTTTATGATATCCATGACGATTTATTGAGGAATCGATATAACTCTAAAGTTTTATCTATAAACATCAATTTTTGGCTTTGGGAAATCCAGAAAAAGCATTATCTAATCGTTTCTTCGTTTTAGGATCAAGTGAAAATATGTATCACACGGGGCACTCTGATACATTACAATCCTTATCATTTAGAAATAGCGCGACAATAGTAACTTTCAAGAGTAAATCATTCTTAGAAATTGGAATGTGAAAAAAATATATACTGAAAGAAAATTGAGAGATGACAAATTGAGAAAATATTAAACATAATATTGATTAGAAGTTGTGTCCGTTAAGAACAAAGTCAACATGTGTGGGGAAATAAAAAGAGAAGAGGATACAATGGAGGGATTTCTTACTACAAAACTTACACGGGATGAAGAAGAAGAAATATACAAATGTTCTACTGCTGAAAATAAAGGTAAAATAATTTTATTTATTGCTAGGTAGGATAAGGATACAGAAAAAGGATCTCCCAGAACTAGTGATTATTCAGATACATAAATGTTTTTTATAATGATTTCAACAATTTCAAGATCATTGTTTTAAGGCTTCAATAAATTCCACACCTGGATAACAGCTGTGTATATGTGTATGTAAGATTTAAACAATTAAATGGTTGAATGTTGTCGTAAACTTTTGGCAATAATTATAAATTAATTTCTTTGTAGGAGCCAATGAAGTGACAAATAGCACTGTCAAAGTGGAAACCGAAATAAAATGTGACATCCAATACGACTACGAGGATTGTGAATCCAACAATGACAACTCACTTGAAGAGCAGCAGCATGAGTAAATTTTCATTTTTTAATCCAGTTTACTAATACTTTCTGTGTGCTGACAACTTGGATATAAAGAAATGTTTTTGAAATTCTCTAGAGAAAATATATTGGGCCTCCCTAGTTCTCTGTCACTTTGCAAACACCCACACACATGTGACGAACAAGACCCGGGTACATTTTTGGAAAGTAACACCAACGAGGAAATGGATTTAGACCGGAAAGTTTTCTGTACTATTTCTTCAGTTTGCAAGCCATTGGACATAGACGTAAGAGAGCACAATAAAAAATAAATATTTATTGTTTATGACCTGAATACTTAGTAATATATTAAATACCTTTTATCAGAGAACCTATAGTTGAGATTAATATTTGTAGATTGCATTAAATGTTTTATCAGATGAGTTAAAAAATTCCACCATAAACACATTTTTGGCATTTGAATTGGATAATTTTCGTGGATTTGTGGAATTCATAACATAAATGATTATGACAATGTCATAAAAGGGAGAAACCATTCGAGTGAAATATTTGTAGCGTTTTATATTTGGGATTTCCCATGCATACATAAATGCAATAAATATACTCATGTTAAAGACAAATTACAAATAGTTGCAGGAAAGGTTTTTTGTGAAGAAGCCATTTTAAATATCCTAATAAATTATAAATGAAAGAATTCATTCAGGCGTCAAAGAAAGAATAACTATCAAAGTGTTATGGTCAGAGTTTTATGACATCCCCTATCGTCAAGGAGTTTCATATTGACATCATATTTTATTTATGCAATATGAATTAACATACTATGTTTTCATATAGGTATAAGTCTTCATGCGTGCAAAAAATGGAAAGTCCCTTTGAGTGCCAAATTTTTCAGACTTTTATTAGTATAAGTACTTTGAGAAAACCTAGATAACAGCTCTTTGGATACTAATATTAAAGTCACGTTACCCTTATTTTTATTGTATAGTCTTTAAGTACTGCAAACAGTCCTATACCAATACAAACTTTAGAGGTGGGAAAGTTTCGTTTCAAAATCCGTATTGTTTATCATTGTTTAGTTCGTTTCTGTCTTGCAAATGAAATATAAAATAGCTTTATTAATAATAGAAACCTAGACGAAAGAATTTTGCAAACGAAAACAATTTTTTTAAATAAACTAACATATACAAAAAATGTTTTATTTTTAAACAATGTAATTCAAGTATTAGTAAACAGTTCGTTCAGTACATATGAACAGAATGAACGAACTGTTTTTCAGTGTTGAACTAGACCTTTTTGACATTCGTTCTGATTTAATGCAGTGCAATAAAATTCCTGGACAGTTTTATAAATAATCATTTATATTTACAGACTCCACTCCTTATGACTACAAAGCGGGCAAAGCGTCTATTCCTTCTTAAAAGGAAACGGTCAAAGCGATTACCTGGGCAGACAGGGTATAATGTTTTCCTTGAAGCGTATTGGAATGAAATGAAGAAAAGGAAGATTAACTGTTACGGGGCTGTATCTATTGCGGAGGTTTCAAAAAAGTGTAGTATGGAATGGCGTAATACTAATCAAAATGACAAGGATGACTTTGCAAAAATAGCCCACTTGGAAGAGAAACGGCATAAAGTGAAAATGGAAAAGTTGTCGTATAAAACCTGTAAACAAATATCTACGAGGATGAAAATATCACCATGTAAATCTGCGTTTTCCTTCTTCTGTAGTGAAAACAGATGCGAGATTAGAAAACAGAAACCCGACTTAAGTATCGAAGAAACCGTTAAGGAACTGGGGCGGATGTGGACTAATGGGACTCCAGAAGAGCAAATGAAATTTACACAGCTGGCTAAGCAAGACACAGAACGTCACAAAATAGAAATGAGAGCAGCCCTTGCATCCTACAAGCAAAAGAAGATAAAAAAGTCAATATAGCGAGGTTGCATAGAAATGGTAAAACGTCAAACTAGAATACTTAGGAAGCATTTACATTTTATTTTAAGTTTATTTCTCTGAAAAAATCTAGCGG
Organism: Yoshiicerus persimilis; assembly: GCA_020352615.2. NCBI lineage: Eukaryota > Metazoa > Arthropoda > Collembola > Entomobryomorpha > Tomoceridae > Yoshiicerus > Yoshiicerus persimilis. The sequence goes on from CM036940.2 coordinate 92,451,259, forward strand.
TACAGATTTTGATGTAAACTCGATACGAAATGACTTATTTAAAGAAATGAGAGAACTTTTGTAATACCTATGCATAATATTATGTCAAGTTCATTAATTTTTCGTAACTGTTATATCTTGTAATTTATAATTTTGTAATAATGGGATTCAAATTCCAAGTTTTGAATATTGTAAATACAATATCTGGCAGCCTGAGTAAATGATTGTTGTCGAATACAAAAGTGCTCAATATAATTTTCGAAAAGCGTATTAAAATACAAATTCTTTTAGTTCTTATACTAATGCAAATGTTATCATTATGACATCTTTTACATTCTTTGTCTTCTTGTCATTCTTCGTATCTCCGGTATCTGCGTTTTATAACATGCAGTTGGTGGTTGAGTCAAGAATAGTGAGGATAGTGTGCGCTATTTGAGCTAAATGTGCCAAAACAAAACAAGAAATAGCATTAAACTTGAGTCAAATATATATTATTGGCTCAGAACAGTGATACTTGAAAGTGAATAAATATTTATTAGCTAAGTGTACCTACAAGGTATTTTTTGAGATAAAAGTGATTATTTTTCTTGAGATAAACCGATTATTTTAAAGATGCCTCTAAGTTTTCTCCATAGTATTTAAATTACTTGAGATTTTTGACATTTAATATTTGTCTAAATATGTTTGGTGACAAACAAAAGAACCAATGATTTGAAACTCTATTTGGACAATTTTTCATAATTCCACACTTGGTAACTATTTCTAATTACATGTATTGAATTATTTTTTTAAAAGTCTTCCTTCAAAGTAATTGTTGTTTTGTATTTTATATTGGTAATGATTACTACAAAATTAATGACCGGAATGGATGATATCTCGGCAAATGTAAACTTAAAATAAAGTTTACTAAGTCATTGTTCTTTTTAACTTTTAATATGATCATTTACAAATAAAAATATTTCATATATGTAGAACTAGCGAGTTACTATTAAATGATGGTGCGTTTGGTCAATAAATGAAAGTCAAATGTTTTACAAAAGGAAGGTGCATCTTTTTATTGCAATTAAACGATACTGTATTCATTAGAAATCAAATTAAATTAACTCCAATTATCAACCTTCATAATTTATTGATAATATCATTGCTTGATGCCAAAGGTTTTCAAGTTCCCGTTGCAGGGTTAAAATTCGAATGGCGTTTATTAATTTCACAAGTCGTAAAGTAAAGACAATACTAAAGCAATAAAGCAGGATGATTCTAATTCCTGGTTCAGAAGTGATTATTTCTCCAGTAATTCCGACCAAGGACAAAATAATCGTCATCAAAGGACTTTCATTTCTTAATATAATTCCAAATTTATTGAAAAATCCTTCGCTACCAAACGCAATCATCCAGGAAATGTACATCCAGATAGTAAACACAGCAGTAAATCTTGCAAGAGACGTTTTATTTTGATCTTCAGAAAAATACAACACTGCAGCCAAAGTAGAATGGAAAACAAAATTTACTCCAACCGGAAGACATGCCTTTCTTGACTGATCCATGGTGGCTGCTTTTACTTTATTTAAAGTATATTCTATGGATACAAAAAAATATTTTTTTTGACAAGCGAAAATTGCATATACGGTTTTACAAAAAATTATGTTTTATATTTTACAGTGAATCCCTTTTTGTTGACATGTTTTGAAATATTTGAATATTTCTAAATATTATTCTTTACTCTTATATCTGGAACACAATTTTTGTGCTTTTAGGTAACTACCAAACTAACAAAAATCAAAAAGTTGGAAAAAATGATTTGGACAGAAATTGCCAGGACCAAAAGTAAAGAGCATTTATGTAGAAGAATAGCAACGAATACAGCAAGCAATACTTATTCTACTCATTGTTAAGCAAAACATAATAATTTACGAGAACAAAAACTAGACTTACCCAATTTACAGCTTTAAAAATACCGACAAACTTGCTGGTAAAATAAGCACTCACGAATTGAAAAATTTGTAATTCCTCTCCTCATTTATTTATGAACACCTTCTCTTCAAAGGGCAAATATTCTAGCAAATTCAAAACTTATTTAAGTACTTCAAGTTTTATAATTGATTGACAATATTAACTGTTACATATTAATATTTACATTTTATCGAAAAATAGAAAATGAGAAATGTTCGGACTTTTATGTTTGACAATTCATCGAATGAGCAGCTTTAGTATTGTGGACTGTAAAAGCAGACAAATACATGACTCAGATTAATTAACGATGAGCGAAGGCGACTGAACTGATTACATTGTGCTTACATCTGCAAATAAATGATTTCGTTACAGGCGTAAAACAATAGTTGTCCCTGGGTCGCGGTCGTGGGGGAAATCTCTGCTAGATTTCGGGGAAGTGGGTGCACTACACTATAAAGTCTAATCAAATATAGTATTTTTTTAAATTTAGGCTCGTCTACTAATATGTACTCTACTATTCATCAACTTTTCGGATTTAGGTATTTTTATGCAACATCAGGACATTTTCGGTTTTCGTCAATTTATCCACTTAATTATTTTAAAAGCTTAATTTACAATGTAATGATAAATTGCAATTTAAGCAAGTTGAAGCAATTTTATTTACAATTGATTTGTTGTAATGTATTTTTTGATGTAATGGAAAGTGCGTTTATTTATTTATTAGGCGGTGAATATTTTTAATTGTCTCTTTAATAATAATTAAGAATCACTACCATATTTTGGATCCAAGGGTAAAATTTCGCTTTCGAGCCAAAGGCCAATGAAACACTTCAACACAATATTACATATACAATAATCGATGCATACCTTGAAAAATAGACAAGATCTTTGTTAAAATTGTGAAGTAAATTTATTTCACAAAAATGTATAGCGGCCATAAAAAATTTTTAATGTAAAAACTTTTAAGTTTTTCCGATATTTTTTACTCAACTTAACTGTAGACCCAGTAATAGTTAACATATTTGAAAAGACTAGTTTCAAAAACTATTACTTAATACTAAATAAATGGTGTTAATATGGTGTTAACTTATGAACACATTAGGCAAGCTTATACCTAAAGGGGGCAATTATTGTTTGACTGTTTTGACACCCTGTTTAATATAGCTGTTCCGAAGTGTAACTCCACTCCCTTGGCTTGCCTTGAAAGTTTTTTCATTATTGACGGTACGCTTTATCATGACTTCTTAGGAATCTGGTCCAAAGTACATTCAACATATCAGATTCCCAAAAACTGCAGAAAGCATCCCAGTTAACCATAACCAATTGTACGTCGTTCAACTGACATGGCGAAATTCGTAATAGTTCGTTAGTTCAGTTAAAATGACCTGAATTTGATTTTTTCATACCATTGAAGGAAAACCAATATCCTTCGAATGGCTTCCGATAGATTGGTGCAACGCTAGAAGGAACTAGATTATGAAATTTTAATCATTACTAAAAGTTAATACGACTTTTGTTTACTAAATAATTTTTATATTTTGTTTTCCATACATTTAATACTTCACACTTATTTTATCTATTATGCTTCATTGTTTCCTATATAACAAATAAATTATCTTTATTACATACAATACGACCTGTCATGTACTAATTTACCGTACTCTGATAATTTAGTCGAAAACGATGTGGCGTCATCACCGTGCATGTTCTAGAATCCACACACTCTAGAATATGAAACTCATTCTGATATGTAACAATACTAAGTACTAGCAAACTTTATTCCATGTAAAGACTACCGTCATAACATCTGATTTTAATAAATAATAAATAATATTTGAAAGCGAGAGAAATCATATCTACATATTTACTCCTAGAATGCATGTAATAGTTAAGTGTTGGTTAAGTTAAGAGTCGTATTCCAAGCTTTTGGGTTTTCCCCAATGATTTGCGTCAATGTGGTACAAAAGTTAAGTCTTTTTTATTAGAAAGAGCTATTCTGCTGTCTAAAAACATCAACGTGTAGCAATGAGGAATTCCAATAACAGAAAGTATGTAACTATAGTGTATATCAAGTGTTTTTGTTAGTCTTATGACTTGTATATACAGCTTACTGAGCTTACTACATAATATTCTAAAGCAATAATATTTTAAATCTCAAATAATAACAAAAGTAAAGAGTCAGTATTAGTCCTTAATGCACTAATACAAAGGAAATTTTTCTTTAACAATGTAACACGTGCTTATCTTACTTTACGCAATATACTTAAAAACGCTGTATCACGTTTATTTCTTGTGAGCACTTTTTTCTCTCTGAAATGCGCTACATATACCTTCTTTGCTCCTTATCTAATTTGCTCTCCATAACTATTCGGCAATTGTTAATGATAAATATATAAATATATATGAGGATGTTGGGCATGAAACTAGTTTACTTTGTAATTTCCAGTATTTTTTCAATTTTTTTTCTTTCTTTCACATTTTCTTCAAATTTCAACTTTAACTTTGCTCGCTTTCCATAGCAATTTAGGCAAGGAACAAATGAGAGTAGGAGCAAATCAGACCTGAAAGCTAGACGGAACTTAGATCCCCCGGTGAAGATGTTCAGTTCATATATAAGGTTTGATTTTTGACTCAGTACTGCAATATTCTTGAATAGGGTTTCATAATATTAACCATGAGTATTGCAACTTATTCCAAATCACGTAAGCGTAATTCACATAAATATCTTGATTGTGATTGCCGTGCACTTATTTCCAGCGACACAATATTTCAGCAATATTAAGCAATTAATTACATTTGTGTGTAGTTTAAATAATAAATTTATATTTAAAAAATAATAATAAGTGTCAAGAAAATCAGGTTCTTTTTCTGAGTAGACAGTCTCAGCAATAGTTTATTACAACAGTTAGTTCAATTTGACATAATATTTTGGTAGGGACTTTTATTTGAAGAGCAGTGACAAGAATAACTACTACTCGGCTTGTCACCGTCTCGCTACTATCTCTACTTCTCTTCTAATACATGCAAATATCCATCAATATCATGACTTTGTTTATAACAAACTACAACTTCATAAATATTACTAATAGTAACTACGTTACAATACTTGATACTCCCACCTTTGAGTTTTACACTTTTTAGAAAACTCAAACTACATTCTAACTTTATAATTTAATCAACCATTGTCAATAATGGACAATTTCCAAGTTGTATCATTCAAAGTACTTCTTAATGAAACTTTAGAATACATTACTAATGTAGATGCAACCTTAACCACAATTTCAAATCCTAAAATATGAAAGATGACTTTCCAATTTTCCAAGCGATACTGAACCTCTTTGTCGAATTTCACTTTATGCCTTACATCAGAATTTTCAAATCTTAAAATTGCAGTAACACGAGAAACTTTCTTGTACACGTAAAATTGACTCTTCTTTGCAACAAATGTGTCCAGCCAATTTTCACAGCTTCTCATTCTATTTTCTTTTACTTTCCTCTCGCCGCCATTCTCCCACCACAGAAATTTGGAAACATTTCTGTCCTTTCTTACTTTTAATGGGGCCCTGACGACTTCAGTAACAACAATTTTCTCAGCATAAACTTCGATAGAAATTCTTTCAGCATGACCACCGACAGAAATTTCCTCAGTATGACCCTCGATCAGACGACACTTGACGAGTTCAGCGGCAGCAACTTTTTCTACTTGACTCTCGACGAGACGACACTCGACGAGTTCAGCGGCAGCAACTTCTGCATGACTCCGGATGAGTTCAGCGGCAGCAACTTCTGCATGACTCCTGACGAGTTCAGCGGTAGCAACTTCTGCATGACTCCTGACGAGTTCAGCGGCAGCAACATCTGCATGACTCCTGACGAGTTCAGCGGCAGCAACTTTATCTGCATGACTCCTGACGAGTTCAGCGGCAGCAACATCTGCATGACTCCTGATGAGTTCAGCGGTAGCAACTTCTGCATGACTCCTGACGAGTTCAGCGGCAGCAACATCTGCATGACTCCTGATGAGTTCAGCGGCAGCAACTTCTTGTCCACTCCCCTGACAGACGGGAAAATCAACTCCACTCTTCTGCTCAGGCTTATACAAATTTGGACTTCTCTTAAGAGACAGAAACGGCAATCCCAGCCAATCCTCAACTTTTACTTGAAGTGCGATATATTTCCATCTGTAAACGGTAGCTTCTTCAAATTCAAGATTATATTCTTCTTCAGCATCTAATTCAATCATGTCTCCTATTTTCTCATCGAGTTCCTGGATACTTGTGGCTAGTTCTGCTAGCTGACTGAACAACTTGACAATTCCTACTTTTTCAGGTACATCTGAAGCCAATTGAACTTCCAAGTCCGCAGCAATCCTTTCAAAACTTGCCCTTAAAGAATCTCGACAGCTTTTTAAACTTTCCATGATGAATTTTTCTTAGAATATTGAAATCTTGTTAAATCTTATCTCCCTGACCAAAAATGACTCAAATTCTCCTCTCTCCAGAAAAAAACTGTTGCTTTTTTCTTAAAGTCTCAAAATCTTCTATTGAGGCTAGAAAAAATCTCCTCCGGACTGCAACTTCTATCCTACGGTCGCCATGTCAAGAAAAATCAGGTTCTTTTTCTGAGTAGACAGTCTCAGCAATAGTTTATTACAACAGTTAGTTCAATTTGACATAATATTTTGGTAGGGACTTTTATTTGAAGAGCAGTGACAAGAATAACTACTACTCGGCTTGTCACCGTCTCGCTACTATCTCTACTTCTCTTCTAATACATGCAAATATCCATCAATATCATGACTTTGTTTATAACAAACTACAACTTCATAAATATTACTAATAGTAACTACGTTACAATACTTGATAATAAGTATTTACAATAATAGAATGCTATTTAAAAAAATATTTGAAAAATTAAAAAAAAACACAATATCTGTGGCAATATAATTATTAATAACGGAAAATGATTCAAGTCAAAAATAGTTTTATCGTTCGTATTTCTAATGCAATAAAAGCAAATGCGAGAAACGCGATATAGTAATTGACTTCACATTCACATAATATGCTATGAAAATCTTTTAGTGCATTTCTTTGTAAGATCCATAAAAGTAAATTGTAGTGCATTAATATTAAGTGTTGTATTCCATTATAAGACAATCATTTTCAATTTTCATGCATATTCTATTGTATCAGAAAGAGAATTTATTTTTTAGATATTTGTTTATTTTATGATTCATTATTCTAAGGTTCTTTACTATAATTATTTATATTTAGGAGTATTTCATGAAAGTGATTTCCTAACTAATTGAATCTCTTTTATCAATTACAGAAAATGAAAAACTGCCGTCTGGTATAGAAATCAAAATGTTAAAAGTCGAACTCTTTTACACAGAACAAATTTTTGATGCCGCAAATTCAGAAAATTTGATTTTAAATTTTGATTGCCCTTGCACTACTTCATTTCCTTGTTGTGAACCATTGGAAAATTATGTAGTTCCGGAGCGCACGTTGGAAAATGAATTGAAATGTTTTGGATTTTTTTCAGGTAAACAGGTTCCATTTACTATTTATAGTTAATATATAAAATGCATTATAATGAACTATGTATATTTTAATGACATTAGCTAGCATTAACATGGTCAAATGTTTTAAGTATAAAAACACATAGAATTATCTACAATCATTTGCCTTTTTGGAAATGAAGTTTCTGTTCTGTTCTAGTGACCGTACAACTTAATTTGTTTAAGATAATTTAATTGGAGAACAAAATTAGGGCGCAGAACCTATAACGTTTTGTAAGTCATTTGCACTAGATGTAATTAGTATGACTTTTGGTAAGGTGTTATAGAATTTTGAAAATTTTCAAATAAGAATGTGCAAAAAACTGTTTAAAAATGTTTGGGTTTTTTTCAGGTGAAGGAATAGAAGTTACTCTTGAAAATTTTCGTAAAATTCATGTACCTGCTTGGGTATGGCATGGGTTGGGTACGAATCCATTGAGTCCACCAGGTCGGATATTGATGTTGAACATTGCACTCTATTTTATATTTGATGACGTCATGGAAGAAAACTATAAGATTGGAAAAGGAATGTTATTGGAATTTAGCAAAGCTATTGCAAAGACTGTCAAAGGAGAAGAGGCAACTTTTGATTACAAACGCTGCATTGGCGAAGAAGCTAAAGACAAACAAGGAAATGATTGCTTTGATGCAGTTGTGACTTTTTTCAAAAAAATCCTTTTGCTGAAGGCAAGGGTAATGAAAGATTTAGTTGAAATATCTCCAAGAGAAATACTTGGAAAAATAACGGATAGTATTTTAAGCATAGAAAAACCATGGTTTCTCTCTTTTCTTTATATCACGAATTTACAACCGGAAAGCAAAGTTGAATTATCCATAAGCACAAAAATGTTTCAAAGAAGAATAACAGTCGCAATGAACCTAGTTACGGAATACGCTTGTGCGTCACATGGAATTTCTCTAGAAGATTTACGAGCAGATCCTATGTTTACAAGATTAATAGAATCACTTGATACGTACGCCCATTGTTTAAACGACCTTATTGGCATCGAATTGAATTGAATTGAATTAAAGTTTATTCAAGTGCATAAGTATCAGAACAACAATAATATCTGTGATAACATATTTACGCACCGAAGGTGACTACCAGTTATATAGTAACCTTACTCCAAAAAACAAGCCGAGTTCGTAACCAGAGATCAATCGAGAGTCAAAATAGGAATATGTACAGAAAGAGTTATTTAATTTAATGAGAAAATTCATTAAACAAGACATACAATAGCAATGTATTAAGCACAGAGTTTATCTCTGTGTCAGGATGAATTCATTCAATTTTTTTGCAAACAGTTTAGGTGAAAAAATTTTTGTTTTAAGTACTAGGGGGAGGTTATTCCACGAATTTATGGCGTAGCACAGGGGACTCTTGGCAAACAGAGCCGTACTGTGGACAAGTATAGGAATGTTATTATTTTGCCTCGTCGATCTGGTAGTGGCACTGAGGCTTGTATTATGAGGTTTAATATAGGTACATATATCTTTTACAGTGTTATTGGATATTAACCACTTATATAGACATGTAAGAGTTAAGAAATAAAGTCTTTCCGTGACCGTTAGCATGTTACCCTTTTCAATAAAATACCAGTAGTCAACCTGACGGTGGTCAATAATACAGTTATTTTTTGATAGATCAATATTACCGTCTTTGTTAGTTTTACACCAGAATTTTTTTGTATAATATTTACTTAATTTAGGGTAATGATAAATGCATAATAGATTATTAATTTTGTTTTGTAAAATTGATAACTGATTAGCTTTTGTTGGACCCCAGATTGAGATTGACTTTATTTAGCGCACCAATAACGGACGCAAACTTTCTTTCTACTTTAAGAAAGTGTTCATTAAAATTAAGATGAGAATCAAGAAGGACACCAAGATATTTGAAACTTTCAACCTTTTCAATCGGGTGTCCATTACATAAAATGTTTAACGAAAAATCAGAGTTTTTGGTATTAGACTTACAAAAAATCATGTATTTAGTTTTAGAATGGTTAATTTGCATTCCATTCCTAACACACCAATGTTCAATAATGTTATTTGATATTTGAAGGATAGAGGTGACAATAGAAAGGCACTCATGGGAAGTAAAAATTACAAGGTCATCTGCAAATAGGATAAATTTAATATTAACCTTGTCAAGGTCATTTGCTAGGGTATTAATAAACATATTAAATAAAATTTGACCTAATACAGAACCCTGAATTACTCCTCTTCCATAGTCGAACGTTTCAGAGGTGTGATTATGAAGTTTAATTTTAAGTTTTCTATCCAGGAAATAATTATAAATGAAATTTAAATAAATATCATCAAATTTATACTTAAATTTAAGCATTTCAACAAGGCGAAGAGGGCACACATAATCAAAGGCTTTTTTTAGGTCATAAAAAATTGCTACCGCGTTAGCTTTGGGTTTATCTAAATTAGAATATAAGTATTGTGTGAAAAAAGTTAATGCTGTTACACAAGATCTGTTTTTTCGGAACCCATGCTGGCTATCACTTAATAGATTATTAAATTCTAAGTAATTCATGATGTTATCTTTTATAATAATTTCAAACCATTTACTGAGGAGAGGTAAGTTTGATATAGGTCTGTAGGACAATGGCTCATTTCTACTGCCACTATTTTTATATAACGGATGAATGATACTTAGTTTCCAAGCATCAGGAAAATTACCTGAAGACAAGATATTACTAAATATAGTGGTAAGTGGAGATAAGATACTGTCCATACATTTTTGCAATACTTTCCCTGGTAATTCATTATTAGCATTGGCTACTTGATATTTAAGTTTACTAGCAGCTTTGATAAGATCCTCCTTAGAAATACTAGTTTTAATACTAAAAAGAGTAGCGGAATCATTAACAATATCAGGGCCAATACTTGAACCTATATACTATCGAAAGAGATGTTAGAACAAAAGAACCAAACAATGCCGTATTATTTCATTACAACATGTGTAATGATATCACTAAAGCTGTGGAAAATGTGCTGCAAATACTAAAAGATGCATATCAAGATTATTTCATAATCAGAAACCAACTGGTGGAAATCTACTCGGAAAACACAAATCTCAAATCTTATTTGGAACAGACTGACAAGGTATTATCTGGCCAAATTGCTTTTCACTTTGAGAGTCCAAGATACGGAAAGAATAAATACTGGGTTAATAGCCAACTATTTCAAAATCAAGATAAAGGTAGCTTTGCTTTAGAATTCCGCTGAAATTTTATTGTCAACATTTTTAACAATTTTGATTAGACAGTAATATCGTCTCTCTAAAATACAATTGTTTTAAAATATTTTATCCCATGACCGTTTGTTTAATACTTTTTATTGATTCCATTTGCCATTGTTTAAAAAATTGAAAAGATTATTTGTTTTTTAAAAATAATGTCATTCGCCGAAATAAAAAAATGATAATTTTGCTTTAGCGTGTAGTAGAAGAGGTAGAAAAATTATGTCAATCCAGAAAGTTAATGGCATTTCTTGAAATTTTTCTTTATTTACACAGTACACATGTTGCCTTCATATAGATTGTTCATCATTTTAGAAAGTTTTACAACTTATAATGTTGTGATCAAAAGAATACTGGCTGTGAAATCACATGGTATTTCTACGATTTTCCAACGTTGCTGCAAAATGAATTCGACGCAACAAATTTTCAAAAACATTTCTATTGCTTGACTTTTGTTTACGGGAAGGCGTATTTGTAATGTGAGACTTATTGAAAATAATATGAATAAATTGACAACACTAAAGTTTTTCCATCACTGCCTCTACAAAGCATACTTAGGAGAGGACCTGGCAGGGGGGAATATGTGGTGTTTACTGAGTAATTTTCCATAAAACTTTCACTTTACTTGAACGAATGTCTTTTTTGAGAAACAAAGTGGTTTTTAATATACAATATTTTCTTAACCGGATTAATTGCTTATATCAAGTACAGGGGCAAAAGTAAATGTAAGTAAATGGCAAAAGTAAATTATTTAATTGTTATAAGGTATTCCCATTGTAGTTTAGAATGTGTCTTGTGTGGGAGAGCAGTGGTCGTTTGTAATTTGAATACTGATTTTGTTGGTGTAATGCTAATGAATGTACAATGTTTGACATGTCAATAAAGCCAATTATTATTATTATTATGCAATTAGAAGCGTTTCATGACTTTTATTGCCAGCACACGCATCATCAAGGATGCTAAATTATCATAGTCAGGATTCAAACAATAAGGTCAATAGAAAATTTCCACTCATCATTATCTTACGAATTATCATTTATTTTTAAAGTTTTACAGTCGAAATAAAAAGCTACAGCCATATTAATGCTAAGTATTATACTTACTTCTGGAGATCCGAAATATGTTCTCTCAAATAAATTTAAGTAATTAACTTTCTGTCTAGGAACAGACATTTTTAAATAAATTAATTTTTGAATATTAGTATACATATATTGTAGGACTTTCAAAGTTTATTCTGCTTAATACACTACACATTCTACAGGGACACATCTGATATGAGTACATTGAAGGTCATTAACAAATCATTATTTTACTAATTACAACATATGGCTACCACAGGTCAACAATTAGATAAATTCCGAAGATCAATTAAAGTTTAGTGCATTCAAAATCTTTATGAAAAGAAGATTCAGGTGGTGCAGAGAATATTGAAGGATCACACACATTTAGTTGTGGAACATGAGTACCCTCATGAGTATTCCTCAATGGATTGGATCCGATGATCACAAGGAATGATTCTTCTAAACTTTTGGCTAGGTATGGAAAATCTAGCTTTATCTACAAATTCATAATAAATTGTTCAATATTTAAATTATGTCAAGTTTTTGTATGCCGTAAAATCTGAAATCAATGGCCAGATTTTAATGAATTTTAAATTATAACATTATAATATAGAAACTCAAAAAATTCAAATTTCTCTTACACAAGAGAGTCTCTATGAATAATACATCATTTTGTTATAATGCCTCAAACTAAATATTTTCCAGTTAATGAATGTCTTGCAAAGAATAAACGGCCAAACTGTCCTTTTATTCAAATTTTACGGTGTTTAAATATCTGTGGCGTAGACCTCATCAAACCAGTTCACTGTCAACTGATTTTATGAGCCCTATACAAACTTTATAAATGACCAAATTTACGTTTAAATAGTATTGCACATTAATAATATGTTTGTGCCAAGATGTGGGAGGAACATGAGGTATTTTCAATATATTCCCCACCCAATGTTCACTTTCGCCTTTTCGGGGGCATGGACCATGGGCCACACACAAAATTTCATCTGTAGTTTTCCTGCTAGATCCAGCACGGTAAGTAATTACCTAAAATTAATTTATTTAATTAATAATAAAAGTTACCGGAATAAACTATTGTTACATATTGTGGTATTTTAAGGAATATTAAAAAAATTGAAACTCATCCAGTGCATTTGCTCAATAGGAACAATATTTTGTCAATAAAATCGTAAAAGTAGTACCTATATTCAATATATTCAAAAGTTCTGTAAACTTTTTTCTCTAAATGGAGTTTAAGGAAGTGTATACAGGTTGGAAAATATGTCAAATAATGCGTTAATAATTAATTTATACCTGACGCAGAAAAAGTGAGGTCTTCTTGATTTTATTTCTGCTTTGGTTAAATATTTCGCCAGTTATGGAAATTTTTTCTCCAGGAACGTACACACTTTTTGGCAATTTGATTACAAATCCAACGGGGCCACTTTTACAAAATAAACCGCAGATATTTGAATGTTTCTTTACTTCAATTGGCAGAAGTGCCCAGTGATTTGTATCTAAATCCACAACGGTTTTCACAGTAAATGGTACACAACGCGTTACAGTGTTACCATGACGCCATGTCCTTTTCATTATTGCCTGTACAGAGTAGGAAACACTCCCAAATGGACCTTTAAAAGAGGAAGGCAATTCCACTGGTAATTGAAATGTAAACGGATATGAGTAACTTCCTGATGGTATTGAAACTTGCGGTCCTGTTTAGAGAAATATATACCTAAACAACTAGGTAGCAAGTTTATATAATACTTTATAATATTGTAAACGAATTTCGATAAATGAGAAAAGTATTTCACTATGTTTAATTTTAGGCAAAGGGCTTCATTTACTTTTCATCATTCACTTAACTCGCTTAATATTTAACATTGGTACTCTAAAAGCGTATTAAAATATTTGCTAGATTTTTGTCCAGATTTTTGCTTCATTTTGATGCACGCCCTGAGCAGACTAAACATTGCCCACACAGAAATAATACAGTCAAAAGGACTTTTTATCATAAACATTTTGGTTATTGCACATTTTCTGTGTGGGGAATTCATTGCTTTTTTCAGGTTTCCTCACTTTCCCAAGGTTACCAAAGATATCAATTTTATGGTCTGACTATCTCACCTCCGTTTGGATATGTCAGCTACAAAAGAACATTTTGTGCTGATACATTTCAAAATAAAATTGTGATCTCATTTCTATTTTATACCTTCCGTTGTTATATATATCGTGTGGCTGAAATAATCTTCATCCTTGTAGTACGTATATGTTACATGCTTATGACTATCTCCATTACTGGCAAGTTCTACACGATTCTCTGTCCAGAGCACGGATGCGGATCCCAAAAATCGTATTTTGATTCCTAAATTTTGTTCGGGAAAGGATTTCTTATGAAAAAATTATCTCAGTTATGTATTGTAATAAATATAAGAGTTAGTTGTGATTCTGAATGATATGAATCGTTTAAAAAAATACCGTCTGTCTTCATTTCAAATGCCGACTTAACAATAAATTTTCCAGATATTACTTGTCCCGGAAAATATGAACGAACAGCACCATCAATCTCAATATAGAATCTATCTGCCATTTGGACCCTTTTTACAATTTCTGCTTATACAATCGCAGTATATCAAATGTCCAATCTGCAAATATAAAGAATATTTGTAAATTAATACAGTATGACAGGGAACAAAACAACACAGGAAAATGAGTGCCGGATGTAAAAACCTATTACTTAATAAAGGCAAAAGAATTGTCAATTGTAATTTTTTATAGCAAAATTTAAAAAAAATTGACAATCCTTCAAAAAGCGATTGGAACTCCTTAAAAGTTAAGTAACAATGTACATACCTTTTACGGGTTATATTATAATTGGCGGTGAACGACAAGTACATAAGAGAAGATAAAATCAAAACTTATGTTATGTTATATCTACAAATAAATAGAACAATATGTGAAGATTCTTTTGGACTGCAACTATACTTGCATGCAATTGCGAAATGATTATGCTTCGGAATCAGGATAAAAGTGAGAAATACGTGTGCTATTCCTTTTATTTTTATCTGAACATTTTCAAATTCAGTAGCATTACACTTAGCATAAACTTTATCTTCTACGTATACTATACTACAGTAAAACCTCTATTAGAGGGGAGAGGAAAGGTTTGTCCTGTATTGGAAATCAGAGCTGCACTTGTAATTTTGAATATTGTTTGACAATAAAGCACTTAAATCTTAAATCTTAAAAGTCCTAGTATAGATTTGATCCCCTGGTAGAGAACCTATACAGGGAAGTAGTAAAGGTTGAGTTAAGTAATGAAAATTAGAGTTTCTTTGAAAGTAAACAGCCGTTTTTAAGTTTCAAGATCACAAATGCCATTTAAACCCAAATTTACGATGCTGTTCTGATATAAAATATTAATGGAAATATTTTACTGTAATGTTATAAAACTGGATAATTTGTTCATGACAAGCAAACCTTTGCCATCTTTGATTTTAATTTTTTGTCAAAGCTGCAAATTTATTTCTGCAACACAGCTTGGTCTTTGGAAGAGGTCAAAATACAAATTGCACAAAAGTGGGAACAAATAAATCCCATGACATATGTGGTCCCCTAATAGAAGGCTGAGCCATTAGAGTACGGAGAGTAGGGCTTATATATTGAATAAATTTGGAGGGGGATTCGATCCCATAGTATATGTATATGTATATGTATTTATTTCAGGAAAGATCATAGGCAGTCCGTGAACTGAATTTACAATCTGGAGTTACAATTATCATAGGATAGATTTACAGACAAAAAAATATTCACTGGTATGTTGTAGTATTAAATTATGTATAGCATAAAACAGATATTGGAATATAAGAATACAGGGAAAGACATTAAATAAGGAATGCCGCCGGTTGCAGCACAACAACGCGCGCATGGACTTATACATTCACCTTACAGTCTATTCGGAGAACTTTTATAAGAAACATTATAATGAATAATATGACATATATTAGTACAATTATAATAATAGTATTCTAATTATTAACCTACACCCAACCGCAAGCAGTTGGGGGAGCCGAGCCGTGCTTTCGTTCGTAGATAGGTAAATAGATTGCAAGATATTGGTACGTGTGTTTCATGTTGAATTGCTGTTTGAGAAGAGTGAGGACAGCGAGTAATGCTTTCCATAACGTACAACAGGAATGGGAAGAAAACCTCTTCAGAGATATGCTATGTCTTGATAAGCACTTTTGCATATTATGCATTTGCATATTCTTGATAAACCATCGTCGTCTCTTGTCTCCTGTGTGTGCCAGCACCATTTTTTCCAAAATCCAAAGCATGGTATTTTTAGAAAATTCCGATTTTTTCAAAGAATACTGACCTTTTCAATTTGAGGATTACTCGTCTCGATAGCTCTTCTTCCGGTGCACTTGCCAATTATAAATTCGGTTGTTTAGCAGCACTCAAGCAGGACTAAAACGTTGAAATATACGGAACTCCATAACACACGTACCTACCTTGACCAAAGCAACGACTCGACTAGTAGAGGTGATCCTCCCATTGGTGGGGTCCCACATTAAGGTTTTACTGTATTTCTCATCTCTGCAGTAAGAGCACACAATTTTTATTTACAGAATATACTATTGTTTTATGGGACTAAGGCGTAAAGGCAGTAGGCAATGTTTCCAAGTAGAAGAAATTCTTTTCATTGCAACCAGTTAAGCATTAATTATAACAAGCTTAGAAAATGCCACATCAACATGTTACACGAGCAGTCCATTAATTATTAATAAGATATATTAATAATTCATTATTAATAATAATGAATTTGTTGAGTTTCGTTGTCGTACATACTGTTGGTTCATTAAATATGTAACCCGTGTTTTCCTTCATGTATATTACCTGGAAACATATGTTATATGTTTCCAGGTAACCCAGCACTGCTTCTTCGACTGTAAAAGAGCTCATGATTGTGAATCATAGTCCGTCACGCTGACAAAGACTTTTCTACTACTCCTGACTACCATGAAATGGTAGTAATTTATTTTAGTGACAGTCGGATAATTAGTACACCTTATTATTTTTACAACAGAAATACTTCAGTAACGCGTACACTATAAATAATTCTGAACGGCGGCATTCAGCACCTGAGGCAGAAAGTATTAGCTTAATTTTAATATGGGCCACAGTAAAGTATGTTCACTTTCTTTAAAGTTAGTACAATTACGCTGCTGCAATTAAAATAATTGGTCATCGATGCTGTAAGGAAAACAAAGGCATTTTTAATGATCTGTCAGTTTAGATTTAGATTAGAGGGTGTGTTACAATACAAACGATATGAAATTAGTGAATAATAATATCATTGTCAATATATATTTACCCAGTCGTAATAACATGTTACTACACAAACGATAAATGAAGAGTAGTAACAGAACAGTTTTAATGTAATATTTACGCTTTCTTCACTACTTGTGGCCGACAATGTTTACATTTCTGACTATCGGTGTTTTATAAACAAAGTCTGGAAAATTATACAAATTATTCAAGTAAACAAGACCAATGATATGTTCCCATATGTATTCCTATTAGAAAACGGGACACGAAAATTGTAATTGCAACCAATCCTCTTTATATAAAGTAATAGCAATATAACTTTTCACATTTTTTGGCATGCACAATTGTTTAAATTTTAAATTATTAGATTTAGGCTTACCTTTTGAACCACAGAAACAAAGATTTTTGTTTACGTCAGGTAGTATATACTTAGTATATAAGGTACGGAGGAGTAGAAATGCTTTGATTTGCATTCGTGGATTCATTTTCGTTGTACTTACAAAGTATCGGAAATTACATTTTCTGGATTCCGCTGATGAGAAATTTCTTCAATCATTTATCATTTTCTCAATTATCCAGTCAAATTATTACATGAAATATTTAATCGATTTATAAATTGGTAGCACTTCTAGGCCTCTTAGTTATTTAATTTTGCAAAGAACTGGGGTTTAATTGTCCAATATTGTTCCTCGCAGGTGCCCATCACTAAAAAGTTTCATTCTTCACACTAATTAATTAAATTGACCTACAATTAACCAGTTCCATTTTCCAAGAAGTCCACCAATGTTCAAACGTGCTTTTCAATTTAATAACCAGGGTAATGGCTACAATATCATATAAATCTATATCGTTTTATACTTAATAAACGTTACCAATTATTTTGATAATAGTTATATAATGCTAACCCGATCAAATGAATTTATAATGCGAGTAATCGAATGTCGAGCCTTTTATCTAGCTTTGCTGTAGTACCATGTCTACAAGATAATATGACTTGATGGTAACGATCAGATTGTTTCTCTTTATATCCCGCATTCTCTTACAATACCTAAACATGATTCTTAGGCTTACGTCATTTATCCTCCAAAATTGCATAAGCCAGTAGATATATATCAACTGCGTGGGCTACCTTAGTAAACATAACTCATTTATCTGACTTCTGAAGAGGAGATACATTTCACGAGGAGACTATATATTTTTTTGTTTGTAAGTCATAAAATGGCCAAAGGTATACTAGGAAAATGGTCAGAAAAAATAAATATTGTTAGTAAAAACACAAAAATCAGAGATTTAAATTTTATTAATGGCAACGACAGTTTGTTTTCCATCGGGAATTATTTGAATATTCTCCGAAAATTACACCTGCAACCAATACTGTGGAACAAATCTGCTGAAGTATTCGAAATTTCTAAAACACGTTTCACAAATGCTTGGGGACCAATTTATCTTGTTCTTGCTTGTATTGAGGCTGTTCAGATTCTTAAGCAACTGCAAAACACCAATTTTGTTGTCGCTGAATTCATACCAACATTAATATTTTGTACGACGTATTCATATTTTTCCATCATAGCGTTTAATTTTCAGTACAAAGGAAATGAAATGATTCACCTTTTGAGCCAATTCAATATGGGAACAGGCTTAAACGAAAGAAGGTAATTTAAGTATTTTTAAAATACCATTTCTTATTCTAACATTCATTTATTAAGGTGGAAAAAAGTGTTTTGAATTGAATTTTAATTTCCATTCCAGTTTTCCTTTATCAAGAGAAATAATTGACAGAATTAGGTATTTTGACAAGTGCATCAAATACAACATTTTGGAGGGGATAATTTCCAAGTGTTTAATCCCCTGCTTCTCCATAGGCGTTTGGGTCGCCCAAGTAGCTTTCATTTTGTATATACCCGGGCCGCATGTCATTACTGATTTCTTATTTGGACCAAGAAACAATCAGTTATCTTACGTTTTCGTGTTTTACGCCGTTGAACTGTACATTATAACATCTGGTGCTACTTTAGCGCTCGTATACGTCGTTTACAGTTTTCTGCATTTAGTGAAGATCACCTTTTGGTTACAAGTTTTGAGGTAAGTGCAACACTATATACAGAACCAAATTTTTAATATATATGTTAGCGGCAATAAGGGTAATTAGGCATTACTGGTAATGCCTAGGCAATACCGGTAATGCCTAAGAAGTGCACGGCTATACCGCTTTAGCCGCGGCACTACGTGTAATGCCTAGGCGTTACCAGTAAAGCCTGAACTTCACTCGGCATTACCAGTAATGCTTACCCTTATTGCCGGGTAATCATCTATTTTCTCAAAAATTCACTATAATGCCTGAAATATAACCCGGCAGTAAGCAAAATGACCGTTTTGAATGTTGAAATGACTTCTTTGATTACTGAAATTTGTATTACTGGCAGTTTGATATAATTTAATCACATTAGTGGTACATATTAAAAAGTTTTTACTTTCATTATACACACGCTAGATATTTATACAGAGGTATGGCATAAGTTGGAACTTTTTTATTAAAGCAAGTGCATCACTATTGGCCATTTATACACCCTGACGATAAACTAAGGTACCCCCTATACAGGAAGAACCGGAAGTAGCACAGCAAAACTGTTTCCACCAATCGAAAGCCAGTCTAAAGTTACATTGAAATCAAAGTTTTCATTAAAATCGGTTGAAGATAAATGAGTCAAATAATTTGGTGAAAAATAAAAGTACAAAAATGTACCCAGTTTTTGGGTTATTCGGATTTTTCCCGGCCGAAAAAAAAACTTTTTTAAAAATAACATTCACACAGCTGCAATCTATGTTATATGAGTGATTTTTCCTGAATTTTTCATAATAATCGAATAAGGTTGAATTTTCAACTTTTCTGCAATTTCTTTAAAATTTTTGTTTTTCAACTTGAAATTATTTCCGATTGCCAGGAATGCAAATTTCAGTAATCAAAGAAGTCATTTCAGCATTCAAAACGGTCATTTTGCTTACTGCCGAGGTATATTTCAGGCATTATAGTGAATTTTTAAGAAAATAGATGATTACCCGGCAATAAGGGTAAGCATTACTGGTAATGCCGAGTGAAGTTCAGGCTTTACTGATAATGCCTAGGCATTACCCGTAATGCCGCCGCTAAAGCGGTATAGCCGTGCACTTCTTAGGCATTACCGGTATTGCCTAGGCTTTACCGGTATTGCCTAGGCATTACCAGTAATGCCTAATTACCCTTATTGCCGCTAACATATATAAAATGCAATCACCTATTTAATGCTTATTCCACACTACAAATAATCCAGAAATTATTTAAGACCTTTTAGTGCCAAGTATTTAGAAAAATATGGGAAAACAGATGCGAAACTCATAATTTCAGAGAATGCAAAAGTCCTAGCTTTTTCTTGGGGTGCTTGAAGTATTAAAATTTTCAAAAAAGTGCACATTAAATTTTTGATTGAAAAATCTCTTGCGTTATGAGCTTCCAATATCACTCACCACTTAATTTCTTTGAATACTTAGAACTCGTCGGTCTTTAAAAAACTTTCCATTATAGTATCATGAAAGCAATTTTGAATTTCAATTTATTTTTTGTTTCAGAGAAAATCAGAGTAGAATTGATCCCAGAAATATGTTAACAGCCTACAATCAATTGCGTAACTTAAATGTGATTTTCAATGGTAGTGTTTACAGTGTGTTCATTCCTATATTTGCGACAACCTGTTCCATGTACATTGTTGTTTGTTCTTTTTATATAATTAGAATACAGGAAACTTTACCGCATATAATAGCATTTTCTATGATTGCATATGTAGGTGTTTTCTTTGTCACGATATTTTTATTTTCGAGTTCGCTACTTTACAAAACTTCAAGTGAAACCCTGGACAAAATGAAATCAGACGTTTCACCATCGTCTGATAAAGAACATCAAAAGAGGCTTCGAAGTACAGTTCCGTTCGGCGTTCGATACGGAGTATTTAAAGCGGTGAAACACAAGCATTTATTTGATTCCTACGACGCTGTGCTTTCGTATTTAATTACCTTGCTTGTCTCATTCCCCTAAAAGTCATTTGTCGAAACGTTAGTTTAAAGGATGAAATAAATATTGGCTAAAAATACTATTCGATGTATTATGTGTGTAGTCATGTATATAAAATGTGACTTTTCAGTTGACGATTTTCAGAAATGTATTGAACTAGTAGATAGCAATATAGCTTTTGTGAATTTTATAGTAAAAGTGTAATTTGAATAGAATGTTGCTGTAAAAAATGTTTTCTTAAATAACTTTCATTACACCAATTTGAATTGTTTTCTTATTTCCTGTAGAATAAAAGCTCGTGATCGTGAGTCATGTTCAGCCTCAGTCACATTGATAGACTTCACGAATTGACACTTAATGACGGAACGAAATTAATTTATACTGTCCACGTAAAAGTTGGAAAGTTGGTACTCCAGTTAAAGCGCTTAATATAAAATTTAAAACTAGTTGTCCAAAGCGAAATAAAGAAACCTATAAATCTTACTTGGATTCGGAGAAGACGCTTTTTAATTATTTCTAGGTGACTTACTGATAAGACGTAAATAATTTGGAATATACAATTGTCCATTTGAAAGTTGGTAAAAGAACTCCAGAGTATGGAATATTAATGTAAAGAAAGATTTACTTCGAAAGCACACTTTTATAGTACAGGACTTGATAAAAAATTAAAATTAGGTGTCCAAGGCAAAATTAAGAGAACGATAAAGCTTACTTGGATTTGGGGAAGACACCATTTATTTATTTCAAGCATACATGTTTTATGTCTTGGTTATTAACTGTCTTCTTGTACTCCAACGTATCCAATTTAAATTTTCTGGATTTCGTTCCAAAAAAATTCTTGTATTATTTTCTCTTTCTCTCCATTCAATTCATCACAGTCAAGCTATTATATTAAACATTATATCGATTCATAAATGGGTAGGTCGCGGATGGCTTAGGTAATTTAGTTTTTCAAAGAAAAGGGTTTCAATTATTAAATACTGTTTCTCGCAGGTTCCCATCGTTAAAAAGTTTCATTCACCATAATAATTAATTAAATCGACATACAATAAGCCAGTTACATTTTCCAATGTTCGGCGTTCACCAATGTTGAACTGTAGGTTCAATTTATTAATCAGGGTACAGGCTACAATACCGTATAAATGTACATCATTTTATACAAAAATAAACACTATCTGTTACTTTGATAACATATTATTTAGTGCCTACCAGAACAAATGAATTTGTAATGCAAGAAGTCGAATTTAAAGTTCTTTATCTACCTTTGCCGAAGCACCTTGGCTACACAGCAATACAATATGATTGTTTCCATTAATATCCCGCGTTCTCTGGTTATAAGTAAGCAGGATTCTTAGCACCCCAGGTCATTTATCCGGTAAAATTGCAGAAGTTAGTAAATCTTTCCCAATTTCCTGGGATACCTTAACAAACTAAAACTGATTGGTTTGACGCCTGAGGATCAGTTAGTTTTTGCACGTCGCTTTTGTTTGGAAGGTATGAAATGGCCAAACGTATACTAGGAAAATGGTCAGAAAAAATAAATATCGCTAGTATTAAAACAAAAGTCGGAGCCCTAAGTTATATTAATGGCAACGACAGTTTGTGGTCGATCGGAAATTATTTGAATATTCTCCGACGGTTACA
The DNA here is from genome assembly GCA_020352615.2 of Yoshiicerus persimilis. Taxonomy (NCBI): domain Eukaryota; kingdom Metazoa; phylum Arthropoda; class Collembola; order Entomobryomorpha; family Tomoceridae; genus Yoshiicerus; species Yoshiicerus persimilis. The sequence continues at coordinate 92,474,070 of CM036940.2, forward strand.
TCTGCAACCGATATTGTGGAACACATCTGCTGAATTATTCGAAATTTCTAAAACTCGCATCACAAATGCTTGGGGACCAATTTATCTCGTCCTTGCTTGTATTGAGGCTGTTCAGATTCTTAAGCAACTGCAATACACCGATTTTGTTGTCGCTGAATTCATACCAACATTGATATTTTGCACGACATATTCATATTTTTCCATTCTAGGGTTTAATTTTCAGTTCAAGACGAATGAAATGGTTCACCTTTTGAACCAATTTAATATGGGAACAGGCTTAAACGTAAAAAGGTAATCTAAGTATTCTTAAAAGGCATTTATTGGAAGTCAATGTAATTGATAAAATGTGTGATTAAACAAATTTCTTTTTTCTAAGATCGCTTAGTTAATATAGAAAAGAGTGTTTCAAATTAAATTTTAATTTCTATTCCAGGTTTCCTTTATCAAGAGAAATAATTGATGGAATTAAGTATTATAACCATTCCACGAAATACAACATTTTGGAGGGAATAATTTCCAAGTGGTTAATCCCTTGTTTCTCCATAGGTGTTTGGGTTTCCCAAGTAGCTTTCATTTTTAAATACCTGGGTCACATGTCATTACTGACTTTTTATTTGGACCAAGAAACAATCAGCTATCCTACGTTTTCCTGTTTTACGCCATTGAACTGTATATTATAACATCTGGTGCAACTTTAGCGCTTACTTACGTCATTTACAGTTTTCTGTATTTAGTGAAGAGCACTTTTTGGTTGCTAGTGTTGAGGTAAGTGCAACACTACAGAATCAAGTGTTTTAATATATAAAATGAAATCACCTTTCTTTTTAGTGTTTATCCCACACTGCAAATAATCCATAAAATATTTAAGACCTTTTAGTGCTAAGTATTTAAAAAAATATTGGGAAACAGACCCGAAACTGAATAATTCAAAATCAAAGGTTTTATTACATATAAAGTGAAGTCACGTATTTATCATTATGAAATTTTTATTCCCCTTGTAATTAAAAAAATATTTATGGCCTTTGAGTGCTAATTATTTTTAAAAAAAGTTGGGGAAGCAGATCCGAAACTCAAAACTTCAGAAAATGCAGGGACTCCACCTTTTTCTCTACCATAGCATAATAGATTTATTTCTCATTCCCCAGGTGCTTGAAGTATTGAAGTTTCCAGAAAAGTGCACATTAGAATTTTGTCTGAAATTGTAATTTCTCTGACCTTATGAACTTTGAATATCACTGACCATTTAATTTATTTGAATACTTAGAACTCGTCTGTCTTTTAAAACTAAAGTTCCATATATTATCACAACGAATATTGGAATTCAATCTCTCTTTGTTTTTGTTTCAGAGAAAATCGGAGCAGAATTGATCCCAGAAAAATGTTAATAGCCTACAATCAATTGAGTAACCTTAACGTGATTTTCAATGATAGTGTTTGTGGCGGGACTCCACTCGTCCCACCTTATACCCGAACCATCCCAACTCCCACTTCCAACCTTACTATCTAAATGCCTGAACCCTAAATCCTCAGTCGTGTGGGAACAGCGGAGTTGAGAAGGTTACTCTCTAAATCCTCCTCTGGCGTGATAGCCATAGAGTAAACTGGAATCTCTAACTGAATAAACTAAGTATCATTCTCCTGAAACTAAGTCAGCTCTCCCAAATCTACGTCTATATTTATTGCATACGTGTATTTATTCGCATAGTTCTTCGACATATTGGCAATAAGATAGAACCAGAAGTCGGCTAGAATACAAATCCTGAGCATAATTCCGAAAGAACAGTTAACCTCCCATTACAATGGTACCGAAACCCGGTCTTATTCGCCAAAAAACCGACGAAAATCGAGTGATTCTGTGAAAAACTATACATAGTTCAATATAGAAGGAAGTTCGGAGAAGTGAGATATTCGGAATTTTCAAGAAAACTTTGCAACTAATTGCTGTAGCTGCCAAAGGAAGATTCGTGACCTAAAAGCAAATTCGGAAAGCAGAACTGTACAATCACGTACGGTTAGGTAACAAAAACTCTGTATCGTTCAAAAATTCAATTGAAAATTAATATAAATTAAGGAGATTACTTAAAAATATGCTGTAATGAATAATTGATAACGTATTGATAAGATTTATTTTCAAAACTATTTTATTATAAATCAATTAAACTTAAAGTCAAGATAATTAAGCTATAATTTAAAATTGGGAAAATACTTACCGTTTAAATCATATCAAAATTGGTATTGAATTGAAATTCATGAAACATTGGTTAAGTTAAAAATCGATTGTCCTGTTTAACTAAAGTTAAAATTGTCACGTTCAAAGTATAGGAGAATGGAATAGAATTGTTAAGGGACATAGAAGGTTAAATTACGCATTCATGTTCCAAGAAAGATATTTATGTAAATTCTCTTTGTCTGACTTGTAGAAACGCTTGGGCTGGTGATTGAGGACGGACGTAACCTTGCAGGAAGCAGGCACGCCCATCAGCCAATCGAACACCAGAGAAATAGCGTGAGTATAATATTTAATTTACTTAAGAGCAAAGGTTGTGATAAACCAACTTGGGAACAGGGCGAGTTAGGCCAACCAAGGTTACGGTGAACAAGGACGCGACAGTCTAGCTATGCAAAGCAAAGTCCGTGTTAGGGCAGCATAGCATTAAGGCAGTGATTTGCAAACCGTAAGAGAAAAGCCACGTCGCGCCTAAGACATTGGTATATCACTACGAGAGTCAAGTGTGACAATTCTATGTAAATCGTCGATATTATATTTATAGAACAACAATTGTAACTACAAGTTCTAAATATTTAAATTATAAATTAGCATATCAATAGGGAAAACTTTTATGTAAAGAGGAGACACCTCTCAGCTCCGCACCACTAGACTCAACGTACATATATTGTGGTATATTTGTATTAAGGGATAGATAAAAATTAAGCGTACCCATAGGAGAAATAGTAATGTTGTAGTAAGCCTTACGGAGTACATTGGATTAAGTTCTGAAATATTGTTTTCATAACGTAGTATATTTTGTAATGTGCTATTGGTCTGCTATAATAAGTCAACAGTTTGGAATAATATTCTTACAAGATATCTAATTTTAAATGCTATTTGGAAACAACCTTTATTTCATGTAAATTGTAAAGACCAAATTTTCCATTCGAGTAACTATTTGACATTCAATTATTGTATTTAAATTTTCTACACATAAAGCATTCAAATGAAATTTCTAATTACGGTTAAGTTAACGAACCCATTCGATGAGAACAAATCTTTAAATGTAATAGCAACAGTGGATACGAATGAACCCGTTTCACTAATAAGATGTTCTACCGCATAGAAATTGTCCGAACACTTACGTGTTTTGCAAAGTAGATGTCATACTACATTGACCAATGAAGAATCAGGAGTAACGATACATAAATTTAGGTTAAGGGCAGAAAAAGCACATATCTTAATTGTACACGATTTTCGAATGCGAGCAGACGGTTTCCAGAACAGTTTAGAAACTCCAATTGTTATTGGTAACGATTTAACTTAGCAATACAGTTTTGTCTGTAGTTACCCAGCTTTATACTTTTAGATACTTACTTGTAAAAGAGGGATGTGATAGTCCAACTCTTAGAAATTTGAATATTGTAAGTGGGACATTAGAACTGTTAATTGATATTGAAACATTTATGAGTGCAACCCTTCTAGTGTTCTGTCATAAATTTTAGATTATAAATTATAGTAGTTAGCCTATAAGATGATTCACGTTTGTTGTACAAGTTTGTTGTATAAAGGTACAGCAAAGGAAAGTTTCGGTCATGAGGGCCATAGTGTTAATGTAACAAATGTTTCCCCTTGTACAAGGTACAAGGGGAAACATTTTAAGATTTTCTCACGCTACGATCAAAAATCGAAGTACTGCAATAAAATGGATAAATTGAAGGGAACCAGCCAAACAGTGTGTAAACAAAAACAGAAGAAGTAAAGTCATATCATTGAGACCTTGGATACGTTGGAATTATGGTTGAGAGACGTCTTGACAGTAACCCAGCGGGATGGACAGGTAGTCAATGGAATGACCACACAATCAAATATGCCACACACGAACCGATTATTGAAGACTGAGTTATCAATCCCAATCCAAAGATGCTGCCCTACAATTGTTTTAAACAGTTTCGGCAGGAAGAAAGTAATTCGGGAAAGAAGAAGGATGTCAGTTGCAAAAACGGGAAGTACAACTTGCAGAAAAAGAAGAAATTGTTACTTGGAGGAAGCACAGTGACGTGATTGCGCATAGCGGGCACTGGAAGAAGCTTCGGATCGAGGAAAGGATTAGGATGATTACTGCATCGCAAATAGTAGCGAAACCTACTGATGTCAGTACGAGAAAAGGATTGAGTCCAATTTCGAAGATTAAGAAGAATTGTTGGCCACAGGAAACTTCATCCAGAAAAGTAGCTAAGCCTACGGATGCAAGTTGGGGAAGCGGATTGAATCCAAAACCCTCAGAAGGAAAATGTGTTCGAGAACCGAGTGCACGCGGGAACACAAGTAGTAAAGGAAGAAGAGAAAGTAAAAAGACTGACCACATCTCTCATGGACGTTCTAGTTATTTTGAAATATTTCAAATTCGTCTGGATGTGTCTAAGCAGAAAGAGAATTACGTCAGCTGAAATGAACCGGAGGAGAATTGTATTAATTGTTACTGGAGTTAAAATGACTAGCACACCAAACTCTTAATTATAGTACTGTTTAATCGATTATTAAGTATATTTAAAACGAATCTATGTTTTGTAATTTTATAAGTTAGTTGCGAAGGGCAGGTCGTGAGAGGACCGTGATAGGTCCATCCTGCAGTAGCAATATCTTATGAGACAGTTAAAGAAGCTAAGTTAAATATAAAAAAACTGTCAACATTGTTCAATATCCTAGTATTCCTATGAACTTTAAGTTAGAAATTAAATTGAATAAGTATTTCTGCAGTGCGAATTAATTTGAATGGTATGACAACAAATTCGCGAACTTTCCAAGCAGAATTAATTAGTTGGTAGTATTTAGTGCGACCAAAATGCTCACTAAACCGACGCGTTAGTCAGGTTGAACCCAATTACACGGTTATCAGAAGAGTACGTAGGTTTAAGTAAAAGAAAACGTATCTGTTTATCAGAATCACAAACAAATACAGCGTGGGAATACCAACGTCACCTTCAGGACTCATCACAGTCAACACCCCACCTTAACTGGATATAAAGGATTTTTAAGAAAACTTATCAGTTACAAGAGACGGATGAAAGACGCACTGCTGCACCCCAGAATGTGTAAACAAAGTCAACTGAGACTTACTCACCGCTAACTTCTTCATCAGTCAGCAGACGCCATCTACCGGAATGAAAAGGAAATCATTTCAGATATACTCACTAGAGGGCGATCAAATTAACTGTACAGTATGAGTACTACAAAACAACAGCTAAGACATATAATAACGAACTGACCACCCGAATTTTCATGTCAACGGACCAGTTGGGAAAAATCCGTTGGAGTCGGAAAATACCCAGGATTGCTAAAAAGGGACTTAATGAAATTGGGTACAACGTTATAGCTTAAGACACCACGTATTACCAATCACCTGAACCATAAGGAACTTCAAGGCTAGGATTGTCCCGTATACTTCAATGCTTCAATTGTCCCATATACTTCAATGCTTCAATTGTCCCATATACGGCAATGCTACAATTGTCCTGTATACTTCAATGCTATACACGAGACTTTCACCTCAGGAACTGGAGTCACCGACGGAGCAGTACGCATGCTATGCTGAAACATACCAGGGAACGAGCCTTCATACTTGGCACGTACGATCCTGAAAAAGATAAGAGAAATCACCAGTCAAATTTCGCTAATTTCGACCTGTCAACCAAAATCTTGAAATGAAATTGAAATACGACAGTATACTCACTACAATAATACACAATGTTCTGCGACGGACCTTTCAGAACAACTACTCCACGCGTTAAAGTTTTCATCTTTTGGACGGGTGCACGAATAGTAACAATCGCTTTGTTATTCGGAGGAACCAGTACCTTCTTCTTTAAGGGCTTGGCCACAATCTTCAATGGAAGGGGAACAGCAGAATTCTCCTCGGAAACCCTGTAGACATCACACCGGGAAAGAACCACCTTTAACTTCTTCGGGAAGTCACGGCTACTTTTTCCATTACTTTCTTCTTGCTTTACCGGAGACACTTTTTCAACCATAACTTCTTGGATGAACTTCACATGCACAATCTCCGCAGTAGTCATGACATTTGAAAACTTTCTTACCAAACTCAAGCTATCGAAAGAGGGACATTTTTACCCAATTTTCATCACCAAGGAAATCTTCGAAATTAAAGTTAAAAGCCGTATGAACAAAAAAATTCATGCTAAAAGATAAACAACAAGCCTAACTGGGCCGAAGTAAAATGTTAACTGGAACTTTAACCTATTCGATTGGAAGACATATACAATTGATTGTAACGATATTTAGTATATCAACCTTAATATAAATTACCTGCACTGTGTGCTCACATATCTGTAAAAATCCCAATGCGGACATATAAAGAGTAAATACGTTATTTTTTAATTATATCAACTAGAACAACTTGTGACAACAAAAAACAACTATGTGGATTACCAAGCAATCTTCAACTATACACAAATACAAATGTAACATCGAAATCTAAGTCACCAGAGAAAACTTCCTTTATATATCATTGTAACTTCATCAATGCTATGGGAAAACCCCAAGCAACCATCATCAACACAGAGGAACCTGATACGGGAATTACCCGTTCGAGATTCAACATCGGTTGCGGAAGGACGATAAATGGACTGGTGCGGCGTGTCAACATTCTGGTTGCGGTTTTTCAACATTCACCAATGGACGATAGTTATAAAACTTTATGGAGCATCCTGTCATCACTGCAGCTAGAACAACAAATACTGCTCCAATCTCCGTGTCAACTCATCCGATTAAGACTTGCAACAGCTTTAATATGACTTTTATGGCAACGTAAAATTGATGTATGTATGGATGAATGTATGTAACTATTTAGGCATTAGCACTTAAGACTAGTTAGTTAATTATTAAGTAATACCAGTGATTAGGTTACATTAGTGTTAATTAGTATACTTGGCCATATGTTAATATAGGTTATTATACTTTAATATTAGTTAGTATAAGTTACTTAATTGTAATTAATTAATTCGCATGATATAATAATTTAGATAATAATAATTTTGTCATTATAATTAACAATTAACCCTTTAATTTTCATTACTTGTTATTATATTAAATACAATTGGATATCATTCAGGAGAACAATATTTATGTATGAAATTTATTAATCCTATTTTGTTTTCAGAAATGCAACGTAAAGGCATACATAAAAAAATTTAATTTGTTTGTACGGGGAAACTGGATCAACTCTTTCCTCACTCACCCACCACCCTCAACGTTGTGCCAACGTTCATCAAAGGGGGCGAGGATGTGGCGGGACTCCACTCGTCCCACCTTATACCCGAACCATCCCAACTCCCACTTCCAACCTTACTATCTAAATGCCTGAACCCTAAATCCTCAGTCGTGTGGGAACAGCGGAGTTGAGAAGGTTACTCTCTAAATCCTCCTCTGGCGTGATAGCCATAGAGTAAACTGGAATCTCTAACTGAATAAACTAAGTATCATTCTCCTGAAACTAAGTCAGCTCTCCCAAATCTACGTCTATATTTAATGAATACGTGTATTTATTCGCATAGTTCTTCGACATATTGGCAATAAGATAGAACCAGAAGTCGGCTAGAATACAAATCCTGAGCATAATTCCGAGAGAACAGTTAACCTCCCATTACATGTTTACCGTGTATTTATTCCTGTATTTGCGACTACATGTTCGATGTACATTGTCTTGTGTACTTTTTATGTAATTAGAATACAGGAAACGTTACCCCATATAATAGCATTTTCTATGATTGCATATGTAGGTGTTTTCTTTGTCATGATATTTTTATTTTCGAGCTCACTACTTTACAAAACTTCAAGTGAAACCCTAGACAAGATGAAATCAGACGTTTCTTCATCGTCTGATAAAGAACATCAAAAGTATGGAGGGAGATTTGCTCCATAAAGAAATTCTGCTCCCTCTTGAATGATCACACAAAAAAAGTGCGTACTTCTCGATTGAGAAGAACACTCTTCTCATTCTGAAGCGCGTACTTCTCAATTGAGAAGAACACTCTTCTCATTCTGAAGTGCGTACTTCTCAATTGAGAAGAACATTCTTCTCATTCTGAAGTGCGTACTTCTCAATTGAGAAGAACACTCTTCTCATTCTGAAGTGCGTACTTCTCAATTGAGAAGAACACTCTTCTCATTCTGAAGTGTACTCTTCTCAATTGAGAAGAACACTCTTCTCATTCTGAAGTGTACTCTTCTCAATTGAGAAGAACACTCTTCTCATTCTGAAGTGTACTCTTCTCAATTGAGAAGAACACTCTTCTCATTCTGAAGTGTACTCTTCTCAATTGAGAAGAACACTCTTCTCATTCTGAAGTGTACTCTTCTCAATTGAGAAGAACACTCTTCTCATTCTGAAGTGTACTCTTCTCAATTGAGAAGAACACTCTTCTCATTCTGAAGTGTACTCTTCTCAATTGAGAAGAACACTCTTCTCATTCTGAAGTGTACTCTTCTCAATTGAGAAGAACACTCTTCTCAATTGAGAAGAACACTCTTCTCATTCTGAAGTGTACTCTTCTCAATTGAGAAGAACACTCTTCTCATTCTGAAGTGTACTCTTCTCAATTGAGAAGAACACTCTTCTCATTCTGAAGTGTACTCTTCTCAATTGAGAAGAACACTCTTCTCAATTGAGAAGAACACTCTTCTCAATTGAGAAGAACACTCTTCTCATTCTGAAGTGTATTCTTCTCAATTGAGAAGAACACTCTTCTCATTCTGCAGTGTACTCTTCTCAATCCAGTACTGTGTAGTACTCATGAGAAATGCAATCTAGAAGTTCTCCTATTAGCACAGCCGATTTCTCTATCCTGAAGCCTGAAACACTGCATTCAGAAGTGAATACTTCTAAATCGAGAAGTACGTTATTCTCATTTCTGCAGCCTGAAACACTGAATTGAGCAGAGCGTACTTCTCAATCCTAAAATACACACTTCTGGACTGCGACTATGACTGTCCTTTTACTTAGTAGATCCATTACTCACATGGTATTCGTATTCCTCCTTCATTGGAAATGATAATCTAGGGCGCCCTTTCCAAATTTTGTCACATTGCCTGAAAATTAAAAGATATTTATTACAATAAGTAATACATGTCTTGCGATTGTGTAAAAGTTTATTTTATTAAGCAGTACTCATTTGTCGTTGCACTATATACTTAATAACTAATACGATGATGTACAACACCACATTATGATCTATTTACATTTTCGTCGCTTCATTATTTCTGTCTAAATCAATAAATGTTTCAGTTGTCATACAGCAGTCACTATCACTAAACAAACTGAGCTTATTCATTACAAATTTTTAACAAGATGATAACTGTGGGGCGCCCCAATTTTTTAGTAAGTATTAAAAGGATTTACTACCGCAGTCTATTATGAACATTTCGAATATGTGTGAAATTCAACAAGTTAGAGCAGATGTTTTAAATCATAAATCTGATTCCGGCAATCCTGCAGAAACAGAAACGGTCATGTTGTGCTTTATTAAAAGAAAATGACATTTCAAAGATTTAGTTCATTTATCTAGTTAGGACTCTCTAGATTCTTTGCAATAATTGACGAAGAATAATTTCAGCACCCGCACGAAAATTTTCTGCGTCACAATTGCATTAAATTAAAAGTTAAATTATAAAAGCACGGGGACTACAAGTTTTTCAATTTCCACAGATTGACTGTTTTCTATCTTTTAATTAATTCACCTCAATTGTTGTTAAATTCTTGTTAAATATAAAAATGGGATACTGTGTTATATATTCATATAAATGTTTATATAATGAATGACAGATGTGAATGAATAAATGATACAGAAGACAGTCAATCTGTGGAAGTTTAAAAACTTGTAGTCCCCGTTCTTTTATAATTTAACTTTTAATTTAATGCAATTGTGACGCAGAAAATTTTCGTGCGGGTGCTGAAATTATTCTTCGTCAATTATTGCAAAGAATCTAGAGAGTCCTAACTAGATAAATGAACTAAATCTTTGAAATGTCATTTTCTTTTAATAAAGCACAACATGACCGTTTCTGTTTCTGCAGGATTGCCGGAATCAGATTTATGATTTAAAACATCTGCTCTAACTTGTTGAATTTCACACATATTCGAAATGTTCATAATAGACTGCGGTAGTAAATCCTTTTAATACTTACTAAAAAATTGGGGCGCCCCACAGTTATCATCTTGTTAAAAATTTGTAATGAATAAGCTCAGTTTGTTTAGTGATAGTGACTGCTGTATGACAACTGAAGCATTTATTGATTTAGACAGAAATAATGAAGTGACGAAAATGTAAATAGATCATAATGTGGTGTTGTACATCATCGTATTAGTTATTAAGTATATAGTGCAACGACAAATGAGTACTGCTTAATAAAATAAACTTTTACACAATCGCAAGACATGTATTACTTATTGTAATAAATATCTTTTAATTTTCAGGCAATGTGACAAAATTTGGAAAGGGCGCCCTAGATTATCATTTCCAATGAAGGAGGAATACGAATACCATGTGAGTAATGGATCTACTAAGTAAAAGGACAGTCATAGTCGCAGTCCAGAAGTGTGTATTTTAGGATTGAGAAGTACGCTCTGCTCAATTCAGTGTTTCAGGCTGCAGAAATGAGAATAACGTACTTCTCGATTTAGAAGTATTCACTTCTGAATGCAGTGTTTCAGGCTTCAGGATAGAGAAATCGGCTGTGCTAATAGGAGAACTTGTAGATTGCATTTCTCATGAGTACTACACAATACTGGATTGAGAAGAGTACACTGCAGAATGAGAAGAGTGTTCTTCTCAATTGAGAAGAATACACTTCAGAATGAGAAGAGTGTTCTTCTCAATTGAGAAGAGTACACTTCAGAATGAGAAGAGTGTTCTTCTCAATTGAGAAGAGTACACTTCAGAATGAGAAGAGTGTTCTTCTCAATTGAGAAGAGTACACTTCAGAATGAAAAGAGTGTTCTTCTCAATTGAGAAGAGTACACTTCAGAATGAGAAGAGTGTTCTTCTCAATTGAGAAGAGTACACTTCAGAATGAGAAGAGTGTTCTTCTCAATTGAGAAGAGTACACTTCAGAATGAAAAGAGTGTTCTTCTCAATTGAGAAGAGTACACTTCAGAATGAGAAGAGTGTTCTTCTCAATTGAGAAGAGTACACTTCAGAATGAGAAGAGTGTTCTTCTCAATTGAGAAGAGTACACTTCAGAATGAGAAGAGTGTTCTTCTCAATTGAGAAGAGTACACTTCAGAATGAGAAGAGTGTTCTTCTCAATTGAGAAGAGTACACTTCAGAATGAGAAGAGTGTTCTTCTCAATTGAGAAGAGTACACTTCAGAATGAGAAGAGTGTTCTTCTCAATTGAGAAGAGTGTTCTTCTCAATTGAGAAGAGTGTTCTTCTCAATTGAGAAGAGTACACTTCAGAATGAGAAGAGTGTTCTTCTCAATTGAGAAGAGTACACTTCAGAATGAGAAGAGTGTTCTTCTCAATTGAGAAGAGTACACTTCAGAATGAGAAGAGTGTTCTTCTCAATTGAGAAGAGTGTTCTTCTCAATTGAGAAGAGTACACTTCAGAATGAGAAGAGTGTTCTTCTCAATTGAGAAGAGTACACTTCAGAATGAGAAGAGTGTTCTTCTCAATTGAGAAGAGTACACTTCAGAATGAGAAGAGTGTTCTTCTCAATTGAGAAGAGTGTTCTTCTCAATTGAGAAGAGTACACTTCAGAATGAGAAGAGTGTTCTTCTCAATTGAGAAGAGTACACTTCAGAATGAGAAGAGTGTTCTTCTCAATTGAGAAGAGTACACTTCAGAATGAGAAGAGTGTTCTTCTCAATTGAGAAGAGTACACTTCAGAATGAGAAGAGTGTTCTTCTCAATCGAGAAGTACGCACTTTTTTTGTGTGATCATTCAAGAGGGAGCAGAATTTCTTTATGGAGCAAATCTCCCTCCATACAAAAGAGGCTTCGAGGTACAGCTGCATTCGGCGTTCGATACGGAGTATTTAAAGCAGTGAAACACAAGCATTTATTTGATTCTTACGACGCTGTCCTTTCGTATTTAATTACCTTGCTTGTCTCATTCCCCTAAAAGCCATTTACCGAAACGTTATTTTAGAGGGCGAAATCAATATTGACTAAAAATGCTAGTTATAGTTATACTTCGATAGTTTATGACTTATTCATAAATCTAAAATGAGACTTTTAATTTGACGATTTTCAGAAATGTATTGAGCTTGTATATAGCAATAATGCTTTTGCGAAATCATAGTTTGAATGATATTAAGAAATATTTAAGAAATGACAATTGCCATTAAGAAGCCGATTTATAAAAGTTCCTGGAACAATCTTAATTTTAGGTTAACCAATTTAGTATCTGCATTGTGTGTTGTATTATGTATTACAGTTTAGAATTATGAACTTTTGTGAAAGAAATAAAAAATTTACGTGTTGCAATTTTATTTCATTTGCATACTGTAAACCTAATTGTTATGTATGACCACCCGGGACGCTTATTATATGACCCCATCGAGAATTCAACTATCGATTATGTGCTCTATTATTATGAAGATTTCAGGAAAAATCATTAATAGGATATAAAATGTGTGACAATATTTTTTCAAAAAATTTTTTTTGGTCCGAAAAAATCTGAATCATCAAAAATGGGGCATATTTTTGTACTTTCCCTTTTCCTTTGACCTTAAGAGGTGACTGCATTACAATACGCTACATTTTATTCTCTGGCAAGATATTGATTTAATTTGACCAAACTTTAATCCTTCCATGCAAATGAATAATATCCACAGGAAAGAGAAAGTCTGCGGACTAATGAAAGTCGCAGGCGGCCAATATATGTGGAAATGAAAGTCGCAGGCGGCTAATATATGTGCAAATGAAAGTCACAGGCGGCTAATATATGGACAAATGAATATCACAGGCTGGCAATATTTGGGCAAATGAAAGTAGTAGTAAATGATTTAAATTAGAATGAATTTTGCAAAGTATATATTTAATCAGAATCAGAAATTGTCGTTGAATTTTCGGTGCTTTCGGAGTTTTCGAGTGCAAAGACAATCATTATAGTTAGTAAAGCCAAATCACGGTTTGTCCTTCCACTTTTCTTGTCTACTTCACGATATTACCATATTGCTGACACTTACGAGACCTGACTTACTGGAAAGCAGAAAAGCTCCTTATCTGCAATACACTGCCACATTAGACATACGTGTCTCTATTATACTGTTATCATTAAACATTAACTGTTTTCTATACATAGGTATGCATTGTATAGGAAACCGGTCTAACAAAAGGAAATAAAGACAGTTGATAGAGTGGGAGAAAAATATTTCTTGCTAAACAGTCGAACTAACTGCATTGTTTTCAGTCTACAGTTGCATTTCATGCTAATTTAAATCACTTACTGCTACTTTCATTTGCCCAAATATTGCCAGCCTGCGATATTCATTTGTCCATGTATTACCCGCCTGCGACTTTCATTTGCACATATATTAGCTGCCTGCGACTTTCATTTGCACATATATTAGCTGCCTGCGACTTTCATTTGCACATATATTAGCTGCCTGCGACTTTCATTTGCACATATTATATTGGCCGTCTGCGACTTTCATTAATCCGTAGACTTTCTCTTTCCTGTGGATATCATTCATTTGCATGGAAGGATTAAATCACGGCCATTTAATTTTGTAGAAGCAAAGTTTAATCCTATGAATATAGAGTAATGCGCACAAGTTTCGTAATGACAAGATTATACCTTATATATTGTCCTATGTATTTTTTTACAATGGAAATATTAAAAGTTAAAACTTTGAACGACTTGTTCATTAATAGCAGTTGACTAATAATAATATTAACTCTCAACAGATGACTAAATAAATGTAATCAAAGATTTTTAAATACTGCTTGACTTTGCAATAAATGTCGTTAAGATTTATGTTTTTGATTACCAAAATATTGCAGTTGCATAATTGCTTAACATGCACACTGTACATTACATTTTAGCCCTGTAAGCTTGCTACGGTCCATGAACTTTTTTAGTACTTGTATTTTTACTAAGAGAAAATACTTTATGATAACGAAGTAACATATACATCATATATATCTCTTGTTGGATAAATAATATGAAAATGTAATTTAATTTGAATGCAAAATTATGTCACACGACATACAATATTCTGAGAAACAAATTTAAGAGCTTTAAATAGTTTAACTTTTGGTATGGTGCCATTTTCAAATACTAATAGAGGTACTAATCAACGACTAATCTAATACTCATTCAGTAGAGGTACTAATCCGCTCATTTAAGAGGTCTCAAATAAAGGTTTTGCTGAAATTCCAATATCTGCAGGTAAAATGACACAACTTTTATTTGCAGAATATACTATTGTTTTATGGAAGTACAGCGTACAAGAATTAAATAGTGTTTCCGAGTAGAAGAAATTCTTTTCATTATAACCAGTTAAGAATTAATTATAATAGGCATCAACATAATATTTTACGAGCTGTCCATAAATTATTAATGGGACATACAATACAAATGAATTTAGGAAGCTTCGTTGTCGTACATAAAGTTGGTTCACGTGCGACTACTCGTACTCGTGATTCCTTCATGTAGTAGAGTAAATGTTTCCAGCTAACGCGGTACCGCTTCTTCAACTGTAAATGTAAAACAGCTCGTTATTGTTAGTCATGTTCAGTCACGTAGACAGACCCCAATCTGACACTTAATGACAGGACGAAAAGTATTTACACTGTCCATTTAACAGTTGGTAAACGAACTCAAGGTGAACGGCGTGATATAAAATTTAAAACTAGCCGTCCAAAGCGAAATAAAGAAATCTATAAATCTTACTTGGATTTGGAGAAGACGCTGTTTATTTATTTCTTGGATACTTACTGACAGGACGAAAATAATTTATAATTCTTTAAACTGTCTATTTAAAAGTTGGTAAAAGAACTCCAGAGTTTGGAATATTAATATAAAGAAAGATTTACTTCAAAAGCACTCTTATATAGTAAAGCACTTGTTAAAAATTGAAAACTAGCCTTCCGAGGCGAAATTAAGAAAACGAAAGTATACTTGGATTTGGGGAAGACACTTTTTATTTATTTCATGCATACATATTTCAATTTCTTGCTTATTAACTGTCACTTTTCGCATTTTCTGGATTCCGTTCGTAAGAAGGTTCTTATAACACTTTCGCTATTCAATTCAACGCAGTCAAGTTATTACAATAAATATCATTTAATCGATTCATAAATAAGTAGGTCGCTGTTGCCTTAAGTCATTTAATTTTGCAAAGAACTGGGTTTTAATTATTGAATATAGTTCCTCGCAGGTTTCCATCGCCGTTCACCAATGTTGCATTGCTCAATTTTATATTCAGAGTAGTGTCTACAATACTATAAAAATGTACATCATTCTATAAGTACGTAAATAAACGCTATCCATTATTTTGATAACATGTTATTTAGTGCCTACTGGATCAACTGAATTTGTAATGCAAGAAGTTCTATAGTGTAATGCAAGAAGAAGTAATATAAAGTTCTTTTTCCACCGTTGCTGAAGCGCCTTACATGATGATATAATATGATCGTTTCCCTTAATATGCCGCGTCCCTGATTATAGATAAGCGTGATTATTGGCCTCACACGCCATTTCTCCTGCAAAATTACAGAAGTTAGTAAATTTACAACAATTGCATAAGATACCTTAGCAAACTAAAACGCATTTGTTGGACACCTGGGGAACAGATAGATTTTGTAAGCCGTTTTTGTTTGTAAGGTATGAAATGGCCAAACGTATACTAGGAAAATGGTCAGAAAAAATAAATATCGCTAGTATGAAAACAAAAATCAGAGCTTTAAGTTTTATTAATGGCAACGATAGTTTGTTGTCGATCGGGAATTATTTGAATATTCTCCGACGGTTACACCTGCAACCAATAATGTGGAACAAATCTACTGAATTATTCGAAATTTCTAAAACTCGGATCACAAATGCATGGGGAAAAGTTCATCTTGTCCTTGCTTGTATTGAGGCTGTTCAGATTCTTAAACAACTGCAATCAGAGTTTGTTGTCGCTCAATTCATACCAACATTGATATTCTTTACTACCTATTCATATTTTTCCATCATAGCGTTTAATTTTCAGTTTAAGGCGAATGAAATGGTTCACCTTTTGAACCAATTTAATATGGGAACAGGTTTAAACGTAAAAAGGTGATCTAAATGTTCTAAATATATATTTTATTGGGAAGTGGATTAATATAGAAATAAGTGTTTTAAAACGAATATTAATTTCTATTCCAGGTTTCCTTTATCAAGAGAAATACTTGACGGAATTAAGTATTATAACCATTGCATCAAATACAACATTTTGGAGGCCATGCTTTCCAAGTGGTTTATGCCTTGTTTCTCCATAGGTGTTTGGGTTGCCCAAATAAATATCCTTCATTTTCTATATACCTGGGCCACATATCATTACTGATTTCTTATTTGGACCAAGAAGCAGCCAGCTGTCTTACATTTCCTTATTATACGCTGTTGAATTGTATATTATAACATCTGGGACATCCTTAACGCTTTCTTACCTCATTTACAGTTTCCTGTATTTAGTGAAGAGCACATTTTGGTTGCAAGTATTGAGGTAAGTGTATTACTGCAGAATCAAATGTTTTAATATATAAAGCGAAATCACATATTCAATATCGTGAATATTTCCACATTTTAAATAATTAGAAATATATTTTAAGGTCTTTGAGTGCTAAAAGTTACATAATAATATGAAAAGAATTCCAAAATAGATTTTTGGAATTCAATTTATTTTTGTTTTTGTTTCAGAGAAAATCGGAATAGAATTGATCCCAGAAAAATGCTAATAGCCTACAATCAATTGCGTAACCTAAACGTCATTTTCAATGACAGTGTTTACAGACTGTTTATTCTTGTATTTGCGACAACATGTTCCATGTATATTGTTTTGTGTACTTTCTATATAATTAGAATTCACCAAACGTTACCGCATATAATAGCATTTTGTATGGTTGCTTATGTGGGTGTTTGTTTTCTCACCATATTTTTATTTTCGAGTTCACTACTTTACAAAAATTCAAGCGAAGTTCTGGAAAAAATGAAATCAGACTTTTCATCATCGTCTGATAAAGAACATCAAAAAAGGCTAATTATATCGTACCTAATCACCTTGCTGGTCTCATTCCTCTAAAAGCTTTTCGCCGAAACGCTAGTTTAGAGGACGAAATCAATAACTCCTACAAAATACAATTCGATGGTTATGTTTGTATTCATATATCTAAAATGAGACTTTTTAGTTTACGATTTTCAGAAATGTATTGAGCTAGTAGATTGCAATAATGCTTTTGTGGAATCACATTTTGAATGCCATTTCTTTAAGAAAATGAGAATTGCCATTAAGAAACCGCGTTATAAAAATTTCTGGAACAATCTTAATTTTAGGTTAACCAATGGAGTATCTGCATTGTATAAAGTAGTAAAGAAATATGAACATTTGCGAAATAGAAAGTACAAAATGAGTAAAGCGGTGTAGTCAAATTCTAAGAACAAGTAGTTTCACTACAATTTGACTGTTTTATTATTTTATTAATGACAATTAAATATCCACATAATATAATATGCAATTAAAACTAGATTATTTAATACTCTAAATTACATTGCAAAACGTAATATGACATTGAAATAAGTTTACAAAAATGTATATCAATAACCTGTTTGCCAAGAAATTACACTATGATGATAATTTGCAGCCTAACTAAAAGTAACATCAAGTAAGCAATTCAAAAAATTAAAAATAAATTTGTCATGATACAAAACAGCTTTGCCTTATAACTTATAACTGCTAAATTTCAAGTTGATTATAACGTAATTTATACTAAAATTAATGATTATAACAAAGAACAACATTTATCAATTTTAGAACAGCAGCTTTAGAGTAGTTAAAGTACATATACTATGATGTGATATTTAATAGATTTTCACTAAAATATTGAATTGGTACAGAAAACCTAATTATTGATTCACTATTTAATTGTATGCAGCTTTCGAAAACACTTGCAAAGTATAAAAATGATATAATTAAATGCATTGTAAATCTACTCAATTATTTGTATATTGGTTATACAAAAATGATGTTTCAATAAAATGCTTAAATACAAAATAAAGTTATCTGGTAACATGGGAATTGATTTGAAATTGAGAATATTTTTTATTTCCTGCATCTATAAAATAAGGAAAAGTATCACCGTATTTACTGAAATAGTACCCAGTCCTATTTTTAACCCATGAACAGACAATTGTATTAAAACATAAGCCATTAGTAAGAAGTACTCCAAATATTTCGTGTCACAGAATTCACAAATATCATTACTTAATTATAACCAAAAAAATTGACATTGATTTTAAATTATTAGCCAGTTTAAAGGTAACATAATTTGAATCCAAAAAAAGTATCTAATTTATAGTTTGCATTAAAGTGAATTAGAACACAAAGTCGACGTGCCGTAAGTGCTGTACACTATAGCAATAAAGTTAGGTTAGGCATAAAATTAAGGTCAACCTTATTTAAACACTATCCAAACCGATTGAGCCGACTGAATTGGATTAAACAACTTTTGCTAAATTTTATGACTTTAGGAACACACGATGCGATTTAGAAACAAGTTTTCTTAATATCTAGCATTAGTTGATTACAAAACGAAAATGTTTGTTACAAAATTGTATTTTAGAAACAATTCAAAGTTTTAAGTTAGAAATATAAAAGTTTTTTTATTAATATATTCACACAAATTACTAGTTATTTATTATTATTATATTATTTATCGTCCAAACATATAGAGTCAGTACTAATTATATTATATTTTCTACTTTG
The DNA here is from genome assembly GCA_020352615.2 of Yoshiicerus persimilis. Lineage (NCBI taxonomy): Eukaryota > Metazoa > Arthropoda > Collembola > Entomobryomorpha > Tomoceridae > Yoshiicerus > Yoshiicerus persimilis. The sequence goes on from CM036940.2 coordinate 92,493,250, forward strand.
ACACAATGAAGTGAAAATAAATTATACAACATGATTATGTGAGTTCTTAGCATTATATTTAATAAAGATCATTTAGTTTGAAAATTGCTACGAAAAGTACTAATTTCTCCTTTTCCAGAAAGCTCTAGTTTTTGCAAAACGTTTCCCAAACCTCAAAAATTTCTTCAAACTTTGACTTAGGGATTGCCGTTCCAAATCCTTTAGTAAAAATATAAAACCCAGATAACACGTTTGTGATTTCAGAAAGTGGACTGGATTTAAAGCTACTTTCTTGGTTTCCATCATTATGGGCGACGGTAATGTTATCGAAGGGTCTCTGTGAAATATCTAACACAGTTTCGAATACAGAATCAGAGTTGGGTGGGAATCTCAAATCTACGGCTAATTCATCTCCTTTGAATCTCCGGAGAATTGAATATAAGGAGTGTGGCCTACTCCATCGGACATGAAGCTGATTCAGCTGAAAACTCTCTGCTTCGCCATAAAACTCGACGTTACCACAAATATAGAGCTTCCGAACACTTTTAGGGAGAGTAGCAATATCAAATGTAAAAAGACGGTTATCATCAATCTTGGTCGTGGTTAACATCATAGTTGTCAGGTTTTTGCAATTATTGAAGTGGGAAATGCATCCGATTTGCCGTTCTTCAGGACCATGGAATAGAGGATTTAGTAAGATATGCAATATCTCCAATTCCTTCAGGTTGATTGGCTCAGAAGCCAAAACTTTTGTAACTCGGTCTGTTATTTTAAGTCTTTTCAGGTTTCTTGGCAGAACAGATAATTCAACAGCTCCTCCATGAATTTCAAAACTGGAAACTTCCATTTCATTTGGTTCCAAAAACTTTATGTGACTGAGAGTAAATTTTTCTGTGACTTTCCATTTTGAGTTTTTAAAATCTACATGTAGGTCACGACCACACAGGTCGAGTCTTTTAACAGTGACTGGGTCTCTCAAATGAAATGATAAATAACCATTCCAACCTGTCCAACTATCACCTTCTCTGTAACGAACAGATTCAAGCGATAGGGACTTAAGATTATCAAAGTTAACAAATTCGTTTAAAGATGAGGATTCAGGATGTCCATTAAATTTGACGCTGACCTTTTTTAAAACCAATTCAGTGGGTTTTATTTTAATACCACTAGTAATCTTTAGTTGACATCCATCCAAACTAAGAGTCTTAATTGAAACACAGCGATTTGTAGAAATAATCATTTTATCAACTGCACTAACACGCAATTTAGATACACTGGGTCCAATATAAGGGTCAAAGTCAAAGCCACGACGAATGTAGAAATCTGAAGGAACATGACCTTTTAACTTTACTCTGTCTACATTCAATTCTGTCATGCTATTCTTACGGTCTTCTAATATTTGTGTAAAATCTCCTATTTGCCATTTCAAATACTTGTCTGGGCTACTTGACAACTTGACTGCAGTAAAATCTGTTCCTAGGTGAGAATCTTCAAACAGCTGATAAAAGTGTTGAAGTGTATAATACGGTTTTCTGAAAGAAATCAACGACGATTTCTTTAAAAATGGAATAGCTACTGCATTCCATTGACGGCACACTTGACGGAAACATTTGATGTCTTCTAACTTCGAAAATCCAAAAATGCAATCCAGTATCTAGTAGACAAAAGATAAATTATATTATGGATTATGGACTACTTAAGAGACAAAATATAAATCCAACAAAGCCAAAACAATCGTATTCTAATGGAACCCTGGAAAGGAAAATCTTGCACGTAGTAGAATTAAAGGCATAAGAAATGAAATTTTTAGTTAAGGAGAGCCTACACCTTTATATGTATATATTATTAATATTATGTGTAGGATATTAAATTACCAAAGTATTGCTGAAAACATTTTGATTTGACATTTTTCTCAATCTTGATTCTTTAGGAAGAGTCCTCTTTTAGAGTTTTCTACAGAATACAGATTTATAAATTTTTAATATTTTCATTCGTTTACTTTCCAAAAGTTTGTCGCCTACAATATTTGTAAAAACACTTTTCTTTCTAACCTAGTGTCTAGTAGTGTGAATATAAGAGTTAAATAATAAAACACCAGTTTTTCACTGCTGTTTATTGTAGGTGGTTCAAATTTTATAATAGTAGATGACTACTGTCAACTTATTCAAAATGGGATTTTCTTTACAAAAATACTGTTATTTGGAATGGAAAAAAATTTTAGTAACAAAAATGTTCTGATATTGAAATGTTGTGTGAACAACAAGTTCGAAACATTTGGCGCTACTGTACTGCATTGCCGTGCTTATCATCCTCTGGTCACCCCAAAGATTTATTCACCAAACCACTCTGTACCCAGAATGGATAAACTTGCAGCACTAATGGAGCAGTGCAATTCAGGGTCAATTTTTCAAAAACCCAACCCAACTCAGCCCAAAAATTATGAACGAACTCAACTCAACCCTTTTAACGTGGTCACAAATAAACGAATTTTCTGAAATTAGTAACGCTGTGGAAAGGTAACCTCGCTAATTTCAATATTCCACAATTATATTTTTAAAATTTTCAAAAAAAATTAGCTGCAAATTTTGTGGAATTGCATTGTAATTGAATACTTATTATTATTACTGTACAATGCTTAAATGTAAACATATTTATAATATTTGTAGTTCAAATTTAGTGCAGTACACGGAATTGGGAAGCGAATGAATAAACCTTGGTATCGTTGCAAGTGAGTTGCAAGAAATAAACAACATATAATCGCCACCATTACGATCATATATCATTATTTTTAATGGTGCATTTCATAATACAAAATTAAACATTTCAGATTGTGCACCAAAGAATGAAATAACCTCTTGGAAGGCACCGTTGATTATTCCGGTGGACCGAAATCACTTTTAGATATTCTTCTTACCTCTGCTGAGTGCTGACGAAGACAAGTGCTTCACAATTTACAATCCAAGATATGCGGTAAGTGCATTTCCTATAAGACCCTCTTGGAAATTAATTGGTCATTAATAGCCCTCTAAATTTGAAGAGCACAGGGGCATGACACAGCTGCCACTGCCATTAATTTTGCTTTTGCTTGCGGTTCATTCACTCATTGACCGTTTCGTTTCCGATTTTTCGCTTCGTTTCGTTTATTTTCGAAAAACGAAAAGAATACTTTCGTTTCGTTTTGTTTATTTTAAAAATCGTTTCGTTTTGTTTATTTTAAAAATCGTTTCGTTTTGTTTATTTTAAAAATCGCTTCGTTTTGTTTATTTTAAAAATCGTTTCGCTTTGTTTATTTTAAAATTCGTTTCGCTTTGTTTACTTTAAAAATCGTTTCAAGCATTAACTTATTTTGGCCAATCTAATTCATACGAAACTAATTCATCGAGTTATTTATCATCTGTCTTTATTTGTAAATTTGCTGCAGTATAATAGAATAAAATGGTCAGGGAAGGAAAAGCCAGTCTATTGAATTTTTCCTGCCGTTCGCAAATAAGGAAAAGTCGGTTTTTAATTATTGTTGCTCTGATAGCAATGTGAATTATGCCTAAGAAAAGTCCATTGATATGTAATCAAACTTTTGTTATTTAAATTGAATTCAACACATGATCAATTATTGTTTGAGAATTAATTATGTAAATATTATTGTCAATTGCCTTTAAGATATATAAATGCTAGTTTAAAAATGTTCACTAGAAGGTAACCTAGGTATTGAGAAGTCAAAAGCAATTTTTGCAAAATGAAAGAAAAACATATTTGTCTATGCATACAACATATATTAATCAATTTCACAACCTTTTCGTAGATGAGACGGATTATTTACATTATGAAATCGATTGCATGATGTATCAATTGTCTGAAAGTTGAGAGCTATATTTCTAGCTACAGCGAAGTATTCATGGTTTAAAATTATGCAGCAGATATAAATGAAAATATGCTGTTAAAAGAGCTTAACAACTTCCTCAGCAAAAACTCATACAGCTGAACACATATTTAAATGAAAGGTGCATATGTTGAATACACGCAACTAAACGAAATATTATGATTGCCTTTCCATATTCCATTAATCAGTTCTTAAATTGATTATTCAATTTACTGTAAATAAAAACATCACATAATACCGTAACATTATCCGTACATAAATATGTTAATTCTCTCGGCATTCTAAGTGAAATAATCTTGAGCCGTAGTACATAGGAGTGTATATTATTTCGCAGTTCATCCACTATTAGTAAAATCCAAATAGTTTCTTTCCTAAACTTAAAATCTTCGTAGCGTCAATAGCATTCCCAAGTAGTCGAATTTTTAATTCTAGTTCTATTTTAAGAAATAATAAGTTCACAAAATTAAAGTTTATGTTTCATGCATAAACTTGTAATGTAAATAGTGCTTAGCGGTTGGTTTAATTGATGCCTATAGCTTATGCAAATATCTTAAATTATGATATATAATATATGATAAATTATTATAATATATAATATATTATAACTGGTAGTTACTTAGTTACTACCTCCGGTGCGTAATTATAATATCACAGTCTGCTATTGTACTGAGGGTTATAGTTATGGGTTTGAATAAATACAATTCAATTTACTATACTTTAATTTCCATCATAACAACTTTTTACATCTGCCATATGTCATAGAATTAGTTTTTGTTAAGTATCATAAAATGAAATATTTTAATTTATTTTACACCATCGTGCAGAGGGAAAGTATATTTTTCTTTTTACGATGAAAATTGTTCCAAATAGCTTGTTAGAAAATTCAAAATGCATAAATGCCTTATAAAAGCAATTAGTAGCTCTCTATCTATTACTGTTTTCATACGTATTTATGACAAAATGAAGATAATTATGGTTTCCCCAACTAAATATTGTGATATTTCACTTTGTCGTAAAATAAAGGCAGAATTTTTGTAAGTTATTACCCGAATTGAACAAACTGAATCTTTAGGCGTTGCCAGAGAAATTTTTTAACATGTTTTTTATTCGACAGTTTTTTGTGGCTGTAAAACATTGGATCTTAAAGAAATTTAGTTCGACAAGTTGCTGTATACACGAATTTCAATTTACACTGGGAATCTTCCATAATAGTATTGCGACTCATTCGATAAGTATATGAATACATTTAAAAAAGGTGAAGTAACCCCCGGAATAATGAATTAGCCAATTTATGCTTTGTAGATGGATCAAATGCGCATTGTTTATTTAACTGAGAGCAAATCATAATATGAGAGAGACAGGTAAAACGGGACTTAAGACTCGGAGCTGATAATTTCCTGATCAAGATGATTCCCGTTTATGACACTTTGGGTTATTTAGAAAATTGTAGTACTTAAATGAAGATATTATATTTTTTTGACTGTAACCCAATGAATGGTGAAAATGGGTTTTCAGAGAGTCCATCCTTGTAAAAGGTTATGGATTGTCCATTTTGCAAAAAAATCTATTAAATCCCAATAGAATTTAGAAAATTTGAGTCCATCAAATATAAAATTTAAATGACAACTGTGTTCTAATTTACTAATTCTTGAAAGAACTGACCCTACAGTAGTTATCCCAAAGTTGGCAATACAAACTAGTATGTAAATAAATGTATTTTCAAAATTTTTGTGACTTTGATAACTGATGGAAATATGTATAATATGAGTATGTTTGATTCTCAAAATAAATGGAGCATGCTACAATGAAAAATAATATTTCTCCGGTCGACACGACAGCCAATTCAATGCAAAATATTTGACTGAAAACGCCACTTATCGATATGTAGCTGTAAAACAATGAAACCGACTACTGACGTCACCTACTTCAAATCATTGCTTAAGGAATTAAAAATAATGATTCATATTGGAAGTCACGAAAATATTATCAACCTTATAGGAGCATGTACAGAAAATTTGATAAAACGTAAGTGCGATTACTATTTCTTAAATTGCTTTATCGTGAAATAGTGTTTTATAAAATCGGTAACGTTGAAATAAACCTAGTCTTTATTTCTGGAAAATTAATAAAGTCAAATATCAATCTAGGCGCACAATTTCTTAATCAGACCTATTTTAGCTTACTAGTAGTTAAAATACAATTATTTCTTACCTATTGATTACCTAATTTATTAATTTATTTTTTTAAATAATTTGCAGGTGAAATGTATATACTGATGAAATTGTTCTTAAATGGCTCCTATAAAGACTAGTGCAGAAAGTGTAACTCTGATAGATGAGTATGATTTCTAAGCATCCATAAACTACTATAAATTTGAAAATTATAATATCTAATAAGACATTCAATTATTTTTTAACGTAAAAATCGAAATAGTACATACAGATAGATAAATAGATAGTAGATACTATTTTTACATACATTTTATTACATTTATTAACCTTTTATTATTTTAAATATATTCTTCCGCCTTCAAAATGATATGTACTGTAAGCTTACAGCAAAATTTCCTTCAGAAGGCCAAATGCGTTCATTTCAGGGCAATGTATTCAGTTTTTAACGCAGATAGCCAACAAACTGACGTTTTTAAAGAAGAAACATGTGAGACAATAGATATATATAATATATGGCTAATCTAGAATCTCTTAACAGTGATTGACTTTAAAAAGTTTCATCATTTCCAATATTATTTTTATTAGACGGAATGCTATATTTATGAAATAATGAAATAATCCTTTCTTATAATAAAATAACATTTTAATACTAAATTGATTATTGTAATTAAAAGTGACGTTTTTATTAAAAGCTGATTATCTTTTTGGTGAAACTAAATTATTGCCAACCTTAACAACATTCATAGCATTAATAACATTAATAGCATTCTATCAAACTTTACATACTAATTAATAGATTGCAGACGTTTTGCACGATGACACCGTATACGATCAATTCGGTATTGCTTTCGCAAGTTGCCCAGTCATTGTACTTGAACCATATAGGTCTAATTGCCCGTATTTCCAAAATTTGCAATTTCGAGAGCTTTCGCTGATACGAAATACTTTTCAGAATTTTGAAAAAAGAAATTGTAGAATTTGTGACAGTGGTTGCTACCCGAAATTCAAAACCGAAGATGAAGAATATGATGAAAATACAGAAAAGAATAATAGCTTTGGCCAGAATACCAACCTGATGGAAACTCATAATTGTGCAGAATATGAAAACGACTTCGCATACAATAAATACGGCGACGAGGCCTGGAAAAAGACAGCGACATAGTGCCTTGTTTACAAGGTGGTAGAAAACCAGAACTTCCTTGTACAATACTAGATTTCTTGAAAATGCATTACAAAATTCTTCTTCATTTGCTTTTTCGATGCTTTTTTCTGTATGTGAGCTGCAAAATATGTTAATAAATCGGCCATATATTAAATTACATTCTAAGACGCAATAAAATCAAACTATTATGTATATTGGTATGGAATAAAAGTATAGGTTGCTTTCATTATTGCTTTCTTTAGTAAAAGCTTTATAGCTTTCTTTCTCTTTCTCATTATTTTCTCTTTCTTGTCCTTATCAATATAATTGCTCCTTATAAATGGTTGAAAATCAATATTTTTGTCGAAATTGGTGTCAGAATAGGATGTATCCTTCGTCGACTTAAACATTAACAATCGTATTATGCAATGTAATTTAGTATTTGGGAGTTCTGTGCAATATAGAGCCTATACGTGTATTAACGTTTTAAAAGAAAAAACAAAAAAGGAAAACATTATGTTTGATTTCTCCAAAAAACCAATTACTTTTTTATTCCCTGCTTACGGCGAATATTATAAGTGCAACCGGAAGCCTGCAGTTTTCTATTTGTATTAGTATTATTATTGCATTATTATTTCAAAATGAAAGAAATAGAACTATTTACGTTGTATTCCGTTTTTGACTTACTACTATTATTGGTAATAATAATTATTGATCTAATTCATTTAAAAGGATAATTGGAAGCTATTAATAAATACCCCATTAAATGACTTACCATACTGCTTTTATCCACTGCATCAATCCGAATGTACTACAAAAGCTTATTACCACGTAGCATATTGCCGTAATCCATAGGTTTATTTGGTCAAGGATTAATACCATTTTCCCCAAATAAATGCAGAGTGATGACCTTGCCCCCAGATGGTACGTCAGTAATAACTCTTCAAATTTAAAAGTTTGCGGAATTAGAGCAATGCACATGAAAACTGGCATAGCCTGAAAGGTCATGCTTGTTGTGGCGTAAAGCAGCCATCCCATGTAGTCAATTTGAATCCCTTTCTTTTGCGACTTAGGCCACCAGGCAACTACATTGTAATACAAAATATAATACCAACATTTAAATTCAAATGTACGAAAATATTTGCAAAATTTTTGTTATTAAAATCCTGTATATTTCTTATAAATATTTTTTATAAATATTTCTTGTTACAACTCAAAGAATAGAAGGTCTACTTAGATATGAAGAGTAGTAATATTCATTATTAAACTTACCGGTTTGCATTTGCTTGTCTTTGTGAAATAATGTGTTGATAAGCACCATAATATCTTCAGAATAAAGAATGGTATTTAATTGACATATTAATCCAATAGCGGAGCCCGATATGGCTACACAGTGAGCCAATCTTACTTCTGGCTTAATTTTTCTTGTACTATTTATAGATATCCAGAGAGATAATGTTTCTGATAACCTGAAGATCACAGTCAGCCCACAAACAATGTAGTATGAAATTCTTTCACGAAAAGATTGCTGTGAAAGTTTCAAATCATTTGGGGAAAAGTGGTACGGAAACAATTTCAATTTTAAACTAAGTATGATATTCATTCTGAAAACTGCTAAAGCTCCACGCGATATAAGACATGACCGCATTTTAGTATGTTTATGCGGTAGCACTAACTATGAGAATGTAATAATACTGCAATGCGGAACGGCAGACACTGTTATGAGAAAGTTTCACCTTATTTTTCTGTTTTCAACATTATTATCACATTACCGATATTAAGCATGAAAAACATTGGTCCCACAATGTTTCTACATATTCAAATACTTTTATTTCTGTGTACTAACTGATGGGCGTAGAAAGAAGGGAAAATTGGGCAATGTCGACCGGAACCTTTAATTCCGTGCCGAAGTATTTTATTAATCCTAATTAAATGGAAGTGGTCGATATTATAAGCAACAATTTCGCGGCTTCTTGAGTATTTAAAAGGGGCCCACCATTTTATCCCACCATTAAAATAATCACTTTTCCATGTACGAAAATTACAATTACGATTTACAATGAAAATATTATTTTACAGTAAGTTTAGCCACTCAATAATAATAATTTTCCTATAAATAAAATTCATATTATAATGTTTTCTTCATAATTCTTGCCATACTACGATTATTTAACATTATTAATTTCCCTCCAATGAATTTCATAACCAGAAAGTTAAAATTTAGTTATGTGAAAACAATTTTATTTGTGGGAAAATGATTATTTTTGTAATAGTGAAGAATTCTATGGTAAAATAATATGTTTATGGAGAATTGGTTAGTTTATTAGAAAAGTGACGATTTTTTTATGGAAATCCAATTATATTGACTGCAATCAAACTGAAGCCTATAATTCAGTTAGCAAATGCTTCCGTCTTTATAGTTTTGATATTAATAGAAGCGCTATATCCAGTATAACAGCTTGAAACACAACCCTCCATTTAGAAAATTAGGTACGGGACAATAACAATATAATCACACAGCGAGATACTCGTGTCAATTTTTTAACATAGAATGCCTTTGTCATGTTGCATTTAAAATCGATTTCTTAAACAAGCAAGTAAACATGTGAAGAAGCACCATGTTTACTTACTTGCTTATTGCGATGAGTATACCAATATTTGGTGTACAGCAGAGTTTAAAGTTGAGAAATAATATTTGACATAGAAAGAATCCTACAGTAATTTACTTATATAGAAAGTGTGACCTTTGGTCGAAATGCGGCTATTGTATCTACATATTATTTCCAGCAGGAAAGGTTTTGTTTTGTAATCTATAAATGTGTTGTGCAAATATCGTACGTGAAAACAAATGTGTTTTGTCCAGAGGAAACTTTTGAGGAATGCCACATATGGCACTTAATAATTCAGCAACAGTAGATGCTCAACCAAGGTGAATCCTTTCTAAAGCCAAACAAAGCAAAAAGTTGCATTTCACCCGCTTAAAAATGGGTAGATAAATAATGATGACTTTAGATTCTAATATAGTCTTTAAAATCTTTAAAATCTAGGTATTTTAAAGGGCATACTTCTGAAATCACTAGCTATGTAAATATAAGACAATTTTTAAAAAAAATATTTTATTTTCCAAAGAAATAATTTCAAAATAAATGATACTGTTTCTAAATATTAGTGTTTTGTACACGGGAACAAGGAGCACAAGATTTTTGAAATATAATAAGTAGTGAACAAAGTTAACCAATGCTAGATAATTAGTAGACTAGGAACACTAAGGCTTTTTTAGTCTTTTTTCGTGTTGCTTTTCGTGTCTGGAAAGTTGTTGTTGAAGATAGAAAACTTTATGACAGGTTTTGCATTGTAATGATTTAGAGATTCTCTTGTCGAGACCTTCTCCCTGATGTTTCTCTTCAGAATGGACCATTAGTTTTAATCTTGTGTAGCATTTATAGCCGCAAATGTCACATTTATGCTTTTTAGTTTCTTGTACTTTGGAATTACATGTTGGGGTTTCTTTATAGTGTGTTAGAAGATCCTTCCGGGTTTTGCATTTAAATGGACAGATTCTGCAGCTAAGAGGGTTCTCCGCGTTGCTTTCGTCGTGCTTTTGCATATGTTGTTTCAAGCGGTATTTGCGAGTGAAAGATATTCCACATATGCTACACAAATGAGGTTTTTCGCCCGTGTGGGTCATTTCATGTGTCTGAAGACTGACTTTTGTCCTTTCACGTTTTCCGCATATTTTACACTTGTGTTTATATTTGTCATGTTTTGCATCCTTCACCGACTTGCAATTAGGATTGTTACTGTAATGTTCATTTAGATCATAAAAGACACGAAATTTCTGTTGACAATCTGCATTAGCGCATTGAAAGGGATTTTCTTCCAAATGTGACCTGAGGTGCTTCGTGTAATTTGTCTTTAGGGAGAAATTCAAACCACAAATGTCACATTGGAATTTTTTTGAACAATTACTAGTATCACTCATTGTCCCTTCGTTGTTGTGTGCAACTCTTTTGTGATTTTGTAAACCTTTTTGGGTTTTGTATTCATTTCCACAAAGATTGCAAACAAATGTGTTTTTGACTTTTACAGTTGTTTCTCTATCCTGTTTCTTCTTCAGGTTCGGTTTCTGCTTTGGACAGTGAAAATAATTTTTGTGTTGGTAAAGACCGTGGGGATTTACAAAGGTACTTCCGCAGGCATCACATTTGCTTGCTTTTCCTTTATGGGAAAGTCGATGTTGTTCCAAAGAGTAAATGTATCCGTAGGGTTTTCCACAAATATCACAAGGGTAAGGCAGTTCTTTTGTGTGGGACAGAAAATGCCTTTCCATTGAGGAAATTCCCCTGTTAACAACAGGAAAAGGTTTTCCACACAGTTCACAAGTAATAGGGCTCTTCTTAAAATTGATGTGACTCAGTCGATGGAGAAGTAATAAGTAGTTTGCGCTGAAATCTTTGTGACATGTAGTACAATTGAATGTTTTCTCCTCTCCATCACTATTTTCCATCATCACACGTTTTCCACAGGCTGTGAATCTGCAATGATCCGTATAATTTAGAATACTAGGAAATTTCCTGTGACACAGCTGGCATTTAAATGGCAGTTCTCCTTTGTGTTCCAAACAATGAATTTCATAAGCCGAAACGGGACCTTCAAAAGTTTCTTGACAAATTTCACACGAAATAGAATCCTCAATTTTTTCTTCTTCAGGATGAAATATTCTCATGTGTCTCCTTTCAGTAATTACGATACAAAAATGCGTCTCATTGCATATCTTACACGTCCATTTCAGACCTGTTTGAGCAGTTTGTTTTGTCTTTGGACTTTTAGGACTTTTAATAATCTTCTTGGTTCTCTTTCGCCCATTTTTGTTATTTTGGGCTAAGTTAACTTCGCCTTCAGACTCAATGTTTTCGTCAGAAGAGCTAATTCCGTACCTACAGATTTAAAAAAAATGAAAATCAAATTATATTTATAATATTATAATGTGTAGCATATTTAGAAACCCTTCATAACAATAAAAAATACTCATTGCCTGTGCTTGTTATAGGTCCTAATCCGAATAACAATAATAAAGTGGTATTACCTGAATACTTTATTTCTTAGAGTAGCTTTTCTTTTGGGGCGGCCTTCCCGGCTTGAATTATTTTCAAAATGACCCGCTTCAGGTATCTCTACAATTTTATAAATTATTTCAAATTCCAAAATTCCTAGTACATAAGCATTTCTTATTCTGTCAATGACCTACCGTAAGAAGTACTGTCATCAGAATGGAAATATTTTTCTTCCTTTATATCTGGGTTGGCAATTGGAGCAGATTGACTGTCACTTCCGGTGTCACTAGGATCGGACCATTCATTACCTAAATGGCACATCACAAATACTTTTAACCACAGTACAAGTACTGTTATTTTTAGTGAAACCTCGCTCGGAGAATATTAATATTTTACTGAAAACATGGAAATTATTTTTTGATTTTAATAAAAATTATTAAACATTACGAATGGAATAAACATCATTTCAAATACTGTATTATCTACAAAGACAATGCCCTACATACTGTAGGAATTACCGTCATCGGAATATATTTCTTCTTTTATCTCTGGGTTGATTGCTGGATTAGGGTCACTGTAAATATTAAAGCATAAATAAAGTATTTCATTATGTTTATAACCTAAAGCGTTAAAGCGTAAAGTTGATAACATTACATTAAGGGCAACGATGAATGTTATGAATATTTGCATAGATGGGCAAAATGCTCGTATTTTGAAAATAGTGTATTTAAAATACTGTTTGTGTAATTTGTATTTTATATTTTGTCGCCTTTGTAAATTGCTTGTTAAATCAAAAATGAGACATTATTTTCGACACCCCTAAAATACTCAATTTTACCCCAAAAATTGTGCTTTTCAGAAATAGAACTTTTCCCCCAATTTCTTCATTGCTACCCCAATTATTATGTATTTTACCCTTTACTATAAATTTGCTCTGAGGAACAAAAATTCAACGGAAGTAATATTAATAAATCAAAAAACCATAAAATTTCAAATATGTCGTTGAAAATGTACTTGCATATATAAGATTTAGATAAATATAATGCCTTTGAGAACTTTGGACCAACAAAAGTGCATAGGACACTTTAAAAAACTGATTAAGTGTTAATAAAAGTAGACATTATTTGCCCTTTTTGGTTTTTTTGTACTTATTAATATTACTTCACTTGAATTTTCGTTATTCAATGCTTATTTATAGCTAAGGGTAAAATACATAATAATTGGGGTACTAATGAAGAAATTGGGGGAAGAGTTCTATTTCTGAAAAGCACTATTTTTGGGGTAAAATTGAGTATCTTAGGGGAGTCGATAATTACAGTCCATCAAAAATACCTTTCTAGTTTATACAAAATATAGCTTTTACTGCATTTCTGCATTACAAGCATGTATATAATATAATATAATACAAACAACTACAATTTAGTGTTATTTTTAAACCCTTATTTTAAAAATTCGATTATTTCTCAACTTTTGCGACAATTTCTCTAATGAGTGATGACTATTGTTTCAACTATAGTTTAGGGTACATACGTGTCTTACAAAGACATATGTCTATAATATAAATAAATTGTTTAATAAATAATAATTATTTAATAAATAAATTTAATCAAAATATGATTTTTATAAAAAAAATTGTGAGATCAAGCAGTAGTAGTAGGCAGTTCTTAAGTCATAAATTGGAAAATATGTCAATGTACTACAAACAGATATTAATGAGCCCATTAAAACGAAAAATTTAACTGCAGTCAACAGTACTTATTGTAAACAGAAATTAATTAAAGTGTAGGACGAATGTAATTCAAAAGTGTAGTTTCAAACCTGCTGTATTTTTGTATAACCTACTGTATATTATTTTGGATCGCGTTTTTGGGTACTTTCGACCATGTATATTATAAATACTTTTGTGAATACTTTGCCCATTTATGATTTTTTGTCAGACTTTCAAATAGACGAAACAACTAAATTTTGCTGAAGGGTTAGTATTCTATCGAAGTGAATATTAGAAAAGACCAACCTGTCTTTCGTTTCAATTTTCTCAAGATATTTTAATATTTCACTACGAAATAGTTCTACAAAATCAGTCAACTCCTTTTGAATTTGTTGGAGACGATCATCTAGACTCAACAGATGTTTTGCATTATTATTGCAAGTCGAGCATAAAGGATTGTCCCTCTTCCACAAACTGTCCCAGGTAAAATTGCTGTTCGTTCGGCTAACATCTGATTTAATGTATGTTCCACAGACAGTCTTCAGCTTTTCAATAACTTCGTTCTCTGAAGGTTTAGTTTTTCGAAATTTGAAAGAGCGAAAGCACATTGCACAGTCTTGTTCGCCCATTCTACGATTCAATTAACTGCAAGATCAAAAATATTGGCATTATTATCCAGAACAGAAAAGCAATAAATTTCATATTTTAAAACTCATTTTAAATTTTAAACTAGATGTAATGTGTTTACATTTGGGCAATTTCTTAGTTCGATGTATAATTGTTTCACCAGTGTTGTAACTTCTAATATACATAAAATACAATTGCCCTCCGGAACAGAAAAAAACACAGCATGGCTCTTGACCCAGGTACAATTCTTCCAGACTCCTTTTAAAATATAAACAAAACCATATGGTTGAAATGAATACGAATTTTATGATCATACGATAATAAAGGAAAATATAAATAAACTCGCAACATTTTAATTTGACAAACCTTTGGAGACTTAGATAAATATTATTATCATTTCGATGAGAAAGTCAGATTCCCTTCGTTTATTTATGTGTTGGTTCAAATTCAACTTTTACCCGCCGCCAAGGTAGTTCGCTGACTTTAAGATAACAGTAAAAGGAACGTGAGCCCAGCTTACCTTTTCGGGTAATAACTTTAACTGACCATTTTCTGATTTCTCAAATCGCCCATCGACTAAGGCACATTAGGCGGCGGGCAGAAAATGCATGACACCTGAAGACCCAGTGCAAATCTCCGAAAGAGACGGGTGTGTAAAGTCATCTAGGGTTGTACTTCCTATCTAAGACCTGACTTAGTTATAGCAATTATTTTCCTTCAATAGCTACGTCATATTAACCGATGTAACATTGAAATGCAACGGTCCACATATTTGAAATGAGATTTTTCTGATTCATCAATGAGTACTGAATTACACCAGTTGGCGTACAATGACCGGTTAGCTTGTCTTCTTTGAAATTGGCCACAGAAACCAAAATTCAGTATAAATTTTACAATGGGCCTAGGCATTTTCGGAATTGCCTGATTTCTCGATTTACCGCTAACATTAACATTGTTTGTCAACTGTTAGCAAGATTACAAATTTAATATTTGTTTGAAAATTTGCGATCTCGCATTCATACAATTTGTGTGCTTCATAACTTCAATTTAGTAATTTTATCATTTTTTTTACTTTACCGTGTAGCTAGTTTAATTTTTTCCTTATGATGTTTACATGAAGAAATAGTCATCCTTTGTAAATAAATCTGCTGTGCTTATTAGGAATTGAATATCTTAACTGTATTTTTTATTTATTTATATTATATTACGAATTCAAAACAACTGGCAGTGGCATTAAACGAAGCAAAATTGTTTCAATGTTTACTCCTGAAGTTATATTAATTCAAAATCCACTGAAAAGACTTTTCATTTTGTTGAAATGCTAAATTTGACCAGCACACAGCATACGTCAAATTAAAATGGTGCGAAGCTCACAGTGTTATTAAATTATTCGGAGGACCATTATATGGAAATACATCGGAAAAGTTTATTACCTTAAGAGTAATTAGGTGACACTATTGGCTACTAAGGTATTAAGGCCGACAACAACATGAATTCGACAACATGAAGAATAGATAAAAAGTATATCACAGCAGTGAAAATAGCTTTTGGTAGATGAAAACTGTAAAAAGTCAATATTGATACCTAAACATTCAATATCTTAAAACTTTCACACATCACATCACTTTCACAGTGTATCTATTGTGTATATATTCTCTTTGTTTTTAAACAATGAAATTTTTGAACTAATTTCAGATTATTCAACGCTTGTCTAGTAGAAGTAATGCAATTAACCTTCATCAATTATCGAACATTTAAAAAACGGAGCATTTATTAGTGAACCAACGCCATGAATATTAGATGTTTTTACCTGAATACAATGCTAATAAATGAAAGAATATTTCAAATGGGTTTTAAACTTTCATGACAATACTCAAGAAATTTTGGAATAAAACAATTATTACTTTTATGTTACTAAATATATGCAACTTAAGTTACATGCAAGATTAAAGGTTATATTTCTTCCGGTATATTGATAGAAGTAGGCTGAAGTATTATTTTATGTTCAGGAGGTGACAATGCGGTGTTGATTTCGTGTTTTAACTGTGGAATTGGTTCATTAGGATCGAATTCAATTTCAAAATTTGAAAATAAGTTAACAGTAAAAATAAATAACTGATCCCTGGCTAAAGCTTCTCCAGGACAAATTCGTTTTCCAGGGGAGAAGGGAATGAGCGCAGAGTGCCTTTTTACTTCACTTTCATCATCTGTCAAAAATCTTTCAGGTCGGATGTTTTCAGGGTCACCCCAAACGGCTGGGTCATGGTGAATGCCAAATTGGTTAGCTACGACAGTAGTTCCTTTCGGTATTAGATATCCATGAAATTCGACATCATCAGTTGTCTCATGAGGAACTCCAAGGGCCATAACGGAAGAATAGCGCATCACTTCTAAAATCAATGCTTCAACGTAAGGGAGCCTAGGAAGAATATTGTAAAATTATTTTAAACAAACAAAAAAAAACTGAAATCCAATTTACTTATCGATTAATCCTTAAGCATTTAAATGTTGTTTTTATTTCTGTTAAGTTTGTAGTTATAAATATGTAATTTAAGAGACACATACTTCGACCGATCTCTTATTACTATTTCACCACAATTTTTGATGTGATTTACAATAGTGCGCCTTAACTTGTCTTGTACATCAGGAAACATGGCCATCAGGAAAAGTGTCCATCTCATTGTAGTTGACACTGTTTCAATTCCAGCAAGAATTAAATCTGAAAGTGATTGGCGGAGGTTTTTGACTGAAAGGAAATTAGAAACTACAATTTAATTTGGTAACACATGCAAAATTTTTTCAAAAAAATAAATGCATTGTTTAATTTTCCTCTATTTATGATTCGGCAATCTTGTATTCCGTGTTTATTGTCTATTTCAAAATTTTATATACTTGTACTTGTTAATTTGCCTTGATTAATATTTATTTAACTTAGTTAATGAAATGATTTTAATTCAAATGACTTTTGGACTTACTGCCAATATTGCCATAAAACGATGATTGCGTATCAGTTGTGCATTTAATCTTCTTTAAATAACAATCAACAAAATCTCTTTCGACGCCCTCTTCATATGAATCTACATGAGTATCAATTACTTCCTGTGCCAGTTTGAACAGGGCTCCCATATTAGCAACACATCTATCAAAACCAGTTAGTTTGGGCAGTAGTTTCGACAATCCTGGAAAAAACACGAGAAGACCAAGAGTAGCTGGATCTGAAGCCATCCTAAAAGTAAATTAAACAGCTAATCATTTCTTGGATGCACATTACTATACAACAGTACTAAAAACGTTTTACACAGCGTTTATTGCTACTATTTTAATATGTGAGCTTATTATGAAGATATAATATATACCTATATTATGAGCATACATTATAAAAATTTAAAAACATAAGGTGTTCAAATAATATTTTCGAAGTGTTGTATACCAGAGTCCGACGCCGGCGCGGCGGCGCCGGCGCGCCGCTGACGCCGAGCCAAAAATTGACGCCGCCGCCGCCGCAAAATTTTGAAAGGCGCGCCGCCGTGAAAACTCATTATTTTTCAATTTTTGGTACTTATTTGCCAAGTTTTTCAGTAAATGTTTGCATTATATGCTGCGTTCAATTTTGAATTGCAGTAAAATACAATTCTGAGGTTAATTTTATGTACAATTTTTATGTATAACGTCTGCAATAATTAGCTTTTTTGAGACAAAGGGAATATTAAAATAGTATTTACATTTTGCTTATTTATCCAAATGGTAGCTCAAAAAAGCAATATGTTGACACATTTCTGGGTTTAAAAGCATCTTTTTTGCACGTCGTGCACTGTCAACCAAATTCTTTTTTGCCAACGTACATACATTTCTCATTTTCACTACTCATTTTTACAGCCTGAAATTAAACATTGTATTATTGTGTTACAAAAGCCTAGTTAGAAAGAAATTAGAGCTTAATATTCCTCTGTTTTGATATAAAAATGCAATTTTATCTAAAAAATCGGAAAAAAATGCGTTATAAATGGGGGTTTTTTGGCTCACGCCGCGCCGACGTCATTTTGTCGGCGTGAACCGGTGCGCCGCCGCCGCCGAGGGTGCAAAGGGTACCACGCCGCCGCCGGCAAAAATTCGTCGGCGTCGGACTCTGTTGTATACTCCATTGAGAATTGTTAAATATCTTACTGGTGAACATGGTCAACTATTTTTAAATATTTTTCATCTTGAATGCCGAATCTTGTTCCACTAACAACGGTCCAAAACGAATTTAAAGCTGAGATGTTAAACACCTTTGCAGTTGAGATGGGTTGTCCACAGAACTTATTTAAGTACGTAATTAATTCTGTTGATTCGTGTGATATTAATTTTTCTACTGACACTCCATTACGAAAACTATTAGGTTGAATGTAAGGAAGTGTAAAGCGTCGCTGCTCCGCCCAGTTCCTTTCAGATGTAAATATCATTCCTAAACGAAAAAAACGAAAACGTTTATTTAAAAACGAAAAATTTTAAAGATCCAAATGAATGAGCAGAAATTAAATAAACACAACTTGTTTATCCAGCAAGACGTTTGTCTACAGACCTCTTAAAATACCGTCTTCCTGGTTTGCCATATGTTGCAATTTTGGCCTTCCGCAAAAGACTGGCATATTGAAAGCTTCCCTTACAAATTTGTACTCATTAATAAACACGGTTCTAAAAGCAATGTCATTTTATAAGTTTTCTAATGTTGTAGGCTCAAGATTTAAAAAAAATGTAGCACGGCTACTGTAAATTGTTAAAAGGTTTAAGAAAATTACCTAGTAGGCCCTAAATCTAGTCCAATTATATCTCCGTATTTCTCTCTCATTTTCATTACGCTTTTATACGGTTCCGTTCCTACTTGAACTAAGTTCCCCACAAGTGGCCAGCTGAAGGGACCTTGAGATTTTTCACGAAAAACAGAATTATTAAAACAATTCATATAGAACATTACCATAGAACAGATTAAAAAATAGCCACACATTTCTGAAAGGAAAAAATTCTTTAAAAAATGCATAATTGTAATATTCCGAATTTTTAATATCTAAAACACCATTTACCAATTTATTTACTATTTAAAAAAGGGAATAGTTTATATTTTAATACCTGGGGGAAATTGCTTAGATCGTTTTCTCCGTTTCATGACACATAAAAGCAACCCAATTACTATAAAAATTTCGAACAGCATTCCGAAGAAGTATTATCCAAATTGTCTAGCTTGCTAAACGTACACTTCTCTTCTGAGGCATACAATTCATACAGCAATCATTTATGCCATGTATTGTTTTTGGGCATTCTTTAAGCGTCATGTTTTTGCAATCTCCCTTGATATGATATCAGACAGCTGTCAAACTAGAACCCAGACAACAGGAAAAATTAAGAAGAAAATATATTACTACAGTATTATTTACCCTATAAAACTGGTATAATATTCTAGGAATTTAAAGTATCTATGCGTAAAATATGTATAAACATAACTAGTTTAAACTGAATATCTTACAGAATAGTAATTCCATTTATGCTGACTAACAGTGTTTCCTTGAACAAACAAGTACAACTTTTTTCACCCAGGCTGCTAGGTTCATCGCTCTTATGCGTTGAAAGAGTAATGCTAGTGATCTTCAAGTTTACGCAAAAGATTTCTACGCATGAAAAAACTACTTGGATATTCCTCTCAGAGTATTAGCAGAATTGTAATTGCACAAATCAATTAACATTGAAAATGTTCAAGGATCCAGTCATTACCAAATGGTTATAGATAGTGCATGAATTGTTCTTGTGTGGTCAAATTTAAAAATCAGCAAACATCTACTCCGATTTCCACCTCCACATTTTACTCTATAAATTCTTCAAAAATGCCTTCTACCGCTACATCATCCACATTCTCCTACTCTGAATTGACCTCCTTCGCACTACCCTATCTTACATCAACTGTTTTGCAGGATGAATTCGAATTCGAGTTATAAAAAACTTTAAATTTAGATTTTGGATGAGTTTTGTTAGATAACTTCGACAGGATAACTTAAAATTTGAATGCCATATATTTCCTTTGTTGGATAATTTCAAATTCGGATTACGAATAATTGTGAATGTTGATGTCGGATAGCTTTTGTCTGATAATTATTGTTGGAGAGCATAGATTTAGGATATTCGATGGCTCTTGCCGGATAACTTCCGTCGGATGCCGGATATCATTCGCCGAATAATTTAGAAGTGTATTTTCGACTTTTATTTTGCAAAACCATTTTAAATAGCGAAAGCTCAAACTTTTTTGTGTTCAATAGCTGCTAATCGACACTATGGTCCAACAGGACATATTCTACATCGATTTAGACTTCAATAATTACAAGATTACAACTGCATTAAACAATGTAATTTAATATTTAGTAATCCCATGTATGAATGGTGTATCCATGTATTCTGTATACAGGAAAAGGTAGTTGATATGTAGTTTCCTGATATTATTATGCAAGGCTGAACGAAAAACAAGTTGTTGACCCTTAATGGTCATTTGACGTCATAAACCGTCGGCAATCAATCGTCTGGTTTGTTACTTTGCTTTTCGCCCTTGAAATATCTTATACTCGGTATACATAATTTATTGTGTTGTAATAATTCCTTACGCTCAAGACTTAATAAATATTTCGGCGTTGCTATTGTAATCAGCAACATTGCTGTATGCTGCTGATTCCAATACATATTATATTCATATTTCATAGGTACCTATATTATGTTGAGCTGACAACTGGGATTCAGTATTGCTTTTATGCCAAACGCTAAATCCAAAGAATGCAGAAAAGATTGATCATCCATATGGAAGAAACCTTTGTATATTGCAATATGTCCATATTATAAAGTAGGAATCCATCTACTCTAGTAAAAAGTAAGACTAATGACAGAATGTGAAATGTGTAAGACTTCCTAAATAGAATACTAAAATTCTGTCATACCTAGCATTCCTAATTGGAGCTATTCTGGCGCAAAATGGTTTCACTATACCAATTAAGTATTATATTGATATTATTTTGATATTATTGATAGTATATTGATACCAAATAATTACAGAAAGTCCCAGTAAGAATTTCCAGTAAATCTAAAGTTTCAATTTTATGAAATATTTCAATGTGCAAACCTAAGCTAAGCTTAGGAAATGGGGAGAAAGCATTACGATGTTGATAAGGGTAAAGTTTTTGGAAATAAGATTTGTATTATCGCAAAATGGAAATTTGGTAAAGAGATAATAACAAAAGTTAAGTGTTTTAAAATGTAGTCTTAAATAAGTTTTGCATTCATCATTAAAAATTAGAAAAAAGAAGCCATCGCAGTAAGCGCTCAACATACTTGTTCCAAAAATACTATGAGCAGTACTGCTGCCCAAAGGTTATTGACGGAAAACATGCGAAGTCTCATTTGGAAACACGTCTGATTGCATTTGCGTTGTAACTTTGAATTTGGGTCACGGAGAACTTTAAATTTGTATATCGAACTGTTTTGTTGGACAACATCAAATTCAGGTTACGAATGACTTTTAATTTAGATGTTGGATAGCTTAACTAGGATTCTTAACGCGCAAAACTTACAATACTTAGTTTCCCATTGTAAATAATGTAAAACTTGGTTGCTGTCGTATTAATTAAAACGTCTCATCATTAAATCCAGACAAGTGACAAATCGAAATCTATTTTTCAAATTGTTAGCAATACTAAAAAGCCAATCGTTATTGACTATTTTCATCCCACTCTCAACAGAGAGTCGAATTTGCTGACGTTAGTTGTTAGCAAACTGTGCTTGCGATAAATATGGAAACAGTTTTAGAAATCTTGAAACGCGATGCAAGAAATGTGTACATGATGATGATGATACTGTGGACTAATCTTTGCCTCAAAAGTCACATGAAGCTAATGCATAACGTAAATAAAAAAATGCACTCAATGCGGAAAGACTGTAAAATAATGACCAATGTGAGAAACCGCAGGAAATTTCATGATCCAAATTGCATTCTACGGAGAATCAAACTTTTGGTATAGAGCGAATTGCGTTTAATAAGAGTTTTATTACCAAATCAAATTTTACTGGTACAGTTAAACAAATTGCACAATTTTTAATATAGATAATGTATTAAGACTTTTATTGCTTTTATAGTATCATGTTAATAAATGTGTGGCGACGGGATCGCCTAATAATTTTACAAGTGCTCGTCTCCGTAGTTTTTGCAATGCTATTTTAATTTATTTTTACAAAATTTTAATGAATCACAATAATCGAACGTACAACAACTTATAGCACGCCGAACTGCTTCTACTCTATTCTCTCAATACAATACACACGCACACAAAAATCAATTCAAATCATAGCACTCGTTATTAATTTAAGTTTTTCCAAATAGGTTGCATTTCGTCACACATTTACATAACATACATTCCTAAGAAATATTATATTAATAAATTACACTTGCTAAAGTTACAGCGACAAAATGCATGCTACTTAAGTTATTTTCATGCACGATTAACGACTATATTTTCCCGGTATATCCACAGAAACGGGTTGAAGGATTATTTTATGCTTAGGAGTTTGCATTGTTGTGCCAAGTACGTGTTTTAACTGCGGAATAGGTTCATTAGGATCAAATTCAACTTCAAAATTTGAAAATAAGGCAACAGTAAATATAAATAACTGATCCCTGGCTAAAGCTTCTCCAGGACAAATTCGTTTTCCAGCGGAAAATGGAACGAGACCAGGGTGTCTAATTACTTCACTTTCATCATCTGTCAAAAATCTTTCCGGTCGGATATTTTCAGGGTCACCCCAAACGGATGGGTCATGGTTAATTCCAAATTGGTTTGCTATGACCACAGTTCCTTTAGGTATTAAGTATCCATGAAATTCGACATCATCAGTTGTCTCATGAGGAATTCCTAGGACCGAAATGGAAGAATAGCGAATCACTTCTAAAATTAATGCTTCAACGTAAGGGAGCCTGGGAAAAATTTAAATTGTTGAATTAGTTTTTAAACAATATTAGAGAAAAGATTTATTTCTGATTTACTTATCCATTAGTCTTGAAATTCGTCGATTTTGTATTTATTTCTGTTAAGATACTTAAGATTGCGGTTATAAGCACATAACTTAAAAACATACTTTGGCTGATCTTTTAATGCTATTTCACCACAGTGTTTGATGTAGTCTACGATAGTGCGCCTCAATTTGTCTTGCAATTCAGGGAATAGTGCCATAAGGAATAACATCCATCGCAATGTTGTTGCCACTGTTTCAGTTCCAGCAAGAATTACATCTACAAGTATATAGCGGAGGTTTTTGACTGAAATGAAATAATAATTACTATTTAATTTGACAACCTAGGGAAAAATTCTCTATAAAAATTAGAAAACCGTTTATTTTTTGTGTAATTATGATCGGGCCATCTTGAACTGCATGTTAAATGTTTATTTCAAAATTTTATATACTTAAATTTCAGAATTATGTTTTATTATTGTTTAGATAACTTGAAATTAAAAATGAAGTTAATTTTATCAAATATTAGTTTTCATTATTACTGAGTCAAACGACTTTTGGACTTACTTCCAATCTGGCCATAAAAGGATGATTGCTTATCCGTTGTACATTTACTCTTCTTTATATAAGCATCAACAAAATCTCTTTCTACGCCTTCTTCATATGAATTCAAATGAGTATCAATTACTTCCTGTGCGTAATTGTGAAGAGCTCCAATATTAGCACAACATTTATCAAAGCCAGATAGTTTGGGCATTAGCTTCGACAATCTTGGAAAAAACATGAGAAACCCAAAAGTAGCTGGATCTGAAGCCATCCTAAGGGTAAAATAAACAGCAAATCATTTTGATGAATTTATACTTATACAAAGCATAAGTGTTAATTTTTGTTGGCTACTATTTTAATATGGGCAATATTTGCGTATAATGAAGACATTAAAAAATCTAAAAATATGACGGATTCAAATAATCAGGTAAAAACTCATTACAATAACACAAGACCAATCAATAACAAAAAAATTGTGTAAATAATAACCCGGGAAGTTTGTAACTTACTGATCAACATGGTCAGCTAATTTTATATATTTTGTATCTTGAATGCAGAATCTTGCTCCAGTGAGTACGGTCCAAAATGAATTTACAGCTGAGAGATTAAACAACTTTACAGTTGATATGGGTTGCCCACAGTACTTATTTAAGTACGCAATTATTTCTGTTGATTCGTTTGAAAGTAATTTTTCCACTGGAACTCCATTTCGAAAACCCGATTGAATGTAAGAAAATGTAAAACGTCGCTGTTCCGCCCAGTTGCTTTCAGTATTAAATACTATTCCTAAAGCATATTTAAAAGTAATTAATTTTAAAGATACAAATGAATTGAATAACGACTTTAAAGGAGAAAACTTTTTTATCCAGCAACATATTTGTCTGTAGACCTTTTAAAATCCCATCTTCTGGACTTGCCAAATGTTGAAATTTCGGCCTTCCGCAAAAGACCGGCATATTGAAAGCTTCCTTTAAAAGTTTATATTCATTTATAAACACAGTTCTGCAAAAATATCATCCGCTAAATTTTCCTTACTGTTTCCGGTTTCAAATCAAGATAAAAAGGTAGTACTAATAGTGCTGCAAATTTTTACAGAATTTCTGAAATAGTTACCGCGTAGGTCCGAAATCTAGTCCAATTATATCTCCGTATTTCTTTCTCATTTTCATTACCGTTTTATACGGTTCCATCCCTACTTGCACTAAGTTCCCAACAAGAGGCCAGCTGAAGGGACCTATAGAATAATGACAAATACCGAAAAACAGAATTAGAACGACCATTTCAAATATTCATGTGCATTATCATAGAGTGTTATGTTACTCTGAAAACTAATTAAAAATGGCCAGCTGAAAGGAACTTTTTAATTATCACGAAATAAGAATTATTAAAACCATTTAAATATTGGTATCCATTGTCCAATACAAAAGCAAAACTACTTACAAAGTCCTGAATATGTTTTGTTTCGGAAGGGAATAACTTCTTAAAAAACGAAATTCATTATTCTGATATATTTAAAATTTCTACCATTTAAAAACCGTTTACCATTTTATTCTTGATTGAAAAAGAAAGTGTTCTATTTTAATACCTGGAGAAAATCGCGTAGGTCTGTTTCGCCATTTCGTGAAACATAAAAACAACACAATTGCTGTACAAATTTCCAACAGCATTCTCGCAATAGCTGAGTTTGCTGAAAGTACACTTCACTTTTGAATCGTACAATAATTGATACAACTAAGATTGCTTGCAATTATTTCTAAGCACTCTATATACACAGTGCAGTTACAATCTGCAATGATATGGCATAGGAACTCAAATGCAAAGGATAAACAAGAAAGAAAATATTGCACCTTATCTACCATATAATACTGAAATACATGTATGTGTATTACATCTAAGAGAGTGCGAGTGTACTGTGAATAATACATTGTATGCTGAACAGAGTGTATCCTTGAACGAACAACTACAACTTCTCAAGTATGTTAAGTTTCTCGCCTTCATGACTTAAAAGCTGCAAGAAGAATTGAGTGCTTACGTGCAAAATTAAAAAAAATAAACCGTGGGCAGCACGGTGCAAAACAGTAGCGGAGATAGTCATCGGTTGGTCATTGATAGATCCTTGATTGACCATTGGTTGATCCTTGATTGACCATTGGTTGATCCTTGATTGACCATTGGTTGATCCTTGATTGACCATTGGTTGATCCTTGATTGACCATTGGTTGATCCTTGATTGATCATTGGTTGGTCATTGATAGATCCTTGATTGACCATTGGTTGATCCTTGATTGACCATTGGTTGATCCTTGATTGACCATTGGTTGATCCTTGATTGACCATTGGTTGATCCTTGATTGATCATTGGTTGATCCTTGATTGATCATTGGTTGATCCTTGATTGATCATTGGTTGATCATTGGTTGATCCTTGATTGATCATTGGTTGATCCTTGATTGATCCTTGATTGATCATTGGTTGATCCTTGATTGATCATTGGTTGATCCTTGATTGATCATTGGTTGATCCTTGATTGATCATTGGTTGATCATTGGTTGATCCTTGATTGATCATTGGTTGATCCTTGATTGATCATTGGTTGATCATTGGTTGATCCTTGATTGATCATTGGTTGATCCTTGATTGATCATTGGTTGATCCTTGATTGATCATTGGTTGATCATTGGTTGATCATTGGTTGATCTTTGATTAATCATTGGTTGATCTTTGATTGATCATTAGTTGATCCTTGATTGATCATTGGTTGATCCTTGATTGATCATTGGTTGATCCTTGATTGATCCTTGATTGATCATTGGTTGATCCTTGATTGATCATTGGTTGATCATTGGTTGATCCTTGATTGATCATTGGTTGATCCTTGTTGATCTTTGATTGACCATTGGTTGATCCTTGATTGATCATTGGTTGATCATTGGTTGATCTTTGATTGACCATTGGTTGATCCTTGATTGATCATTGGTTGATCATTGGTTGATCTTTGATTAATCATTGGTTGATCTTTGATTGATCATTAGTTGATCCTTGATTGATCATTGGTTGATCCTTGATTGATCATTAGTTGATCCTTGATTGATCATTGGTTGATCCTTGATTGATCATTGGTTGATCCTTGATTGATCATTGGTTGATCCTTGATTGATCATTGGTTGATCCTTGATTGATCATTGGTTGATCCTTGATTGATCCTTGATTGATCATTGGTTGATCCTTGATTGATCATTGGTTGATCATTGGTTGATCCTTGATTGATCATTGGTTGATCCTTGATTGATCATTGGTTGATCTTTGATTGACCATTGGTTGATCCTTGATTGATCATTGGTTGATCCTTGATTGATCATTGGTTGATCCTTGATTGATCATTGGTTGATCCTTGATTGATCCTTGATTGATCATTGGTTGATCCTTGATTGATCATTGGTTGATCATTGGTTGATCCTTGATTGATCATTGGTTGATCCTTGATTGATCATTGGTTGATCCTTGATTGATCATTGGTTGATCCTTGATTGATCATTGGTTGATCTTTGATTGACCATTGGTTGATCCTTGATTGATCATTGGTTGATCCTTGATTGGTCATTGGTTGATCTTTGATTGATCATTGGTTGATCTTTGATTGATCATTGGTTGATCTTTGATTGATCATTGGCTGATCTTTGATTGATCATTGGCTGATCTTTGATTGATCATTGGTTGATCTTTGATTAATCATTGGTTGATCTTTGATTGATCATTGGTTGATCCTTGATTGATCATTGGTTGATCCTTGATTGATCATTGGTTGATCATTGGTTGATCCTTGATTGATCATTGGTTGATCTTTGCATGATCATTGGTTGATCTTTGATTGATCATTTATTGACCATTAACTGATCCACAGACAGACAAACAGAGAATTCACATAATATGTCTCAAACATTAAGTCTTGCAATACATGGAGCTGTAGGATCTGCATTTGGAACTCTATTTCTGGAACCCTTGGACCGCATAACGCATAACCCCATCTTCAAGTTTAATCTCCCACTGAACCAATGTTTTCTAAATTTTAAGGCATTATCTCTAAGCGTTTTTGAGTTATAGGGGATAAGGACGGACAGACGGACAGAGCGTTCCAAATATGTAGCTCCGCTACATAATAAGTAAGCAAATAATCAGGGTCGAGAGATAAATGTCTACGCTGTACAGCTGTACCTACTCATATTTCATACACATGCACAGTAAGATTGTGAAATCCTTGATGACTTAGCAGGACAACCTGACAAACCTGTAATGCAGATCGTTGACACAATCCATTGTTAGATCAATACGATGTTATACTCAGTCAGTATGCTCTGTCAGTCTCTTCGTCCCACATCAAAACCTGTAGTTCTAGAACGCATTAATATAAATCGGATTAATAAATTAAAATAGCTTGACTAAAAAAATAATATAAATCCTAACATTTTGGGGAAAAATTCTCTTTTTGAAAACAGTGCATCATCTCGGAATGCGGAATTTCGGTTTAACAATTGAATGCGATGGAGAATAGAAATTGTCTTACAAAAACATTCTTTTAAATACAACAGAATATACAAATATTACGTTGGTTAGCAATCTGTCGGTCTGCCATACTTCAAAAGTTATCTGTTTACACCCGCTTTATTACTGCTTATTCTCTATTGTAACGAAGTCACTAAAAGAAGTACTGCATACGCACTGGAGTAATGAAAGAGGCATAATCAGGTTATTACATTACATTTGATTATTGGCATAATTAGCACTGGCACATAATTTTCATTGGCACTGATAACCTACCTAGTCAAATTGGAAGTGGAATATTTAACCGCGAATCGAATTCCAGAACAATTTAAAAAATATAGGGGAAATGGTTTACAGAATGACTGGCTTATCGATTAATCCTCATCAAGCTGAGTAACGAGCCCCTATCGAGCCCATATCGAGCCGAGCCCTTATCGAGCCGAGCCTTTCTCGAGCCGAGCCCTTATCGAGCCGAGCCCTTACCGAGCCGAGCCCTTATCGAGCGGCTCGGCGAGCTTTTCAAAAAAAAGTAGATGGGCCTCATGATGTAAAAGTAGTCGCAAACAAACAATATAGTCCGGCAGGCAATTGTATGGTTCCCCTACTAAATTTTTATAATAAAAAAAATTATATCTGAGAATTGCATATCTATTCATAAAAAACAATAGTACTGTAAGTCAGACCAATATTCATCTTTCAGATATTGTCTAGGGTACAAATAGGGTATTCAGGGTACAGTTGCGGTATTTAGGTTACAATTACGGTATTTAGGATGCAATTAGGGAATTTAGAGTACAGTTGGAGGATTTAGGGTACAGTTAGGGTATTTAGGATACAGTTAGGATTGTTTGTGTACAGTTAGGGCATTTAGAGTACAGTCAGGGTATTTAGGCTACAATTAGGGTATTTAGGGTACAGTAAGAGTATCTAAGGTACAGTAATGGTATCTAGGGCGCAGTTACGATATTTATGGAGCATTTGCAGTATTTAGGGTACAGTTAGTGAATTTAGGGTAGAGTTAAAATATCTGAGATACAGTTAGGGTATTTAGGGTAGAGTTAAAATATCTGAGATACAGTTAGGGTATTTAGGGTAGAGTTAAAATATCTGAGATACAGTTAGGGTATTTAGGGTAGAGTTAAAATATCTGAGATACAGTTAGGGTATTTAGGGTAGAGTTAAAATATCTGAGATACAGTTAGGGTATTTAGGGTAGAGTTAAAATATCTGAGATACAGTTAGGGTATTTAGGGTAGAGTTAAAATATCTGAGATACAGTTAGGGTATTTAGGGTAGAGTTAAAATATCTGAGATACAGTTAGGGTATTTAGGGTAGAGTTAAAATATCTGAGATACAGTTAGGGTATTTAGGGTAGAGTTAAAATATCTGAGATGCAGTTAGGGTATTTAGGGTAGAGTTACACAATCTAAGTTACAGCTAGGGTATTTAGGGTAGAGTTACACAATCTAAGTTACAGCTAGGGTATTTAGGGTAGAGGTAAAGTATCTTCGATACAGTTAGGATATTTAGGGTACATTTTACGTCATTTAGGGTGCAGTTGGGGTAGTTTGGGTACAGTTTTGGTATTTAGGGTACAGTTGCGGTATTTCGGTTTACAGTTGCAGTATTTAGTTTGCAATTTGGGAATTTAGGGTACAGGTAGGGTAGTTAGGATACAGTAAAGGTATTTAGGGTAGTTAGGGTAAATTTGAAATTTTAATGTAATTCTGTACTGGCTTTTGAATGATGTTAAGAGTTTTGCTGTGCTACTTTTAGTTCGGCTGACCACTTTTGCCTTAGAACATTCTTTGCTTAATTTGACTTGCGCAGTAAAATGGAATAACTATTTAGTCAACATTCATACAGCAATTTGTGTAATGCCTTTCTACTTTTCCTAAAACATATGACAATCATCAACTTTGCCACACTGGATTCACATTTAGTACTATTTTGTCCAAGCATTTTAATTAATAGACAAAAAACAACTGTCTTGATAACTGAAATTATTAAAATGCAATGTGAAAAGAAGCGGGATTTTGAAAAGAAAAAGCTACCCTAAATACCCTAATTGCACCCTAAATACTCCAACTGTACACTATGTACCCTAATTGTAACCTAAATATCCTAACTGAACACTAAATACTCAAATTGTACGCTAAATACCCCAACTGTACCCTAAATGATCTAACTGTTCCCTAAATACCCCAACTGTACCATAAGTACCCTAACGGTAGCCTAAATAACCCAACTGTACACTAAGTAGCCTAACTGTACCTTAAATAAACTAACTGGTCCCTAACCACCCTAACTTGTCATTCTGAGGAGTTTGCAATGGGCCTGATTGATGGTCTGCGCACTGTATGTATTTCTTTCCCCATAGAATACATGCACCTCATATAGCATACATACAACTACCCTATCTGTACCCTAAGTACCATAACTGTACCCTAAATGGCCTAACTGCACCCTAAATGGCCTAAATGCACCCTAAATGGCCTAACTGCACCCTAAATGGCCTAACTGCACCCTAAATGGCCTAACTGCACCCTAAATGGTCTAACTGTACCCTAAATACACTAACTGTACCCTAAATACCCTAACTGTGCCCTAAATACCCTAACTGTACCCTTAATAACCTAACTGTACCCTAAATACCCTAACTGTACCCTAGATTTCTTAACTGTACCCTAAATACTGCAACTGAATCCTTAATACCCTAACTGTACGCTAAATACCCTAACTGTACGCTAAATACCCTAACTGTACGCTAAATACCCTAACTGTACGCTAAATACCCTAACTGTACGCTAAATACCCTAACTGTACGCTAAATACCCTAACTGTGCGCTAAATACCCTAAAAAATCAATCGAATCTTAAAATTGCATACTTTTGAAAACTATGGTATATAATTTCTTGCTAAATGTTTTTGCTATCATTGTTAGAAACATCAATTTTCATGATTTACTTACCATGGTTACATTTGTTCTGCCAAATAGATCACTGGTTGTGTTGTCGACATTTGTAAATTTTGAGGCCCGACTATTGTAAGATTTTTCTGTAAACGAGCTTTTGTCGAGCCGCTCGATAAGGGCTCGGCTCGGTAAGGGCTCGGCTCGATAAGGGCTCGGCTCGAGAAATGCTCGGCTCGATATGGGCTCCATAGTGGCTCGTTACTCAGCTCTACAAATACTTATATAATGTTTTTATTTCTGTTAAGTTTGCAGTTATAAATATGTAATTTAAGAAAATACTTCGACCAATCTTTTATTACTATTTCACTACAATTTTTTATGTGATTTACAATAGTGCGCCGTATCTTCTCTTGTGCATCAGGAAACATGGCCATCAGGAAAAGCGTAGCAGCAAGGAAGTACAGTCTAGCTGAAGCGGTGGGTGTGGAAGAAATTTTTACAATGCACCGTATGTTTAAGTCTAAGACTATTTCTATCCTCTCAATTCTTGGCCAATTAAAACTGTTTTCCGTTTCTAGATTTCAACATACATTGCATACCGCATTGAGTGTCCCCTAATACGCCGTTTGCAATACCAAGTTGCAAAGACTTACAACCAATAAATGGGACGAAATCACCTATTTTACATTTAACAAGCTAGTGGTGGTACCTACTCGATCTAGGGTAAAAAAATGTCTCCAACTTCTGTGATGTAGAATATTCTACCAAATCAACTCGGTTCATCTTAGGAATACCCGGAATAGGTTTAGCATTTCCCCTTCTCTCAAAATGACTTTGCTCAAATGTACTGACATCCTCTTTGTTAACTTCTTTTTTGGAAAAATTGATTATGGCCTTCGACTTCCGAATACATTTTGCAGCGATCAAACATTTGCAAAGGCGTTCGAATTGCTCTATTGGGCAGCAAACTTTTCCGCCTTGTACTTCATTTAACCACTGCTGAAATGGCGTCACAAGTGAATTTGCCGCTGCAATGGCTGCAGTAATGCCATTCCCAATCCAACTCATAATAGGTATAATGCATACACGTGTTGTGCAAATTGTAATGCGTTTTTTATTGTGGTAAGGTGGCGTGGGGTCTTATACATAGTACAATTTTCTAATTTGCTGCAAATCCTTATTTATGCAGCACCCCGAGCAATCATTTAAAATTTTCGTGGTATATACAGGTACAAGTGTTATGGAAGACGTTGTGGTTAGGCCACGCACGTTTCTTAGGCCAGAGCAACATGAAACTTTACATCGATAGAGTTGTCCGGAAACGTTGTCTGGTATATGTTATACATGTTTTTTACATGGGCATCAAAATAAATCTCCGAACCTGAATTCCTTTCTGTTGAGTTTCTGGATTTTTTACAACCTTAGTTTTTCCAACGCTACGATTTGGGCGACTCGCTTTTCCAAATATTTCAGACATTTTTCGTTTGAGAACGGGTGTCGTGCATGTGTACAGCAGGTTGCTTAAGTGCAACCAAAATTTTGTTGAGGCTCTCTAAGCGGACATCAACATCGCCGCTACAAACAGACATCTTTTCTTAATTCGATCTAAACTGTTCACAGGACGATAGTAGTTCTTCCGGGGGATCACTTGGTTGCGCAATTTTTGTAACAGCCGAATTTTCAAATGAAGGAAGAAGGGGATATTCCAATCGCTATGGTGCTAGACCTTTGTATACTGGCCTGGGTCAACATGGCTGCGACCCATCTGGAGAAAGCAATATCAAAAGTATTATAGATTAGTAGAACGCATCGTATTAAAGTCATTGCAAATACCTTGCTCGCAAATCACAAAATACAATGCTTTTCGCAATGCATAACAGCGATAAAGAGCATCAGACCACCTATTTATATCAGAGCCATATTATTCAAATATTAAATTGTTATCTTATAGTCCCATTAACTGCTATTAGCGGTTTGCAGCTTGGTCGATCGCTGTGTAACGCAAACCAGAAATAAGTACAGCAATATAAGAAATTGAAAGGACAAGTGATAACATCAATTCAATTTCTTTGTCTGCTGTCTTATTTTAGAAATGTGGAACAGCAATATTGTTGTCAATGACTAGTAAGACGTTATAAGTAGACATGTTTAGTATTATGTAAAACTTGATGGAGAATTGTAATAAGAACTGTATATTGTCTAATTTGATTTATGTTGAGCTGGCGGGACCTATACTTAATAGATAGGCATACATATATATATATTCACCCTTAATAGTAAACTTTTTTTCTCTCGTTGAACAATTGTTAAGTTTTTTATTATAACACGGTGATGCATGAATGCATGATAATGTATTATAGTGCAATAAGGCGGGTACATTTAACCTTGTGCGGCTTTGTTGGTTGTAGATTTATTTCAGATTACATGTAAAGGGTCATCGTAATCATAATGGTACCTTTTACCTTGAAGTCATAAATTAAACTAGAAAACCTACGCGTAGGAAACCTAATATTTCATGCTTCTTTAAATTTCCTGATTATTTCAGTCCTATTTTACATTGTTTATATTTAAAAGCTCGCTGCTATATATAATTATTCTATCTGTCTATTATTCTATTTGTGTCGCTACCGATAATTATATTGTATAAGTGAAGAAGGTATTTAAGTCAAGAAGGTATTTAAGTGAAGAAAGTATTTGAGTGAAGAAAGTATTTAAGTGAATAAAGTTTTTAAGCGAACAAAGTATTTGGAAATCTATTGGAATATATAAAAAAATTTAGGTTCAGTTGCGATGACGTCTTTAATAATCAGTTGCAGTTTGAGGTATTAAATGCGTTTCACAACTTTAAACAGGAAGTGGTTGAAAAACACCAAGGAACGTTGCTGGAAAAGGATTTGCAACAAGAAAAAAATTTTTATATGTGATTTTATTTTGTTTAATTGGAATATTAGCGGGAGTATGTATGTAGTGGATAAGAATTTACACATAGATTAAAAGGCTACTAGTTACGTATTGAATACTGACCACTTGGAGTTATAAATATAAAAAGTTCAACCTTGATAAGCAGGCCATACTACGCCGTGACTTTGTGTTGCCCTTACAACAGCAACCAAGCGTAGTCAAACTAGACTAACCAAGAAATGTTACTTTAAGTATAATATTACAGAAATGTTACTAAGTATAATATTACTTGTTCGTTAGTTCTCGGGTAGAAATTGTTATATAAATTACCATCCGAAGGTCACCCCTACAAAATAGTAGATGTTTTCTAAAGATGACTAATTCGAATATGAATCTTACATAAAGAATTGTACCTTCTTAAAATATAATGTAATTCGCCACACCTAAAAAAAGGCCTATATAAAGCTCCAAAACTGGACTAACAATCCAGTGTGTAACCAACACTCATTTAGTACGTTTCGAATAAAATCCGATAATTGGCAAGAAGACCCGCCTTTCATCTTTATTTATCAGCATAAAAACATCTTCATCCGATTCACCCGATGCCTGCACCATAACCATTAAGTAGCTAAAGGTAGTTAGTTAACACTGGAAGCACTGACTAACGATACTCCAGCTCTCCCCCAGCACCGGTAGCGCCGCCGCCGCCATTCTTCACACTGGCTTTTCCATTTCCCCAACCCGACCACTTCACTGGTTTCCACCACCACATAACGATCATCATTCAGCCCGGCACGGCGACACCCATTGCCTCCCCGGACACCAGTTTGACCTCTGGAGGGCCTATCACAACAACTACCATTCTTTACCCACCGACTTTTCATACCGGCCCACCACCCGCCACCTCCCAGGTCTTAGGGTCACAGATTTTTCCAACTGCGGCATACAATTCGCCAAATACAAATGCTACCAAAACCCCAGCCTTTACAACGGATGCCGACCCCGTCATAAACCAATCAACCAATTTCTCTGAACTACCGAATCCATCTCCTCCAACCATTGCCTCCCCCGTGACGACCTTACCACAAGTCAACCTAACATCCGGATTTGCCAGTCGACCTAGTACTCCCGATTCCGACGACACCCTGATTCAAACTACCCGTCATTCAATACTTAATTCCCGACACCCGGATTGCACAATGTGTGCAAACCAACTCCTACCACAGCCTGGTTGTGTCTTTTGTTCTCCAGGACAACTACCAGCGGATCGCCTCAACGAGAAAGCGCCTTTATTTAAATTCGACGGTCCTTACTTGCCACCGCGACGCCGCCGGCAACGGAGACTTCCTTACTAAAAGTGTACCAACAACAACAACTTTTCTACTAGACCGACCGCCACGCAGTACCCGGCAACGGAGACTTAACCAACAGAGTACTTTGGATTCCTAGCAGCAATTCACCACGGCTCTATATCACCACGAACTCAAACTTCGGTTGTTTAAACAACCAAAATCAGATTTTCCCAGTTGGGCACCGTACCCTCTTCAAAAACTGTCAAAACGACGATTTGCCTTAACTTCCCAGTAAGTGGATAATTACCCAATAAAAATAATTTACGTTTGCTACACCGAATCGCAACTTGCCGATCATTTACTCCAAAATCCTAGCAAACGTTTCCCACGCCAAACGTGGAAATTCCACTTATGAGCCTGGTAACCCACGACAAAGATGTTGTTTGTTGAAGGTCACCCCTAAAAAATAGTAGATGTTTTCTAAAGATGACTAATTCGAATATGAATCTTACATGAAGAATTGTACCTTTTTAAAATATAATGTAATTCGCCACACCTAAAATAAGGCCTATATAAAGCCCCAAAACTGGACTAACAATCCAGTGTGTAACCAACACTCATTTAGTACGTTTTAAGTACGTTTCGAATAAAATCCGATAATTGGCAAGAAGACCCGCCTTTCATCTTTATTTATCAGCATAAAAACATCTTCATCCGATTCACCCGATGCCTGCACCATAACCATTAAGTAGCTAAAGGTAGTTACTTAACATGTATATTAGTGGTTTTTAAAATAAAAGATGAGATAATAGGGTTTAGAATTAATGTAAGAGTTCGTGAAAGAATTTTATTAGATTTAAGATAAGAGATGGAGATAGAGGCAAGAAAGGAGAAAAGAGGAAGCGGAGACTGAGGGTAAATAATTCTACGCATAGGTACTGAATTCTAAAGGATGTTTAGGTAAATATTATTTAATATTTATATAGTTTAACTAGTTCAGGAAGCCGGGTATAGAGCTGTGTGGACATTCCCAGCCGGTGTACCAATAGGTAGGTTCTTGCACTTAGGTTGTTTAGAGTAAAGACCTCTCCGGACTTGTGGCGCGGGGAGCACTGATTAACAATCTTTGTAAATTTTTATGGGTCCACGGAGGAAAGCTCATGGGGAGCGACAATACATCATAATCAAAATTATATTGTTTAGCCACAAAATTCTGGGGGAAAATTCTGGTTATTTCCAGTTATATTAATTTCCTAGAAATCATGGCTGGTGCCACTGCCACAGGGCAAAATCCCCTTTATATTGTAAATAAGCAAGGATTTCTGTGAATACTATCTTATACTAATATTTGATTGTTTAAAGGCAAATTATTGTGACTAGTTTGTGGTTATTTTAGTGAAAATACTTTTGAGGATAATATATTGAACATGTTATCCATACATATATTAATTTTAAAGAAAACAAGATGATAGCCTTTACAAACATATATGTTAACAGCCGTATTACAATAGTACAAAACAATTTCTTATAACTTTAATACTTGCGAAGGTTAAGAATTAATTGTGTTCAGCAACAGAACCAGAAAGACACAGAAATCGCATAAAGCTCATTAATTAAATTTTTATTCAAATGTTTTAGCTCAATTATGTGGTTTAAATTTCAAAATATCGGAGGCATTCTGATTAACTCTTGCATTGAATTGTACTCTCACTGCGACTGTCAGATGGGCTTCTGCAAGACCTTTATTCATAGAAGAACTTCCAGAAGGTATAATGATAAGGTGGGTGGATTAGTTAGGTTAGGGGGAGATAAGGTTTAATGACAACGTAGTCTATTAATTTCAGGAAACGAAATACCTGACGATGGACAACTTGTTCTTCCTGGACAGTGAGTTTGACTGGTACAGATACTACACGGATATATCTGACTACACCAGCGTTAGCTCTACAGACCAAGGTATCCAAGTGGACACAGTGACAACTGGGACACTCAGGCAAATTGGTACCCTCCTTAGGGGTGCTGCTTCCACTATTTACAATGGTCACCTCCAATGGGCACCTTAGCGATTTATCGTGGACTACATCCTTATTTGGAAGTTCTATAAAACAGCTGGCAGATAATCATGGGATCATAATCATCAAGATTTCAATTCCATAAAGGACAACCAAATGACATACAAAATGCTGCAAACCATGTTAGCAGGCAATCTAAGCCATCTCATCCGTCTCAGGAAAAAGTCCTTGGTGCTATCAAATGTCCAGGAGAGAAGGCAGTATATTTCAATTTATTTTCCGTGATCAATTGGTGGGAGCGTGTGTACCACAGGAATACTTGTAGTTCCTCAGCTTACGACAACCGTTAACCGTGCACAGCGTTCCACTGATTTTCTTCCTCGTCAACTTTGTTCCTTATCACTGGTAAGTAGAAGTAAAATACAAATAAGAAACATTCATTGGAACTTTTGCATACTATTATCCGCAGCAGTATCATTTTTGGGGCTTGGCAAAGAGTTAGAAATGGACAATTCCATGTAAGTGCATTATATTATTATTTTCAAAATTGCGACATAAAACAACAATTAAACATGCAACAATTAAATCGCTTTATTTTTTATTTTTAGTTATCGCAGTTCCACTGATGACCGTCAAGTATCTACCTTTCAGGCAGTGGATCCTTCTTAATGTAAAGCACTGTCTGCCCAATCAGCAAAACGTTACGGTTTGGAAGACATTTTAGTGGGGATGGTCGTAGATAAGGATACATAAGAATCCGAACCAATTGACGAGGTAGTGGATTCCCAAATTATTAAATGTTAAGTTAAATAAATAGGTTTAAAATTCTATGTACAGTTTGTGTAGTAATACTAGTTATTTGGTATTTTAAGACATAAGCTACTTTCCACGGTCAGCTATGTCATTTCGGCATCAGTATGGGCACTTCCTAACCGCATGACAAAAGAGCGTACATGTAAAGGAAAACCTTTCTCTCTAATACGGGTGTGTGTACAAGTGGGTACTGCAATCAGTGTGTTTTATTGTTGAAAGCATTACTAGGCTACTGTTTTAAAGGTACACATCCAAAGCATACAAATTAGAAAAAAATAATTATGACATACATTTCGACTTTCAGATACACAACTAGACAATTTATTTCAAACAACAGCAGTTAGATCTTTTCTTTACCATGTTTAGTATTTGATATATGAAATGCCATTGCACTATTGCCGTATTGCCAAGAGCTTCTTTATTTCTTCATGACTGTATTAATCACTCATTTTTAAAATTCAGAGAATGTTTAACTTATTTTAATGCAAAAAATTGTAAGCTGCAACGGTAGTCACGATGGGACTGCAACGATGGTCACGATGAAGGGGCAACGGTGGTCACGATGAAGGGGCAACGGTGGTCACGATGAAGGGGCAACGGTGGTCACGATGAAGGTGTAACGATTGTCACGATTTGGGTAAAAATGGGTGCAACAAGATTAAGCTATATTTGTTATGAGGGAAGGCACTTGCCAAACCTTTTCGCTGGAACCTGAAGAACAAAGTATTACCCCTACTTCCTCTGCAAGACAAAATGCACATCCTATGTGTGTGTGTGGTACATCCACATGAATGTCCATATTTGCCAGAATACTATCAATAAAACAGCTCCTGCGCATTTCAACTTGTTTAATCGGTTGCTTAATGCAGCCGTCTACGAAGAAATAGTTTTCTAACTTGGGGTACGCCAGGATAAGGAAAAAATTAAGGACTCAATAGGAAAATCTGCCATCAATACGGCGGTATTAGAAGAGCAGAGGAAAAGGTAATGTCTACTGCTTTACACATTGTAGAAGATGGTGTCAACAGCACAAATGAGGAATATCTGCGAAAAACAACTTAGCGGAATTTCTATTAACAGCATTTTCTATTAATAAAAATTCCGCTAAGTTGTTTTTTTCAGATATTCCTCAATTGTTAACTTAGAAGAAGGGGCCTCCAATGTAGTGCATGTTATAGAAGACACTTCAGCTGCCCTGTGGAAGTACATATACATAGCTGTGTCAGTAGTCACTTACGTTCATGTTAATTTTCTTTTACATTTCACAACTGTATTTAAAACGCTCTTTATGTGTCTTCTAAATTTACTATTGTTAGCTTTTATACTTCAGCAACTACTCATTGATAGCGGATGTCCTATTTTCCATTGTTATACTTATGGTATTCTCCTGCTTACAATTAAAGAAAGCAGCACGGTGGTGTTTCAGGTACGTCTCAATTGTATTGATAAAACTGTAACAGTACTGTACAGCTAATTATTATAGCATCTACGCAATATCGGTTGGATCTATTCATATTTTCTTTTTCTGCATGCCGTTGGTTTTCAATACGACGGCACATGGTGTCACAACTCACCACAACTCACTCTCCATGACGAATTTTATTTGATTTTAACATTCAACCTCCGTCCATTCCCAAAGGGATTAGGATGAATGCAAAGGGTAAGGCAGGCAAGGAAATGGAAGATTTAATGTTGGTAATGCAGCACAACCGAAGGACAATGTTGTAGAGACCACAGAATTGAATGCCTTGAATGTCAGAAAACCCCAACATTAAGCGATACATTTACTTAATGTTCAGATGTTCAAAGCGATACGCAAGGGTCACCTTTAGCTGGTATAGAAATCAAAATTTATGGAATTATGATTATGTCTCTTCTCTGATTGCATGCAGCCGTTCCTGTACTACATTGTGTACAAAGAGCATAAAATTTTCAAAAGATGTTTCTTACAATGCATGTGCAGTTAAGTGAATTAAAGGCATTCTAAATGTCATGACCTAAGTAGTGACTGAACAAGTGATGTACAATAAGCTACCACTCATGTGTTACTTACTAATCGCATTATGTTCTAAGAAATTTACAATTTTTTGAGTCGATTTAAATATGATAAATCTTTGTAGTGGAAATTCAAAGAAATTTTACAATTTTTTGAATCGATTCAAATCAGCTAAATCTTTGTAGTAGAAATTCACAGAAATTTACAATTTTTTAATCGATTCAAATCAGGTAAATCGTTGTAGTGGAAATTCACAGAAATTTACAATTTCAAGCAGACAGAATGATATCTGGAGTGAATTCTGGATTGTTGGTGAAGTGAATGGATGCGTAACCTTGCAAAACAAAAGTGTTAATTAGGGTGCTATTTAGAATATATGTTTAGAGTATATGTTATCATTTGAAGAACGCAGTTAATTTCAAATAAGATTTAATTTTTATTTACGCACCTGATTTAACGTTCATCTGCATGTAGCGGACGAATGCATTTATCGCTTTCGTCCATTCTGATAATTCAAAACTCAACTCTCTTATACCACCTCCAAAATGTTGCCGAAGATAACTCTGTCAACACTGTCGAATTCTGGTCAAGTAAAGTAGCTATCCCTTCCTCATCACCATCAACAAAGTAACGATCATTTCTGGAACGTTCACAGATGTAATCATTCCAAGTTGAATTGTTCTATTCATTGCTACAGCAACGCACTAACCACAGCGCAACGCTAATTCAGTTGATTGTTCTTCGTCAGAAACATAATGCATGATGTCGACTACGTCTGACGTTCCATATTCTTTAAGATGCAGTTGTATGTTTTCCTTTGGGAGGACGCAGTGCAATTTGCGAATTCCTGGAATTGGACTGCAGGTTGTATACCTGCCTTCATTCGCTGCCCAGTAATCGTTTATGTTTTCCTCTGAGACATATATGAAATATACTTTTTCGTTTAGTAAGTTTTGCATGCAATGATTGAATTAACTTAACTTAATTATGATTGATATGCAATGGCAAAGCCTAACAGATCTCTTAACCACACCTTACAGGCCGTCAGAAACGCTTTTTCCATGGAAAGTAGTCGTGTAGTACCACTCAGCGTCAATTCCAAAATCCTAATTGTGTTTCAAGTTGTAGATATTATATTAATTTTTATACTGAGATGACAGCCAATCCGAGATATAATACAGCTCTGAAATCCACGAAAAATAGGTTTTCAAACATTTTATAAAGCGCTGTTTGAATACACGAAATGACAGTTGGTTGTGCTCTCGGGAACTGATAATTACGAAAAACGTTTTAAAATTTATTTTCTCTTCTGTTGGAAAGTACAAGTACAGGTACAGGACTACAAAAATGTGCACAGTGCATTGCTAATTGTTCCAGTGGTAGCTTTGGACAGCATTCTACACAACAAAGGTGTAGTTTTCGTTGAAGTCTACTTGAACGACTGCTGATGTACATAAATGTGTTGCTTTTAGACGATGAATGAAATCTCGTTGACTTTTCATTACGAAGTGATGTTTGGTGACTAATGGTAGTGAACTTGAATTGAATTTCTCTTGAAATTCGGCATCAGACGTTGTCAGTTTCTGAATTTCTGTGGATTTATTGACGTTAATGCATTGGCAGTATTGTATGTCAACGTTGTTCTCTACAATGCCTTCCAAAAAGGCAGCAATTTCGGATTCTAGAGGACACGTCAGAGTTATTCTAGCATCAGAGAAGTCTCTCACAAAGTAAATATGCTATATTCAGAATGTAGTTTTCGAAAAAACACACTTCAGTGCATTTGCCCTCGAGACATTTTTTGAAATTTGTGTTAATATGGGTAAATGAGGTACCTGTCGGTATGTCATCAAGGTTTTTAAATCTATTTGGCGCTAATTGCAGACCTAAAGTCAACCGTTTTTGTAGAAATTTAACTTTTTTGAATTTTCCGCCATTAGTTTTAAAATTCTTCTGCACTTTGTAGTACAAAAGTACCCATCTGTACTGAATCGAGCATTTTAAGTCGTTTGGCACCAACTTCAGAAGTCTGCAGTGACCTATAATGAGAAAAACAACATTTTTGAATTTGCCGACATATTGTGCAAAGATGTGCAGATGCACATGCAAATGAGGTACCTGACTATATGTAAATGACGACTAGGAATCGGTTGGTGCTATTTTCATGAACGTAGGAGTAGTCGTTTGAAAATACAGCGATTTTTTTCTTTCATTTCAAATTTTCCCACCTTTAGCTTCAAATTTGCAACAGTAAACTATCGCGTCAGTGTGGCCAATATTGTTTACTGTGTTTTAAAATTTAATTAGTTCTTGTACGTCAAACGGTTTTTCTAAAATTTACTGGCATCCTAAAGTAATGAAAAAACCCCTAACTCCCCCCAATGTTGAAATAAAAATTGTCGTTCGGGAATTTGATTCTTAGTAATAAAACAAGTATTTATTGAAATTTTGAGCCATTTTCTTTTGTCGCATATCTGTAGAATCCAAAAAACTTACTCAATTGCAAAGATGGTCACGATGGATTTGCAACGATAGTCACGATGTAGTTGGCATTATTGCCCTTGCAAAGCGTGAGAAAAATTCGCTCGTCCAAATTTTTTATTTTAAATAAATTGTGTCCTCTGTTAACATCACACCGAAAATATGGGCAGATCATATTTATTCTGACTTTTTTCACCTGCTTTTTTTACGATTTATCATTCAAATAAATCCCAGTGAGGTCGCTGAACTTGATTTTTTCTGCCTCCTCGCCATGCGAATGGAAGATAGGAACAGAATGGCAACCTACAAAACTAATAATCGGAAGGAATAAATTCTTAAGAAACTAAATTCACAATTGTTTTGGTATTACAGAAATCCATTATCATTTTAGTTACTATTTAAAAAAAATTGTTTATAGTTTAATACCTGGGGGAAATAGCTGAGATCGTTTTCGCCATTCCATGAAATCTAAAAACAACCCAATTATTACACAAATTTTCAACAGCATTCCGAAGAAGTAATGTACAAATGTTCTAAGTTTGCTGAAGGTACATTTCACTTCTGTGTCATACAATTGATACAACTATCATTTTTAAGAACTCTTTAAACACCATACCATTTACTTACAATCTCCCGTGATATGATTTGATATATAAGAACCAAACAGTCACTTCTCCTTGAGACTCCGTCGGGTGAGCACATACGTCTGTACTGCTCCGCAAAATAAATTTTTTTAGTGGTATAAATCGGCCGAATTTAGTTAATTTTGAGTGGTGCAGTGACCCAGTGACATGACGAGTACGTTGGGAGTGACAGTTCCGCGTGAAAATGAGGACTTCTGTCCGTTTTTTCGGTTTTTTCTGAAGTGCCTCGCCGAAATATCATAATTGGAAGATGGCTGAACCTTATCGCGGTGGACTTTGCATAGGAATTTGTGGCGGTATGCAAACGAGGCCTTTCTACTCTTGAAGACACCGTCTACGTCAACTGCTGTTGTGTTGGGTGTTATCTGATTCAAGTAATCTTGGTAGGAGAGTCGCTGTACCTTTACGTGCTGTAAGTCGACATTCATGAGGATGGAATTGTCTCCGGCGGCTCATACATCTCCTGGCAAGTTTTACCCATCTGGTCTGTGTCTTCTGATAGCAAATCGACATGCTGCAATTCTACACATACATCTCACTTC
The DNA here is from genome assembly GCA_020352615.2 of Yoshiicerus persimilis. Classification (NCBI taxonomy): domain Eukaryota; kingdom Metazoa; phylum Arthropoda; class Collembola; order Entomobryomorpha; family Tomoceridae; genus Yoshiicerus; species Yoshiicerus persimilis. The sequence continues at coordinate 92,537,500 of CM036940.2, forward strand.
TGGTCAGTCACAAGGGTCACCCGCAAACTCAAATTTTTATATCTGCATATTGTCTCAACAGTCTCAAGGAGAAGCTCCGCTCATACACGAGTATGAGCGTAACTTCTGTAAGCCGGTAAAGACACAAGGCAGGTATACATATACTAATATAAGATTTTTTCATGGTCTTTTTTCACATATTGGTATGTACTATGTAATGCTGTAATGATTTTGTTTGAAGTATGTGTGCAGGGTCTAATAATTCTTTCGTCTACTACTCAATGTAAGTCCTGTAAGGCAGATCTCCGCGGATACTAGTGTAATGTTTAAGTGCTTACTTCGGTTTGTATTTCCCCTGGTCTATTGTGTTCCAGTTTCTGGTAGTTTGTGGGTGTAGTGAATGGAGGATTTGATTTTGTACGATTATGGATGGCTGAATCTTACTGTGTTATATATCAAGTGTACTATAGGATGCTAGTAAGAGGTATTCGGTGTCGTCATGAATAGAATGTCCTCTTGCTAGCATTGCCAATCTCGATTTGTAATTAATGAATTGTAACGTGTATTGAATCGCTGTGCATGCCATATTCAATTAATAAATACTATACTATATAGTTTTGAAATAAGAGCACAGCTATATGAAATGCAGTAGTTTGGAATTGAGTTGGAGCAAACTTTTCATGTAAATACTAGTGAGGTTTTCTTTTCGAAGAAATAGCTATCTTACTATAACTATTAATGGACTGCACTACAACCTCGTATCCGCAATAGTAAATTAGAATGCTAGGAATTATTAAGTAATATAGAAAATGCAAATCTAACTTTTCCTTAAAAATTTGACAGCCTTATTCTTTCTGTTCGATATGATACAGTTAAATAGTATAGTTGAACAAAATTATTTGTACGGCCCGTGCAGGTTCGTATGAGACGCAACTACAAGTCGATTCACGGAGAATAAATAATTCATTCTTGATATATTATTAAAACTGTATGGCAATCCTGAACAATGCCAATGTGACCTTTCTACACGTGTTGGCCTTGGTCTGCAAAATATATTGATGCAAATCATCCCATGTTGAAAATGTCAATTGGAAAAATGTCAAGAATTAAATGATATAATTGGAATTCTCACATCTGAATTCTTACTGGCAATATATTTAACAGCAACAAAGCTCAACAAAATAGTCACTTCAATATACTTTCTGTCTACACTCAGACTACGTACTACTACTCTAAGGGTTTGTTGGTTCGCTTTGGTGTAAAGAGTATCCATGGAATCTGGTTCTGGCATGTCACGACAGCTCTTTTTGACTTGGATTTCTACTGATAAATGTATGCTTAGCGTGCCAAAGTATAAACTTATACAACTGTTCAAATAAGCTTATTGTACTTCCGCATGTCCCTTTATTATTTCGAGGATAGCAAAGTTTTTATTCAATAGGAATTTCATTGCAAATGTATCATCAAATTCGTAGGATTATCCTTCCGAATTCATAAACTAAAATTCTATTAGAGATTACTTGTCGTGCAACACCTTAACCTTTAATCCAAAACTTGTTTTTCATCCAAATCCATTTGAAGAACTGAAAATGTTTAACATTTTGTGTTTCCTTATGAATATCCTACAATTGGCAATGGGATCTAACTTGCATAAGTTATCGACTGTTGATAGGGATTGCTATGTACACGTCATATCTCACGTAAGTACTTTAGATAACTATCGTCGACCGAAGTCAGAACACATTTTGTTTAGAGAACTCCATCGCAACTATATACCATTTGCTTTGACAAATGTAAATCTATTGAGCAAGGCAGAATGTAAAATCAGCGTAACTTCAAAGGATTATCGTGCGGACGACGAAAGATGCAAAAAAAGTTTACAAAACACAATATTAAAAACCGCATCGCCAATCTATGTATCCAAACTTAGTTGTATAACAAATATAGTAGTCTATTTGAATAAGCCAAAAGACACTAGCAGTTTGATGTTTATCAATTTTTTAAGTGAAAGTTTTTATCCTCTCGGTTTTAAATTAAAGGACTTTGGTGCTTATAATTTTGCAGAATATTCATGCGTTTATATTTTGTTACAAAAAGAAATTCTACGGGCAATTAAATCTGATTCTGGGCATTTCTTGCATTTTAACGAAGAGAGCAGGGCAGTCAACTTGGGATTTCTTCTATTGACAAAAACTTGGTTTATTCTTACGTTGGAAAATAATGAAGAACATTCGTTGCATTTTCTTTTACCGGAACTAAAATACGAATCCGCGGATGTCGAATTGATTGAGCCGACTTTAATTGGAATAAAATCAGGTGAGAATTTACGGCACAGATTCTTCCAAGCTGTAATCAAACAAGTTCTAAGCTTATTTACACACCAAAGCCGAATTTCCATGGAAATTCCTTTTATAGTAGATGCTTTTAAAACTAACGAAAACGATTATTTTCAAACGAAACCTTTGAGAGAGAAAGTTATTTTCAATGTTTTTAAAATCGGAATCAAATATGCTCCATTAGCTGCAATTGCCTCAATTGCTTTGCAGCATTTACCAAATTCTACAATTTTCTACAATAGTTTTGTGCAGAAAAAAACCTCACCAAACCACTTTAGCAGAACTCAATATATAGCTGAACTTTACTATGAATACACCACAGATAGGGTTATGTTACTGCACTATTGGTCGAACATTGTAAATTGGCAAGTAATATACACCAGGGAAGATTCGTACAACTTTGTATCATGTGTTGTTTTGGAAGACAAATATTTGTCCTATATTGGTTACGTTCAGCCTTTCCAATGGGAAACATGGGTAGCACTTATTATATCTATATCAACAGTCGTTGGGTTTGTACACGTAACAATATACCTAAAGAGTGAGAAAAGCTTTCCTTTCATTTTAATATGCTATGGCTATATTTTGGAGTGCGGGCCTTCATTATCCAATAAAATGTCGCGGTCTACGTGGGTGAAATTGGTTGTTGGCCCACTGTTACTTACATTAATCGTTTTAACAGATGTATACAAAAGTATCGTCATTTCAGATTTAACGGAACCTCGCCCCTTAAAACAAATTGAATCGATAGAAAGTTTAATTTCCTACCCACAGATCGCAACTTTTGCTCCACTACACAGGAATGACGAATTTAATCCATTTTATGTTCCAAAAAATTTAAAGGATGAAATCGTACAGAACTATTGTTGCTTTCTTCTCAATAACAGAACATATTATCCAACTGAAATCGATGGCCACCCAAAATATAACCCAAGGTGTAACATTCCTAAGAATGGCAAATGTGATAATGTTATTGAAGGACGTAAAGAGGCCATAGAATCTGCTTTTCAGGCATGTAATACGGACGAAAAGTGCAGAAGCAAGTGCTTTGAACTTCCATCGCATGCTGAATTGCTTTCAAAAACGCATTGGGAGGAAGTTGAAAACGGTCATAATCGTATTCTATATAACAATAAACTAATAAATATTACAAAATCCTTCAAATTTTATTCTGGATTTCCCAATACAAGTCCTCAGCAGTGGATCTCTCAATGTATGAATTCAATATTTATTGACAAAACAGCTACTCTTCACCGATTTTTCAATGCATCTTACTGGAAATCAGAGGATGGAGATATTTATCCCAAAAACCACCTGTACACTGGAAATGAAGAAAACTCTTTTCGCAAGGGCTATTACATATCCTTTTTCAATACTGCTTCACTTCCCCTCATGCGTCCATATTTCAGAGACAAGATATTTGTACTCGAGCAATCAGGCCTCTATCACTTTTGGCTGGATTTTTCTAATAGACATAACTTCACAAGGTGTGCACACTGTCAAGCAAGTATTGGCCCAGTCCCTTTATCCTTTCAGAATTCAAATATACTAACAATTTTTTACATTACTTTATTTTCATTTCTTGGATGCCTTGCATTTTTCTTATGTGAAATTTTTAATTCTTTGCTTGCAATTTTCAAAAGAGTATTTAATCATACGAAGATTCTGTTTTTCAAATTATTCGCCTACCTTAATAGTAAAAGTATTAAAAATATGAAAAAGTGTAAAATAGCAATACATACAGTTACATCTAACACATTATCTATTGTAAAGAAACACTAAGCTTTTCTTTTCTGTGAATCTTGAATTTAAATAAAGTAAATAACTTCAGAATCAAATGTAAGAAAAATTAGTCTACCTAGAGATATAGATTTGACGAGTTTGCGCAGCGTGAGTGGCCTTTCAGTTTGCTTATTAGGGATTTTTCTTTACGGTTCCGTCGGGTGTTCACATACATCCGCAGAATGCATTTTTTTTTATTTTCTTCGTAATAGGCTGTCCTCCATGAAAGATAGTTCAACGGTCAGGCTTTCCTAAAGTGCCTTGCCTGCCTTAAAACCATGCCTAGATAAGAACAAATCCAAGTATGTATAGCTAATTAGGAGTTTAGGACGATGAGTAATAAATGTTCTGAAAATAGAAAAACCTGTATATTTCAAAATTGAGAGAAACTGCATTAATGCAAATAGTCGACCATTGCGAATTTGTGGTATATAATCACCAAAAATTGATATCCAAAATAATTAAATATACAACGCACAGATTTTACAAATATTATGTATATTGCATTGGTTTCAAAGTTAAATAATAAAGTCAGATTAACGGCTCAACACTCTTGGGAAAAAATTTTTGCTCACTAAAATTTGATGAATACAATTATACAATTATAAATATGCATTGTCAAGAAGTAATTACAAAATGTAATGGCATTGTCCTCCATTAAAATTCTTCAGAGACCCATAAGCAAGGTTTCGGGTGGGATTATCCCACACTGAAAATATTCCCAACTTTACCGGGTGGGTTAGTTTGCTTTTTGTAATAAAAAGTGGGAAAGTTGGGAAATATGGGAAAGTTCATGGAAAGTTGTTAAAGAGCCAGCAAAACACACAAGTGCTAAAGGACGGCACAGATTAAGTTATGAAACAACAAGCGCAAACTGAATATTGTTATTGAAGAGGTATTCTACTAATACGGAAAATATAAGATGTATTTGTCTCTTTATCTGAAGCTCCTAACTTACAAATGAATATAATGATGTAAAGGCGCTTATCAGTTTTCGTCAATTTACTTAAATAACGATTTTAAATGTCTAAATTGCAATGTAATAAGCTGTTTGCTGTGTTCACTCATAATATTGATATTCATATAATTTTTTCAAGGATTTGGGCTATTGTTATAGGATTTGCTACTTGTTGCCTTAAGGAGGGGTGATCAGTTTTAAAATCCCTGATTGGGTGAGAATGGCTAAATGGAGAGTTTTGGGGTAGACATTTTTGAAATCGCCGCATATTATTCTAGCGGCTATGAGGGCTTGATTTTCGAAAAAAAATTTTAAGGTTGAAATATTTGGGGTTCTTTGGAGCGGGGGAAATACATTGAAAATGTGTATTTCTATTTTTCTTACATAGTTGCAAACTGAAATTTAAAAAAATCGCCCTCATAACCGCTGCTGAATTTTTTCTCCTTTTGTGATATTTTTTTGAAACGTGTACGTTACTTCAAAATCCCAAAATCCTATCTTTCCGAAAACGTCGGCAAATTTCATGTGAGGGAGCTTGTCATAGAGTAAAATATATGGCAATGTGATAAAACCTTCAACGGAGTAAATTAGTACAAAATCGGGTGGAGTTTTAATAGAAGATAATACTCTATGGTTGAGGGAAGAGCGTGCAGCGGTGAGTCTCAAATGGGAAAACAGAATCAGTGTACTGGCATGCAGTGCATACATGCATGAAATGCACTGCATGTAATGCATATTGCACGCATTAAATGGACAGTGTGCAGTGCACAATATGCATGAAATGCACGAAATAGGATTTTCCATGGATACCAGGATAAAATAGTCTATATTCATGGATATTCGTGCATTTCTGTGCGTTTTATGCACTGTGCATTTCGTGCATTTCATGCAAGTGCACGCATGAAATGAATTTCGTGCGCACGAATTAGAACACTGAACAGAATTAACTAAATTGCAGAGATCCTTGTGAGGCGACTCCACTCACTTTTAAAGTACACCATTTCCCCCTTGCAATGACATCATTAAAATTGAAACCATTACACCTCCTTAAAGACAGTGCATTCATTTAATGTGATGAATATTTTTAATTGTTTTTTAATACTTAAGACATAAGAATCTTGAGTCTTAAACAGAATTTTTGGTGGCATATTTTAGATTCCACGTGCACAATGCTATAAACTTTCCCAAACTGTCCCAGAGTTTGGACATAATTCCTGCCATTTAGTAACTTTCCCGAGTTTCCCCACTTTCCCAGGTGTCCAAACTATTGGGGTGGGAAGTGGGAAATACCGAAGCCAAACCCAAAAGGCATTACGGCACACACACATAGGCATTCGAAGTAGGCTTTACAAAAGTAACGAGTACTGGAATTTCGTAACTAGTTAATGACTTAATGACACTTATGTTTTACATACTAGCAGCACTATTTATAGTATGTTGTAAACTAATTATGGCATGAAATATTTTTGGAATCTCATGAAAACAATGGGCAACTGAGCCTTGAACGTATTTTATTGCTAGTAAGAATTTGGTATAAAAGCGTCAACATCTTTCAGCTTCGTTACGATATATCAAAAACTCTCCTAGTGCAATATCTGGTCTGTTATCTACTGTGCTCTTACACAGCTTTCACATAGTAATATATTTTAAACTTACATTTACAATAAATACCCTGTCAAAAATCGCCACGCAGAACTCTGCGGGCGAGACCCCGCGACGTACCCGCAGAAGATTGGCGGTTTTACCTGCGTTTATTATTCTGACGTATACAGAGTAGTAACCGCGGGTTCCACTCGGCAGCAAAATGAACAAATCGTTTGCGCGGTTTGCTACACCCAGAAAATTGGCGGTTTTAACTGCAGTTATTTATCTGCGGGTAAAAACCCACGCTTATGCAAGCGAACAAAAAAATTATTTCTAGTCCTACTTCTACCCATATTGCTACCTGCGGGTATTACTCGACACACTTTTTTGACATTCCTGGGATTCGAAGTTAAGACCTTCCCTTTTGGAGTTCATCCACTTTACCTCTTAGCTCTTTCGGCTTCTATGAGCTACGATACAATTATTCCATGCAATATCCTTGCAGCAATACATTATGTACAATGATTTACAAAATTAATTGAACCCGGACAAAGCCCCCATTTCCCTCGCTATTATTACTACATTGCACATTCTTTGAGATAGGTTATAGATGGGTTTTATTTAGCGGTATACATGTGAACAATATTTAATAATATTATATGGTAAGCACAATTAAATCATGCTATAAATAAGGGAGAACATATATTATAATTGCAAAACTGGGAAAATAAGTCTTCAGTTAAAAATTTGATATTTAATTTCATAAATTGTGAAGAAAAAATTATAATGAATATACTAAATATTCTGGTGCAACAATAATGCATAATTTGCCAAACAACTAAAGAGAGACGGTTCACCAGAGAGGTAAAGTTATGGCTTTTAATCGTTTTTTTAATTATAAATTTTTTATCTAAGTGATTAGTAGTTTTTATCTAAGTATTATATAGATTTTAGATATTCATATAGATTTTATTACCTTGTAATAGGACATTGAAAAACCTATGATGGAAAAGCTAGACAAATTTTAAAAAAGAAATTGGCATTGCCGACCAAAATATTTTATTAATAAAACAAATGTGATAAGTTGAAGATTTGATGTAATCTCAAAATACTGACTGTTTTAATAAAAAAGTGTGCATATTTGAAGACATTAAAATGTACAGCAGCACAACATTCCCCTAAGTCTTACAAAAATACATTGATCAAAATCCAAATTTAAATTACTTGTTTTGCAATTCGTGTAAAATAATTAAATTTGAATCAACCTAAATATGACTTAAAGCGTTATGAAACCCTTTATGTCACAACCTAATGTACCAATAATGTTCACTTGCTTTTTCATACATGTGGGTGTGAAATGTCAAAAATCGTAACCGTTATGGGCTTATTCAGCGTATTTCCAATACAAAAGTTTTAATTGAATTTAGTTAATACTTCTCAAAAAAATACAAAAAGTTTGTAACATTTCTCAAGCATGGCAAATGGGCAAAGCTAGATTTTCGAACAAAATTGCCCGAAAATGTTGTTATTCAATTCTTGGTAGCAGCCAACATTTTGAAAAATTAGCCAATATTTTTAAAATGAAAGGATTATATTTTACAATACAGAAATTCAATTAAATGCATGCCTTTTAACGCAAAGATGCATCTTAATATTGGCAGAATTCTTGCTGCGTAAATAATCCCGCGTGAAACATGATCTTTTCGCCATGTTTCCTGCAGATAATTATCTGCGTGTAATTTTAGGCACAACTTCTTGCGTTCTCATATGCGCGGGTAATTATCTGCAGAAACCTGCAACGTCCTGCGGGAACTACCCCTTGATTAAAAATCGGATAATTTACACGCGGTTTTCTGCGGGTAACTTCTAAGGGGGTACTTTTTTATCGTCTGTACTTGGGTAAATGTTTTGAAATACAAATTTTTTAAACGGTCCTTTAGGTCAACAATTGAAGAATACTTTTGGCATTGGAAATGAAACTTTTACTGGCATTTGCTTTGGCCTTCATACTTGTGTTTTCAATCGCGACAAATGTACTTGCTGAGCATGGGTGCCCTAATAGAGAATCCAAGTGCAGCATGCACTGTGTAGAAATTGGCAAACGCAAAGGCATTTGCGAGGGTGGGTCTGACACTTGTACTTGTTTTCCATCATAATCTTTTGTTCTTCAATTTGGAATACTATAAATGTGAAATAAAAGTTTCTGACTTTCAGTTAACATGCGTTGTACATAAAAAGACTTTTAATAGCTGCCTATCAACGAAGTTGTAAGTTTGCTAAGGTTAGCGAAGGTTAGGTAAATAGTATTAACTTAAATGAACCTTTGGACTTTAGTTAAAGTGAATTAAAATTATTTAGGATCTTTCATGATTTTGTTGGACCTTCAAATTGCATTTCGAATATTACATAACATTATATAAAAATAAAGCATTACAACCTTTGTAGTTTAGTACTAGTTACATCCAATAGTAATAGTAAACTTACTAGTAAACTTACTAGTAAACTTAATAGTAATAGTAGACTTATGTAAACTGTAATAGGTAGGCCAATATAACGTATTGACCTATTACAGTCCCATCAATATAATGTTCTTATTGCAGTTACATAAAAATATATGGGCGGTTTATGCATTACATTCTCGAATGACTAATAGAATTGAATTTGAATTAAATGGCTAACTTTTAAATGGCTGATAGAAAACCAAAAGTACTGCCAAAACAAATAGCAAATCCTCTTAAAGAGTAGTTTTAGAACGAAGAAAATAAGAAACAATAACACCAATTAAATCCGCCAGTAACAAGTGGACTCTAATCCGTTTAAGAAACTCAAGAAAGATGGAACGTCAGAAAGTATTTATTAATGTTTATACTTCTATTGAGAGCAACACGTTTAATTGCAGCCATTTTATAATGCTTGCAATTGCACATTGTGCCATTTATCGAATTTGTAACAGCATTGACTAGACTGACCTTTTGCCTTTGGCAAAACAAATTGTCAATACGTTATTTGTAATGACTATTGTCTTCCATTAAATTTCTTTTTGGCTGCAAAATACATTAGCACACACTTTTCAGAGCAGACTTGGCAAACTCACGATACTGCAATTTTTGTAATATTTATTGACATTTACTACGTAAACTAGGAAATTATCCATTAAAATATGAGCAATGAACCTCCTGCTGCCTTAAATTAGTCACCAATTTCCATAAGAACTAGTAATAACATGTTTATAAATATGTTGCAAGCTAATTATAACAATGGAGTATTCATTAGGATGTTTTGAAAACAATGGGTGATTGATCCTTTGACATACTCCACTGCTAGCAAAAGTTGGATATAAAAGCATGTGCCTCTTCTATAAATATTACTTGGAGCTTTTTTACTAACGTATCAAAACGTTTGATCTGTTATCAATTCCATCCTCTTATACAGAGTTTACATTCTAATATATTTTTAACTTGCACTTACAACAGGTACTTACTTATTCATTGTTTGTAATTGGGAGAATGTTTTTAATAATGAAGGTTTTTTGCAATTCTTTAGGTTCTTCTTTAATTGCAGAACAATTTTCACTTTGGAAATGAAACTTCTACTGGTATTTGTTTTGGCATTCATGCTTGTGCTTTCAGTCGTGACAAATGTGCTTGCTGAACATGGGTGCCCCAATAAAGAATCCATGTATAATAATCATTGCATATTGATTGGCAAACGCAAAGGCCTCCGCTTGGCAGAGTCTTCCGATTGTACCTGTTTTCCAAAATAAAAGTTTTTAAATGTCCCTTTCATTTAACTGTAGTTTAAGTCAATAATTCTTCAGTTTGAATTATTGGAAGTTTGAAATAAATTTTTTCAGTGTTCAGTAAACATAATTTCAAGTAATAATTGCATAATTACAGTTACTCAATGCCATCAAAAATTCAATCTATTCTTGGTTACAACCAAGAATAGATTGAATTTTTAGCCCGACCAAAGGCTTATAGAACGGGTTTGTCTGTCTGTCTGTCTGTCTGTCTGTACGCACTCTAACTTTCCTAAATTTTATTGAAAAATTTTTTTACGCCGGATTTAAACGAATTAGCCAGAGTGAAAGGTTAAGTTCGTTAGCCATGAAAATCGTACAAATTATTTTCCTAATATTCGTTATTCTTCATTAGGCCAATGAGATAGTCAATTCAATTTTTAGTAAAAATATTAATTTCACAGCTTTTAAAAATGATGTAATTTGAGACGCCCCTAAGTAGATTTCCATAAGGTCAACGTTTTCGTGAATTTTATATCGTTTCTGCTTTTCAAGTAATAGAAATAAGTAAATTTTGCAAAAATTTTTTTAAAAAAAGAGAACATTTCATTTTTAAAATTGCTTCCTTTGCTTTGTTAGCGAGATAGCATTGAAAACATTTATCCGCTTCCCAAATTTTGGTTCATAATTAAAACAAAATTTCGAAATTTGCTTCACAAAATGCCAATAATTGCTTCTCGAAATTTGGAAATTTGCTTCTCGAAATTTGGAAATTTGCTTCTCGAAATTTGAAAATTTGCTTCTCAAAATTTGGAAATTTGCTTCTACAAATTTGGAAATTTGCTTCTCGAAATTTGGAAATTTGCTTCTCGAAATTTAGAAATTTGCTTCTCGAAATTTGGAAATTTGCTTCTCGAAATTTGGAAATTTGCTTCTCGAAATTTGGAAATTTGCTTCTCGAAATTTGGAAATTTGCTTCTCGAAATTTGGAAATTTGCTTCTCGAAATTTGGAAATTTGCTTCTCAAAATTTGGAAATTTGCTTCTCGAAATTTGGAAATTTGCTTCTCAAAATTTGGAAATTTAGAAGTTTGCTTCTCGAAATTTGGAATTTTGCTTCTCGAAATTTGGAATTTTGCTTCTCGAAATTTGGAAATTTGCTTCTCAAAATTTGGAAATTTGCTTCTCGAAATTTGAAAATTTGCTTCTCAAAATTTGGAAATTTGCTTCTCGAAATTTGGAAATTTGCTTCTCGAAATTTGGAAATTTGCTTCTCGAAATTTGGAAATTTGCTTCTCGAAATTTGGAAATTTGCTTCTCGAAATTTGAAAATTTGGTTCTCGAAATTTGGAAATTTGCTTCTCAAAATTTGAAAATTTGGTTCTCGAAATTTGGAAATTTGCTTCTCAAAATTTGAAAATTTGGTTCTCGAAATTTGGAAATTTGCTTCTCAAAATTTGAAAATTTGGTTCTCGAAATTTGGAAATTTGCTTCTACAAATTTGGAAATTTGCTTCTCGAAATTTGGAAATTTGCTTCTCGAAATTTAGAAATTTGCTTCTCGAAATTTAGAAATTTGCTTCTCGAAATTTGGAAATTTGCTGCTCGAAATTTGGAAATTTGCTTCTCGAAATTTGGAAATTTGCTTCTCGAAATTTGGAAATTTGCTTCTCGAAATTTGGAAATTTGCTTCTCGAAATTTGGAAATTTGCTTCTCGAAATTTGGAAATTTAGAAGTTTGCTTCTCGAAATTTGGAATTTTGCTTCTCGAAATTTGGAAATTTGCTTCTCAAAATTTGAAAATTTGCTTCTCGAAATTTGAAAATTTGCTTCTCAAAATTTGGAAATTTGCTTCTCGAAATTTGGAAATTTGCTTCTCGAAATTTGGAAATTTGCTTCTCGAAATTTGGAAATTTGCTTCTCGAAATTTGGAAATTTGCTTCTCGAAATTTGGAAATTTGATTCTCGAAATTTGGAAATTTGCTTCTCGAAATTTGGAAATTTGCTTCTCAAAATTTGGAAATTTGCTTCTACAAATTTGGAAATTTGCTTCTCGAAATTTGGAAATTTGCTTCTCGAAATTTAGAAATTTGCTTCTCGAAATTTGGAAATTTGCTTCTCGAAATTTGGAAATTTGCTTCTCGAAATTTGGAAATTTGCTTCTCGAAATTTGGAAATTTGCTTCTCGAAATTTGGAAATTTGCTTCTCGAAATTTGGAAATTTGCTTCTCGAAATTTGCTTCTCAAAATTTGGAAATTTAGAAGTTTGCTTCTCGAAATTTGGAATTTTGCTTCTCGAAATTTGGAAATTTGCTTCTCAAAATTTGGAAATTTGCTTCTCGAAATTTGAAAATTTGCTTCTCAAAATTTGGAAATTTGCTTCTCGAAATTTGGAAATTTGCTTCTCGAAATTTGGAAATTTGCTTCTCGAAATTTGGAAATTTGCTTCTCGAAATTTGGAAATTTGCTTCTCGAAATTTGGAAATTTGCTTCTCGAAATTTGGAAATTTGATTCTCGAAATTTGGAAATTTGCTTCTCGAAATTTTATGTATAAAAGATTGTCTCATCAATTTCCCATTCAGTCTTGTTAGCGAGCCAGAGGCTCACTTATGGAACCGTGTTGTCTGTCCGTATGTACGTACGTACGTATGTACGTATGTACGTATGTGAACACCATAACTCTTTAAGGCATTGACCGATTTGGATAAAACCTCGGATTTGGACTCATCTCGACCTAGTTAGGAACCCTATTTAAAATGGGCGTGGTCACCCCACCCCTTTGGGAGTTAACGCGGGCTCACTTTATAAGCAATAAGATATGAAAATGGGGTTTTGGGTACTGCAATATCTTACACCGCTTCTAGTAGTTTGTTAGCGGGATAGTAAAAAATATTTTACACCGCTTCCACTTTATAAGCAATAAGATACTCAAATAGGGTTTTTAGGTGTAAAATATAATTTGTGGGCGTGTCCACTTTTGGGAAGCAGTTTATTCATAATTTTGGTGGTCCTTTTATATATGAAGCGGTAAGCTAACATTTTGGGTGTTTCCCACTTTATGAAGCGGTAAGCTAACTTTTTGGATGTTTCCCACTTTATGAAGCGGTAAGCTAACTTTTTGGGTGTTTCCCACTTTATGAAGCGGTAAGCTAACTTTTTGGGTGTTTCCCACTTTATGAAGCGGTAAGCTAACTTTTTGGGTGTTTCCCACTTTATGAAGCGGTAAGCTAACTTTTTGGGTGTTTCCCACTTTATGAAGCGGTAAGCTAACTTTTTGGGTGTTTCCCATTTTATGAAGCGGTAAGCTAACTTTTTGGGTGTTTCCCACTTTATGAAGCGGTAAGCTAACTTTTTGGGTGTTTCCCACTTTATGAAGCGGTAAGCTTACTTTTTGGGTGTTTCCCACTTTATGAAGCGGTAAGCTAACTTTTTGAGTGTTTCCCACTTTATGAAGCGGTAAGCTAACTTTTTGGAATATATTGGAAGCATTCGTTATTTACATGACAACCATTTAATTTAGGCCCAGTTTCTGTAAAGACATAACTTATTCCCTTTAACTTTCTGGCTCGCTTTATGTTACGGCTTGGCGATGTTTTTTAGCTGTCAGCCAGTGCACTTGTGTCTCCGTTCTGTCTTTAAATTATTTTAAATTTCACCATTGTAGTACGGATTATTCTACACCGCTTCGACTTTTAAAATAACAGTAATACCAGTCATTATTGAATTACAGTGTGATTTCAACCAAATTCAATTTTCATTACAGTGCTAATTCTCAGGATTTGTGAGAGTCATCGGAAATTTCACCATTGTTGTAAGGATTATTCTATACCGCTTCGAAATAATAGTAATACCAGTCATTATTGAATTACAGTGTGATTTCAACCAAATACAATTCTCATTACAGTGCTTTCTAAGGATTTGTCAGAGTTATCGGAAATTTCACCATCGTAGTACGGACTATTCTATACCGCTTCGACTTTTAAAATAACAATAATACCAGTCATTATTGAATTACAGTGTGATTTCAACCAAATTCAATTTTCATTACAGTGCTTAACTCTAAGGATTTTTTAAAGTTTTCGGAAATTTTTCTACCGTGTACGGATTTTTCTACACCACTTCGTCTTTTACAGGTAAGTAAACTTTTTTTATTTTTATTATTTTATTATATTGTTTGATAAATATTTAAAATATGCCGAAGTTAAAGCGTAAGTCACAGTCTCAGGTTAAATGTGACACAAGCAGGAGAGTGGCGGAATTGAGAGAACACCCAGAGTTTAGGCTTAATGAAAATATGGTTAACTCTGCCAAGAAGGCAAAGTTGAGGGAGAATGACGATTACAAACGTAATGAAAATATGGTTAACTCTGCCAATAAGGCAAAATTAAGGGAGAATGAAGATTATAAACGTAATGAAAATATGGTTAACTCTGCCAATAGGGCAAAGTTAAGGGAAAATGAGGATTATAAGCACAATGAAAATATGGTTAATTCTGCTAATAAGGCAAAGTTAAGAGAGAATGGAGACTACAGAAGTTTTGAAAAAATTCAGGACAGGAATGCAAAGCAAATTAAAAGGAAACTAACATCCTGGTCTGACTGTGAACAAAAGTTCCGAACTGCAATACGAAGAGGCCCAACAGCCGTTTGCTTAAACTGTTCTGGGTTGTGGTTTCACGAATCTGGAAAAGTTGTTGATTTTGCTAAAATCGGGAAAAATGTTGAGCTTTCATCACAGTTTGTAAACACAATAATCTGCTTCAATTCTAATTGGGCATGCAATACATGTTATGATTCAATTGCAAAAGGCAAAATACCAAAACTAAATGCAAAAAATGGATTCAATTATCCCTCCATTCCTTCCGAATTGCAAGAATTAACTCAATTAGAAGAACGATTATGTGCTGCAAGATTCGACCAAAATTCGACCATTGGGAATTGATCGCCAGTATGGCTTGAAAGGAAATGTAATAAATGTTTTAAATAATATTGATGATACAGCATGTGTTCTACCAAGAAAATTCAATGACACAGCAACAATACAACTAAAATTAATGAGAAAAATCTGTTACAAAAATCCTTATATTTTTGAGACTATTAGGCCTGCTAAGGTGTACAATGCGTGCAGATATTTGTGTAGTAGCCCGTTGTATCAGGAGGAAGGAATTGTTTTATCTGATATCTGGATTAATCGATTGATAAATGAAGAGGAAAACTTTATTGTTGATGAAGATGATATCAATCAAATAGAAGATGAAGAAACAGATGAACACATGCATTTCCCAGAAGAAGAGTTTAACCCTGGGGGAAACGAAACTCTTTTGGTAGATGTAAACAACTTAGGTGAAAATGAGGCTGTCGCTTACGCTCCCGGGGAAAATAAGAAACCATTATCACTTTTAATGGACACTTGTGCTGAAGAATTGTCTTTCCCAAGTATATATTGTGGTCGTAAAAGAAATATTACAGTGCCTTGTTCATACGCCGATATAGCAAAATCGGAAGTCCGAAGAAGCGACAGAAGAGGGTGTACACCAACGAAACTGTTATATGCTTTCAAAAAATTGCAGACTCACCAAGTCTCGGATGTTTTATCTATTTGCCTTAGGAAACAAAAAAGGGGAACAATAACAGCAGGCGAATTACTTCGTTCAGAAAATTTGGAAAAAATCTTCGGACACGATGAAGGATTTCAAGTACTGAAGCAAGTAAGATCTTCCCCGGCATATTGGGAAAATAAACAAAAGAACTTGATGGCGATGATACGACAACTAGGCATTCCAACGTTATTTATCACGCTTTCGGCAGCGGAGACGAAATGGCCAGAGCTTTTAGTCATCCTTAAGAAAATTTTGGACAATAAGGTAATAACTGAAGAGGAAGCAGTTAATCTATCGTATAAAGAAAAGACAGATCTGATTAGAAGAGATCCCATTACTTGTGCAAGGTATTTTGACTGGCGACTTAGACAGTGGAAAAAGTACATCTTGTTGTCACCAGGAGGAGCTTTCGAAGGCTTTACTGTTGAAGACTTCTTTTATAGAATAGAATTCCAACACAGAGGGTCTCCTCACATGCACGGACTGTTTTGGCTTAAAGGTGCCCCAAAGTATTCTGAAGAAACTGAAGGCAACTCTAAGATTTGTGAAGCTTTCATTGATAAATTTATAAAGTGCTCCATTGGTGTCGAAGGGGTGATACATCAGGCACATAGACATACTAACATTTGTCTTCGTGAAACAAAGGATGGGCAAATTTGCAGATTTGGAATGCCATACCCTCCAATGAAGTCGACAAAAATTTTATTACCTCTGTCAGAGAAAACAAGTAGAAGTGAAATTCAGAAACACAAACAAAATTTAAATCAAATATAGTTTAGATTGGATGAAATTGTACAAACTGGTCAAACAGATGTATCCGTCGAAGATTTTATTGAATCTCTTGGAATGAACAATGAAACTTATTTGATGGCGGTTAGAAGTACCTTGAAAAGACCATCAGTATTTCTGAAACGGGAAGTGGATTCAGTGTTCAATAACGCTTTTAATGAAAAAACTGCAGTAAATTGGAAATCAAATATTGATATTCAATTTATCTTGGATCCATACGCTTGTGCAAAATAATGCGTTTCGTACATTTCCAAGTCATGTAGAGGGATGTCAAAGCTTTTGAAAGCGGCTTTAGACGATGCAAAATGGGAAACACATCAATAAAAGAACGACTTAGGAAGGTTGCAAATGTTTTCTTAAATTCAACCGAAGTATCTGCACAAGAAGCTTCGTATACTATTTTGGGAATGCCTCTTTCAATGTCCAGTCGTGCAACAGTATTTATTCCAACAGGACCACCAAGTGAAAGAGTTTATATGACGAAATCTATAAAAGAATTGCAAAACCTTGAGGAGAGTTCTACGGACGTAATAGTTTCTGGTTTATTGGATCACTATGTTCAGAGGCCTGTGGACTTGGAGAATCTTTGCTTGGCTGATTTTGCTGCTAATTTTACATATAGTAAATTCTTAAAATCTACGTCAAGAAATGAAGAATTTAGTGAGGATGAAGAAATTGATTTTGAGAATAAACCGCGCTAATGCTAAATAATTCTGGATATATAACTAAACGTCGTTTGCCAAAAATAATCAGATACCGAAGATACAATCTTTACCAAGATGAAAACAATTATTACAGGGAACAAATTATGCTTTATTTGCCGTATAGAAATGAGAATAATTTGTTTTCTTGCAATGCTAAAGAAATCTATATTAATGAACAAGATGTAATTTTTTCTAAACGAGCGGAATACGAAAGTATCCGTCATGTTGAAGATATAGATTTATTTGATTTGGAAGTAGAAGACGATGAAGTAGAAGCTGTTGAACCTGATGTAGACCAAATTATCATGGAAAGGCCTAACATAGAAGGTGATGATTTTAAAGATACAGGGATTGCAATTGAAGAGAGTCCGAAACAAAAGGTATTCAATTTACCACAATTGTTAACTGATGACGATTATTACACTCTTATGCGGTCCCTAAACAGCGGACAGCGGCGGTATGCATTGCACTATCTACACAGCGTGAAAAATGGAATTAGGCGTAACGAATTTATTAGTGGCGGTGCTGGGACTGGAAAAAGTCATCTAATCAAAGCTATTGTTCAATTATTAATAAGGTATTTTAATGCAAAACCTGGTGTAAATCCTGGATCGTTAAAAGTTCTTTTGTGTGCACCAACTGGAAAAGCGGCATTTAACATTAATGGCACAACTCTTCATGAAGCATTTTGCTTGCCGTTAAATCAATACAAAGGATCAATGCCAAAATTATCTGGAGATTTTTGTAATACAATTGCAACGAAACTTTGGGATCTGGACACCATTATCATTGACGAATTATCAATGGTTAGCATCAACATGCTTTGTCAGGTACATGAAAGATTGTGCCAAATATTCAATTGCAAAGAAAATTTTGGAGGAAAAAATGTGCTATTTCTCGGAGATTTTCGGCAACTGAAGCCCGTAGCCGGTTCATATGTATTTAACACAGCAAAAGATTTATCATTGTTATCCGGGAACATTCTTTGGGAAAACTTTGAATTAATAATTTGAACTAACAGAGATAATGAGACAAAAGGATGACGCTGTATTTTCTGCTTCTCTAAACAGAATGGCTAGAGGACTAATGACTTCCGAAGACATTAAGTTATTTGTTGAAAGACATGTATCTATTGTAGGTTCACCACCAAATTCATGCATTAACTTATTTTACAGCAACGCATGTGTGGATGAATATAATGAAAAATTCCTGGGCAGTTTACAAACGGAAGGAATTAATTCAGTCGCCACTGACAAATGTCAAGGAAAAGGTGTTTCGAAAGATGCTATTTTGGAATCAGCAAAGTCAATTTCAACAAGAGATGCCCAAGGTTTGCCCTATGAATTGAATTTAAAAATTTCTGCTAAATATATGATTACGAGTAACATTGCTATCGATGACGGATTAGTAAATGGTGCTTCTGGAGTGTTGATGAAGATTTTATATGGCACAAATGATATCCGGGTTCCAGCGTTGATTTACCTCGAATTTAATGATCTTAGGATTGGAAGAGCTGCAAGGGAAAACCACAAATACTTCGATAATTCAGTGCCTAAATTTTGGACACCTGTAGATTTGAGCAGAAAAATTATTAAGGCATGGCCTGGAAGAGATCTGCAAGTTGTTCGCAGACAATTTCCTGTTGTTCCGGCTGAAGCAATTACGATTCATAAATCCCAAGGAGCTTCTTTTGAATATGTATGTGTCAAAACTTCAAAACGATTGTCACGGGCTGCTCTGTACGTAGCATGTAGTCGAGCTACTAAGTTAAGTGGTTTGTTTATTGATGGCGTATTCGAAGCTCCGTTACCTCCTCTTCCTAATGATGTTGTGGAAATGGAAATCAAAAGATTAGAAGAAAATTATGTTAAATGGTCATTCAAACAATTCAATGCATTGAATCCTGGAAAGGTACACGTTATTTACCATAACGTTCAAAGCCTTAATAAACATATCCAAGATATCATACCTGATGAACAATATGCTCACACCGATATTTTACTGTTCTCCGAGACATGGACATTAGAAAAAGATACCGTGAGTTTACCCAATTTCAAAATACTGCAACGCTTAGACTCTGGTGAGAGCACAAGAAAGCCAAGTGGGTTACTGTCCTTAGTAAACGTTGGATCTGCAAGTGGAACTGATTGCATAATATCCTCTTCAGTTTATGAAAATGGCCATCCTTTTAATTATGCAGTATTGAAAATTGGAGAAGTGTACATCATTAATGGATACAAGTCGCCAAAAGTATCGCTATCATTCTTTAAGAGTACATGTTTGTCCATAATTAGGAATTTTAAAAATAAAAAGCTGATTGTGGTTGGTGATTTTAATATTGATATATCAAGTCCGGTAGGAGCCCATGTTTTGGAAATGATGAAAATGTACAATATGAATTTACAAATACCTTTCGTAGAATCTTCAACAAATAACGGAACCCAAATCGATATATGCTTTGCAAATTTTAAAGTTGAAGCGTGGTATGGCGAAAGCTATTTCAGTTATCATAAGCCGATTTTCTTTTCTTGGAAGAAAAATAAACCTTGTATTTTGTTTCCGTCCTCGCAAAAGCTTTCCGATAAGACAATGAATTTTAATCCACATGTAACAACTGAATCATGTAATAATATGGATGTAGACGTTAAATTAGAATCTTCAAAAATTAATGATGTTAATGAATGTGTTTTGTTTAAAGTGGGTGACATTGCAGGAGACTATAGATCTTTGTCAACATTGGAAGGTACAGCATGGTTAGATGACAAGATTATTAATGCCTATTCTCACTATATATTTTGTTTATTCGGCAGGGAACATGAATATTTATTGAGCTCGTACTTCTTTTGGAGGGACAGTAATGGGTATTTTTCCATTGGAGACTGTTTTCCAAACGAGTTAAAGGTGAGTGGTGACAAATTGCTTAATTCTATCGTTTACTTACCCTATCTTTATGTAAACCAATGGGTATTGGTGGAAATAGATTTTCGATTAAAAATGATAACCATTTCCGATTCTTTATTTGGTCATTTAGATATCGAGGGTCTGGTAAGCAGCCTAACTGAAGCTATTAGTAAAGTCATTAGCTATCCTACCATGGAATGGAACTTAACTTATGTTGAAAGCGTTCCCCAACAGACAAATAGTTACGACTGCGGTTGCTATTGTCTGAAGTTTTTGGAGAAACGTTTAGAAGGCACGTTCGAGTTTCAAAACAAAGATCTGGATATGATCGCTTTCCGAAAAAAAATAATGAACACACTACTTAGTACTACCCAATGTGCTTCAAAAAAGGAGAAGTTGCCCCCAGCAACTTCCCCTCGCCTGCCTACCAGGTGTTGACATACGCGAAATAACAAGAAAATGTCACCCAGTTGGGGATTCAAGTTGGGTGCGGAATTCTCCATGAAGAACTGGGTGACAATTTCTTGTTATTTTGTGTAAGTCAACACCTGGTAGGCAGGCGAGGGGAAGTTGCTGGGGGCAACTTCTCCTTTTTTGAAGCACATTGGTACTACCAATGCTGGAAGACAAATATTATTGCAGAATTTTTTGTAGCTGATTTATTCTTCGTGTGCAATTGAAATAATTGGTTTTAAAAATATTTTCTTCATTGCAACCCTTTATGTGAATATTTACTTTTATGGGATTGTTAAATTATTTATTAAGGTGTTTTGAATTTTTTATGTAAGAAGAACTGACAATGGTCTGGGTAACTATCTTTTGTTTATCTCTAGAATGCATGTTTAACGGGATGCCAAAGTAGGTAACCCACGCCTATCTTTGGTTCATCTCTTGAATGTATGTTGACGTAGATGCCAAAGATGGTAACTCACGCCTATCTTTGGTTCATCTCTGAATGTATGTTGACCTAGATGCCAAAGATGGTAACCCACGCCTATCTTTGGTTCATCTCTGAATGCATGTTGACGTAGATGCCAAAGATGGTAACTCACGCCTATCTTTGGTTCATCTTTTGAATGCATGTTGACGTAGATGCTAAAGAAGGTAACTCACGCCTATCTTTGGTTCATCTCTTGAATGTATGTTTATATGGATGCTAAAAAAGGTAACTCACGCCTATCTTTGGTTCATCTCTTGAATGTATGTTTATATGGATGCTAAAGAAGGTAACTCACGCCTATCTTTGGTTCATTCTTTTCAATTAGAGGTACTAAAGGAGTTGATTCAGACTGTAATCGGTTCAAATTACAAAAATTAATTCTAACATTCTTTACTAAATTTCTTTAACAGTCTCATAATAGTAAGCATTTAAATATTTGGTTACGATGAAGGATATTTTTAAAAACCATTTATTTCGGTTGCACACGAATAATGTCAGAAAAGAGTTAGAATAAACAAACCATTTTATGAATTTTTTAAAAATTTGAAATTCATACAACTAGGAGCGGAGAAAATATTAATCAACTCTGAGGAATTTGGAAATTTGCTTCTCAAAATTGCTAAATTTGCTTCCCAAAATTTCAATATTTGCTTCCCAAAATTTCAATATTTGCTTCCCAAAATTTCAATATTTGCTTCCCAAAATTTCAATATTTGCTTCTCAAAATTTCAATATTTTCATCCCAAAATTTCAATATTTGCTTCCCAAAATTTCAGTATTTGCTTCCCAAAATTTTTATATTTGACTCTCAAACTTGGGAATTCCCAATGCAGTCACTTCAAAACTTTGTTTCAAAACAAACAAAAGTTTGCTTCGCATTTCAATGTGGCTTTACAAAACTTGAAACCAGTACTGAAGGTAGTTCCTTCCAACGGGTAACAAAGTCCGCCAAAGGGCTACATAACGGAGGGCAATCAAGCTAATGTTGTTGCTTCCCGGAGTCACCAACGGCTACCCAGTTCGAGAACGGGCGCGAACGGAGGGCAAGCAGTCTCATTAGAAAGACCGAAGGTCGGGCTAATGATACTGCTTGGCCGGAGCTTTTTAGAATATTTTATTAGAACATTCAGCAATATTTTATTAGAATATTCAGCAATATTTTATTAGAACATCCAGCAATATTTTATTTGAATATTCAGCAATATTTTATTAGAACATTCAGCAATATTTTATTAGAATATTCAGCAATATTTTATTAGAATATTCAGCAATATTTTATTAGAATATTCAGCAATATTTTATTAGAATATTCAGCAATATTTTATTAGAATATTCAGCAATATTTTATTAGAATATTCAGCAATATTTTATTAGAATATTCAGCAATATTTTATTAGAATATTCAGCAATATTTTATTAGAATATTCAGCAATATTTTATTAGAATATTCAGCAATATTTTATTAGAATATTCAGCAATATTTTATTAGAATATTCAGCAATATTTTATTAGAATATTCAGCAATATTTTATTAGAATATTCAGCAATATTTTATTAGAATATTCAGCAATATTTTATTAAAATATTCAGCAATATTTTATTAGAATATTCAGCAATATTTTATTAGAATATTCAGCAATATTTTATTAGAATATTCAGCAATATTTTATTAGAATATTCAGCAATATTTTATTAAAATATTCAGCAATATTTTATTAAAATATTCAGCAATATTTTATTAAAATATTCAGCAATATTTTATTAAAATATTCAGCAATATTTTATTAGAATTTTCAGTAATCCTTTATTAGAATTTTCAGTAATCCTTTATTAGCATATTAGAAAATTCAGGAATTTAGTAGTTATTTTTGTAAGTATTTTAGTAAACTACACTTACAAAAATAGCTACTATATTCCTAACCTACAGAGAGTGCTTAATCTAAATCGACATTATATGGAATTCCTCTTACCCGAAAAGGATCTAGATCTTTTTGGTCGTTCTAAGACGGTTTTGTCGGTAACTAAGAAATCGTTTGCTGGCAGAATTTTTTCAAGCAAAACTGCTTTCTCTTTTAGGAGAGTATTAAATTAATAATTAAATTATTGCAGCGATACAATTTTCAAATTAGTACATCGCACTTCACATGTTTCAAGATATAAAATACAATTTTAAAAGAACTACAAAATGTTAAAGGTTCCCACCTTTAGCTTCAAATTTGCAACAGTAAACTATCGCGTCAGTGTGGCCAATATTGTTTACTGTGTTTTAAAATTTAATTAGTTCTTGTACGTCAAACGGTTTTTCTAAAATTTACTGGCATCCTAAAGTAATGAAAAAACCCCTAACTCCCCCCAATGTTGAAATAAAAATTGTCGTTCAGGAATTTGATTCTTAGTAATAAAACAAGTATTTATTGAAATTTTGAGCCATTTCTATTTTTTTGTCGCATATCTGTAGAATCCAAAAAACTTACTCAATTGCAAAGATGGTCACGATGGATTTGCAACGATAGTCACGATGTAGTTGGCATTATTGCCCTTGCAATGCGTGAGAAAAATTCGCTCGTCCAAATTTTTTATTTTAAATAAATTGTGTCCTCTGTTAACATCACACCGAAAATATGGGCAGATCATATTTATTCTGACGTTTTTCACCTGCTTTTTCTACGATTTATCATTCAAATAAATCCCAGTGAGGTCGCTGAACTTGATTTTTTCTGCCTCCTCGCCATGCGAATGGAAGATAGGAACAGAATGGCAACCTACAAAACTAATAATCGGAAGGGATAAATTCTTAAGAAACTAAATTCACAATTGTTTTGGTATTACAGAAATCCATTATCATTTTAGTTACTATTTAAAAAACTCCGGCCAAGCAGTATCATTAGCCCGACCTTCGGTCGGTCTAATGAAACTGCTTGACCTCCGTTTGTGCCCGTTCTCGTACTGGGTTGCCGTTAGTGTCTCCGGGCAGCAACCACATTAGCACGACCTGCGGTCGTGCCATTGTGATTGACTGCCCTCCGTTATATAATCCGTTGGCGGACTTGGATGCAGTGGAAATAGCTTTAAAAATTTTTCGTATTGCCTACTTTAGTTGCAGGCAGGATGCAGAATATAAACGTAATGAAAATAGAATTTGGTTGAAATCACTGTAATTCAATAATGACTGGTCTTATTGTTACCTTAATAGTCGAAGCGTTGTAAAATAATCCGTAATACGATGGCAATATTTCCAAAAATTTCAAGACAGAACGAAGACACAAGTGCACTGGACGACAGCTAAAGGAAGACTGAATGAAAATCGAGTCGATAGATGTTAAATCTTTGAGAAGCAAATTTCCAAATTTTGAGAAGCAAACTTCCAAATTTTGAGAAGCAAACTTCGAAATTTTGAGAAGCATACTTCCAAATTTTGAGAAGCAAACTTCCAAATTTTGAGAAGCAAACTTCCAAATTTTGAGAAGCAAACTTCAAAATTTTGAGAAGCAAACTTCCAAATTTTGAGAAGCAAGCTTCCAAATTTTGAGGAGCAAGCTTCCAAATTTTGAAAAGCAAACATTAAAATTTTGAGAAGCAAACTTCAAAATTTTGAGAAGCAAACTTCAAAATTTTGAGAAGCAAACTTCAAAATTTTGAGAAGCAAACTTCAAAATTTTGAGAAGCAAACTTCAAAATTTTGAGAAGCAAACTTCAAAATTTTGAGAAGCAAACTTCAAAATTTTGAGAAGCAAACTTCAAAATTTTGAGAAGCAAACTTCAAAATTTTGAGAAGCAAACTTCCAAATTTTGAGAAGCAAACTTCCAAATTTTGAGAAGCAAACTTCCAAATTTTGAGAAGCAAACTTCCAAATTTTGAGAAGCAAACTTCCAAATTTTGAGAAGCAAACTTCCAAATTTTGAGAAGCAAACTTCCAAATTTTGAGAAGCAAACTTCCAAATTTTGAGAAGCAAACTTCCAAATTTTGAGAAGCAAACTTCCAAATTTTGAGAAGCAAATTTCCAAATTTTGATAAGCAAACTTTCAAATTTTGAGAAGCAAATTTCCAAATTTTGAGAAGCAAACTTCCAAATTTTGAAAAGCAAACTTTCAAATTTTGAGAAGCAAATTTCCAAATTTTGAAAAGCAAACTTCCAAATTTTGAGAAGCAAATTTCCAAATGTTTAGAATTTTCAATTTTCAAAATTTGGAAAGCGGGATAAAATTTTTAAAGCTATCCCGCTAACAAAGGAAAGGAAACGATTTTCAAATTGAAATGTCCTTCATTTTCAAAAGCAAATTGTTTCATGATTTATATATTTCTATCACTTGTAAAATAGAAACGATATAAAATTCACGGAAAGGTTGGACCATATGGAAATTTATTTATGGGTATGTCCAACTCCTCTATTATTAAAAGCGGTGAAATTAATATTTTGACTAAAAGTTGAATTGACTATCTCCTCGGTCTTATGACAAAGACGGAATTTTGAGAAAACCGTTCTTTTGCCCAACGAACTTAGCCTGTGACTTAGGCCAATTCGTTCAAATCCGGAGTAAAAAATTTTTTGATTAAGATTTACGAAAGTGAGAGTGCGAACAGACACACACACACACACACACACACAGAAAACCCCGTTCTATAAGCCCTTGGTCGGGCTAAAAAATTGTTTATAGTTTAATACCTGGGGGAAATCGCTGAGATCGTTTTCGCCATTCCATGAAATCTAAAAACAACCCAATTATTACACAAATTTTCAACAGCATTCCGAAGAAGTAATGTACAAATGTTCTAAGTTTGCTGAAGGTACATTTCACTTCTGTGTCATACAATTGATACAACTATCATTTTTAAGAACTCTTTAAACACCATACCATTTACTTACAATCTCCCGTGATATGATTTGATATATAAGAACCAAACAGTCACTTCTCCTTGAGACTCCGTCGGGTGAGCACATACGTCTGTACTGCTCCGCAAAATAAATTTTTTTAGTGGTATACATCGGCCGAATTTAGTTAATTTTGAGTGGTGCAGTGACCCAGTGACATGACCAGTACGTTGGGAGTGACAGTTCCGCGTGAAAATGAGGACTTCTGTCCGTTTTTTCGGTTTTTTCTGAAGTGCCTCGCCGAAATATCATAATTGGAAGATAGCTGAACCTTATCGCGGTGGACTTTGCATAGGAATTTGTGGCGGTATGCAAACGAGGCCTTTCTACTCTTGAAGACACCGTCTACGTCAACTGCTGTTGTGTTGGGTGTTATCTGATTCAAGTAATCTTGGTAGGAGAGTCGCTGTACCTTTACGTGCTGTAAGTCGACATTCATGAGGATGGAATTGTCTCCGGCGGCTCATACATCTCCTGGCAAGTTTTACCCATCTGGTCTGTGTCTTCTGATAGCAAATCGACATGCTGCAATTCTACACATACATCTCACTTCTGGTCAGTCACAAGGGTCACCCGCAAACTCAAATTTTTATATCTGCATATTGTCTCAAAAGTCTCAAGGAGAAGCTCTGCTCATACACGAGTATGGGCGTAACTTCTGTAAGCCTGTAAAGACACAAGGCAGGTATACATATACTAATATAAGATTTTTTCATGGTCTTTTTTCTCATATTGGTATGTACTATGTAATGCTGTAATGATTTTGTTTGAAGTATGTGTGCAGGGTCTAATAATTCTTTCGTCTACTACTCAATGTAAGTCCTGTAAGGCAGATCTCCGCGGATACTAGTGTAATGTTTAAGTGCTTACTTCGGTTTGTATTTCCCGTGGTCTATTGTGTTCCAGTTTCTGGTAGTTTGTGGGTGTAGTGAATGGAGGATTTGATTTTGTACGATTATGGAGGGCTGAATCTTACTGTGTTATATTATAGCAAGTGTATTATAGGATGCTAGTAAGAGGTATTCGGTGTCGTCATGAATAGAATGTCCTCTTGCTAGCATTGCCAATCTCAAATTGTAATTTAATGAATTGTAACGTGTATTGAATCGCTGTAAGCCATATTCAATTAATAAATACTACTATACTACTACTATATAAGAACCAAACAGCAGAAATATATTACCACAGCATTAGTTACGACATAAGACTGCAGTTTTTCAATGTTCATTGCTCTCATAAGTTAAAAGAGGCATGCTAGTGAGGTTCAAGTTAAGCTAAAGATTTTTCAAGAAAAAAATATTTGGGTATTTCCACAGAGTATCAGAATTATAATTGCACAAATCAATTAGTACTCTAATTAGTCAGCAGGATTGTACTAGTATGTGGTATTTCGACTTGCAAAGAATCAGTTTTAGCGAGCCAGAGGCTTACTTATGGAACCGTGTTGTCTGTCCGTATGTACGTACGTATGTGAACACCATAACTCTTGAAAGCGTTGACCAATTTGGATAAAACCTCGGATTTGTACTCATCTCGGCCTAGTTAGGAACTCTATTTAAAATGGGCGTGGTCACCCCACCCCTTTCGGAGATAACGCGCGCTCACTTTATTAGCAATAAGATATGAAAATGGGGTTTTAGGTACTAAAATATCTTACACCGCTTCTAGTAGTTTGTTAGCGGGATAGTAAAAAATATTTTACACCGCTTCCACTTTATATTGAACAAGATACTCAAATAGGGCTTTTAGGTCTAAAATATGGTTTTTGGGTGTGACTACTTTTGAGAGGCGGTATACACACTTTTTGGGTGTCTTTTATCATACGAAGCGGTAAGCTAACTTTTTGGGTATTTTCCATTATATGAAGCTATAAGTTAACATTTTTGGTGTTTCCCACTTTATAAAGCGCAAAGCTAACATTTTTGGTGTTTCCCACCTTATGAAGCGGTAAGCTAACTTTTTGGGTGTTTTTTACTTTATGAAGCGGTAAGCTAACTTTTTGGGTGTTTCTACTTGTGGGAGGCGGTAAGCTAACTTTTTGGGTGTTTCTACTTGTGGGAAGCGGTAAGCTAACTTTTTGGGTGTTTCTACTTGTGGGAGGCGGTAAGCTAACTTTGTGGGTGTTTCTACTTGTGGGAAGCGGTAAGCTAACTTTTTGGGTGTTTCTACTTGTAGCAAGCGGTAAGCTAACTTTTTGGGTGTTTCTACTTGTGGGAAGCGGTAAGCTAACTTTTTGGGTGTTTCTACTTGTGGGAAGCGGTAAGCTAACTTTTTGGGTGTTTCTACTTGTGGGAAGCGGTAAGCTAACTTTTTGGGTGTTTCTACTTGTGGGAAGCGGTAAGCTAACTTTTTGAGTGTTTCTACTTGTGGGAAACGGTAAGCTAACTTTTTGGGTGTTTCTACTTGTGGGAAGCGGTAAGCTAACTTTTTGGGTGTTTCTACTTGTGGGAGGCGGTAAGCTAACTTTTTGGGTGTTTCTACTTGTGGGAAGCGGTAAGCTAACTTTTTGGGTGTTTCTACTTGTGGGAAGCGGTAAGCTAACTTTTTGGGGGTTTCTACTTGTGGGAAGCGGTAAGCTAACTTTTTGGGTGTTTCTACTTGTGGGAAGCGGTAAGCTAACTTTTTGGGTGTTTCTACTTGTGGGAAGCGGTAAGCTAACTTTTTGGATGTTTCTATTTGTGGGAAGCGGTAAGCTAACTTTTTGGATGTTTCTATTTGTGGGAAGCGGTAAGCTAACTTTTTGGGTGTTTCTACTTGTGGGAAGCGATAAGCTAACTTTTTGGGTGTTTCTACTTGTGGGAAGCGGTAAGCTAACTTTTTGGGTGTTTCTATTTGTGGGAAGCGGTAAGCTAACTTTTTGGGTGTTTCTACTTGTGGGAAGCGGTAAGCTAACTTTTTGGGTGTTTCTACTTGTGGGAAGCGGTAAGCTAACTTTTTGGGTGTTTCTACTTGTGGGAAGCGGTAAGCTAACTTTTTGGGTGTTTCTACTTGTGGGAAGCGGTAAGCTAACTTTTTGGGTGTTTCTACTTGTGGGAAGCGGTAAGCTAACTTTTTGGGTGTTTCTACTTGTGGGAAGCGGTAAGCTAACTTTTTGGGTGTTTCTACTTGTGGGAAGCGGTTTTGTTCTCTGAAATTATTATGCAAGGCAAAAGGAAAAATAGGATATTTTGTAAATGTTCCGCCTTAACGGTCAGCTAAAGTCATAAGGCGTCGCCAATCAATCAGATGCACTTTCCTTTTCTCTCTTGAAATTTCTTATACTCGGTATGTATATATTTTTTGTATTGTAATAATTCCTCACGCTCAAGACTCAATAAATAATTCAGCATGGCAACATTGCACTATATGGTGCTGACTTTAATACATTTTCGTCATATTTCATACAAGCCGATTAGTCCCAAGGAGCGTTCACTTAAATCTGGCCCGCAAAGCAAATCAAAGATTTGCAGAAACGAATCTAGCGTTCGATTTTTAGCAATGCAGTCAAACTTTGTTAAAAGTAGAATTTTTAAAAGTCTGCGCCCATTCTGCTCTAAGCTTTCTCTAGAAATTCTTTTTGGAGGAAATCTCCCTCCATAGGTTTGGTGGTGCTATCACATTGCAAGGTAGAGCGATGTTGTATCTGCTTGCAGCAGAGGTAAAGGTATTGTGAGCGATGATGACTCATTCGGTACACAGAATCAAAACTGAGCGCACGGAAATCAAATAAACATAGTCCCTTCCATTAGTTATAAGAGTAATGTACCTATATATTGAGCTGACAAATTGGGAGCAGGGAGCAATATGATTTTTTATGCCAAACGCTAAACCTAAAGAATGCAGAAGAAGATTAGTCATCCAGATGGAAGTAAACAAAACATTATTCAGAACAGCCTGACTTGACAATAATCTTTCCATCCCTAAACACCAGATAAACTTTAGTTGTATAAATAAACTCGTATCTTATTGCTAAGTTGACCAGCAGACTATATTATTTTAAACCTCCTTGCCCCATTGTGCTCGTTTTGGAAAAGGTCATTTCTGTTTCCTTTTAGAAACAAGATCGTTGTACAACTTTGCTAACTCTATACCAAAAGAACAGATACATTTTTTAACATACAAAGTAAACAAAATATTTTCTTATATTCTAAGCAGCAAATGTCCAAAAATGTGGACTTCATAAAATGTGTACTTCAAAATGTAGACGAAATATTTCAGGTCTGGTTTTTGAAAAGTAATTTGATTATTTTTAAATTGAAATAGTCATATCATCTCATTCCCATAAAAAAATTTAAGCAAGGGAAATGTAGTGAATAATATCGCACTCAACGCAAAGTCACTATTTTCTAATAAATCTTTGAAGTTGACATTATTTTGAAACATCCTGACCATTTTGTCCACTCATGGGAGTTAGGTGCATTTTCCCCTTAATCAGTAGAACAAAGTATCCCTCTTTACTCTTTTCACACATGGCCACCCTAAACTTATTGCAAGGAAAGCAATAGCGAAGTACATACTGAGCTTTGGGTAATAACATATTCATTCAATTACTCTTTAGCAGTCATCTTTGCTTTATTCGGCATTTGTTTTGATTGAAATTTGAAATATCAAGTTTCATATAAGATTTTTTTATAAGATTCCTGCTTAAATCCACATTCATTTATTGGTTAAATATTTCCCAAAGAAAATATCACACACATATCACATAAAATTACGTAATGGTTTTTAACAGTAGCACTGGGAAATCTTAATTTGTTTCAGTTTTGAATACCGAAAATTTACTCAAAAGTGTATTTGTATTGTAACAGGCTAATACAAGACACCATGAAGACCGGAAAGTGTGCCGTTTGCTCTGTTGTGAGCACATTGAATTGTTCAAAATGCAAGTTGGTTAATTATTGCAGCAAAGGCCACCAAAGTCAAGACTGGAGTGAACACAAGAAAATTTGCTTCCCCATAAAATTGAATTACAACTCTGAGTTCAACCGAAATGTTTACTCAGCCAAGCATGATATTAAAGCTGGGTCAATTATTTTTGCTGACGTTCCAATAATGATTTTCCCAATGACATGCAAGGCCATTAAAAAGATCTGCATGGGGTGTTGCAAATATAATGCTGAGAAAACTTGTTCTAAATGTCAATGGCCGGTTTGCAATCAACAATGTGAAAATGTAAGTAAAAAGCATTTGTTAAAATATATTTTACATTATAAACGTAGCACTTGCATCTCAGGTCTATGCATAATCAAAATAAGAAGCGTAGAAGAAGAAATAATGAAATCAGCTGCATTATAACATATTTTTGTAAAAGTTGACGCATGTGTATTAACATTAGGAAAATTCACAAGAATGCATTTTAATTTACCAATTAAAAATATATTCCATCTAATAATGTATTCAACAGGATCCATTTCATGCTCAATTGGAATGCAAAGTCTTCGTTAAAACTTATCCGCATCAGAGATTGGAGGAGGCTTATTTTCGCAGTGCTATTGTGCGAGCTCTATTGCTTAGAAAGGTGTATCCCCAAAAATGGGAATCCTTGCTTCGAATCTCACACGGAAATAATGCACAACTTGAAAATTCTCCAATTAAAGAGAAACGTGCTGTCCTTGTGGACTTTGTCCGAAATACTTGCAAACTAAGGGAATTTGAGCCGTTAATCATATGTAAAGTTGTGCAAGTACTTGAAGTGAATTTGAAAAGAGACGTACATGTAATCACATGGTGAGTTTTATTGCTGCTTCATCAACACAATGTAGCTATATAAGTATTACAATATGCAATTTAATTAATATAGTAGTAGTAATTAAGAAATGAAATTTAATGTTGCCCATGATGGTAATCAATTCTTAATTAATTATTACAAAACACAAAATTAATAATTAATAATAATACAAAATTTTATTATTTCAAAACTTAATGACTAATATTTATCAAAATTGCTTATTTGTAAATTTATTTTATAAATAGTAATTTTGCATGTCTTTAACCTCATAAATAATAATTTTGCCCATTTATCACTGTTTCGAATTAGCAAAATACAATCGCCTGAACTTATAATGTGCTTTAATTCGGGATATTCTGTTCATTTAACTAAAGTTTAACACAAAATCATAAAATAAACATTACAAAATGCTCATTATAATTAAAATAATCGTAATTCTGAACAATGAAAATTGAGGCTACACTGTACTTTTAAATTCATTTATACTAGACCAATTATTACTTTTGATGTATTCTATAATAAATGTAATATTACATGTTGATTTAAATATTTTCCTCAACATTGTTGTCAACAGTGCTAAACTGGAGTCATACGGAAGAGATATAGCTATGGGATGTTTACCAAATGTCGTGATGCATCCCAGCCTGTCACATAAAACTGGAGAAGGTTTAGAAAAATTTGAGTCAAACTATTTTGCGATGAAAGATATCAAAAAAGGGGAACCTTTAATACAGAAGATAAATGACACGATTGCGGGCACTTTCGAAAGACGGAAATTCATTGACACTTATTCTGGATATCTTTGCAAATGCAAGCGGTGCTCAGACCCAACTGAATGTGGAACATATTTCTCAGCTGTAACTTGCGAGTGCAGATTGAACCTCAAGAGATCTGTATCTGATGGTGATTCTAATTTGGGATATTTTCTGTCCATCGATCCCTTAAATTCAAACTCTGCTTGGAAGTGCGTTAATTGTTCCAAGATTAAGACGTGAACAGAAATTCGCAGTATTGTGGAAAGTTGCCAGATTGTTCACGACGAAAGCGCCTCCACATTTCTCTCAGAATTGCAAATGAGATTTTTTATAGCACTGAAAACGCTTTCCACCGCCAAAAGCGAAAACAGAGAACTGACTAGCGATGAGAGGAAAAGAGTTCAAATCTTGAGCGAGTCAACACCAGTCGTGATATCAAATTTCATTGCTCGCAGACTGGAGACCAAGTTACACCCCTTCCATCAAATTTTGATCAAATCACGTTTGTTGCTTCTCGATGAAATATTTTTATATTTGCAATTAAATCAAAAAGAAAAGTGTGTAATGCGAGAAGTGGAAGTTCAAGAGTCTACTTTTCCAATTGATGGATTCCAATTCTTCGACGGTGTTCCTGACGAATGGCTTTTGTTCAATGAAGAACTCAGGGATTCGTCAACAGCACTTTTGATCCTGTTCCAAAGGGTGTTTCTCGATTCTGCGTATCAATGTGGTAAATATTCAACTATTTTCAACTATTTTCAAAACAATTAAATTTCTATGTAAGGATTTAATGTACAAATCTTTGTTTGTATTTTTACATTTATGTATTTATGTATCACATTTATGTATTTTTGTTTACAGAAAAACTGCTATTTTATTTGACTTTTGCGAAATGGATGATAATGAAAGAGAAAGCAAAAGTACACCGTAATTTTCCTCAGTTTATGGCTGATCTGATCGACTAGGAAGAAACAAAAAAGAAAATTGATTGTGGTTTGATGAAGTATCATGCAGTAGATCGAACCGATAAATACCTTGCATGTATAAGCAAGATGGACTCACTTGTTCCAAAAGACAATGCAGGAAGGTTTTCTTTTTTTGTCAGTGTTTTAGAGAGGAAAGCTTAAAAATATCCATTTTCAAGTTAGTATTTGTTTCCATTTTTTATCTGTGTTTATTTTATCATCTGCTTTCCTATTAGTAAACCATTATTATTACTGCTATTATTACTAAAGTTAGGCTTAGAAAATCTGTATTGATATAGTGCAACAGTAATGCAATATACGTATAAAGCGGTAATGCAATATTCACGTCCTTTAGTATTCTATTTTATATAATTTCTCGTTATGGCATTTCATTCCCTGTTCCTTTTAGTGCTAATTGCTAAAATTAAAGTTTCAATTTAATGTAATTTGATTCACGTTAACAAAAATATATTCGACTTTATATAATAAATAGTTTTACACTTATTTAGACGTTTTATTGACTTGCATATGTCCAATATTGACAGCCACCAATCGCAATAACAGCTATATGCTATCATTTCATTCACATTACAGGAAATATCTCCGTAAGAATTGTAATAATTACTGAAAGATTATGCATTACAAAGCTCACATGACAGGTCTTTCCATAAAATTGTCAAGTTTGGGCGTGAAAAAAATATAAATGCAACAGTAAATTTCTGCAAACTCGTTTCAAGACTAAATGACCTAAGATTTCTGTACCGCAAAGTCTTATGCAACAATATGCTTGCATGCATCTTCATTTAATATTTAGTATAATTACAAATAAGAAGCAAAACATAAAATTCACATCTTTTCTTATGTTTTGTGGATATGATGCATAATGTACTACAGCGTTGGCCGCCAGTCGCTCACCAAAGGGAAATACCATTAAGTACGATGTTTCAAAATTCTTATAAAACAGTTTGATAGGCGTTTTCACACATTCGTGCATGCATTTTCCTATGGTGTGTGACATATGAGCCAAACCATACGCTATTCCCGTATAGTGCGTCACTTGGGGCCAACGCTGTACACATTAGCACACTGCACTTTCAATCGGTTTCCTTAATGAGATGATCGTGACCTAGTACAGCAGTAACATAAAAATGTGCAGTGCGCACTATGTGTACTAATTTATGAGTACAAATGTATCATGGCATAACAAGGTAAAAATATATGTAAAACGAGCGGTTATATTTCTTCCGGCATATTGATAGAAGTACGCTGAAGTATTATTTTATGTTCAGGAGGGGACAATGCTGTGTTAATTTCGTGTTTTAACCGCGGAATAGGCTCATTAGGATCAAATCCAACTTCAAAATTTGAAAATAAGGCAACTGTAAAAATAAATAGCTGATCCCTGGCTAAAGCTTCTCCAGGACAAATTCGCTTTCCAGGGGAAAAGGGAATGAGCGCAGGGCGTCTTATTACTTCACTTTCATCATCTGTCAGAAATCTTTCAGGTCGTATGTTTTCAGGGTCACCCCAAACGGCTGGGTCATGGTGAATGCCAAACTGGTTAGCTACGACAGTAGTTCCCTTCGGTATTAGGTATCCATGAAATTCCACATCATCAGTTGTCTCATGTGGAACTCTAAGGGCCATAATGGAGGAATAGCGCATCACTTCTAAAATCAATGCTTCAACGTAAGGGAGCCTAAGAAAAATTTATATCGTAAAATTAGTTTTTAAACAAACAGAATGGACTGATATCTAATTTGCTTATCGATTAATTCTCAAATACTTAAATTTTGTTTTTATTTCTAAGATACATTTAGAAGTATAGAATTTAGGAAAAACATACTTCGTCCGATCTTTTAATGCTATTTCGCCACAATTTTTGATGTGGTTTACGATAGTGCGCCTTAACTTGTCTTGTACATTAGGGAACATGGCCGTAAGGAATAGTGTCCATCTCAACGTAGTAGCCACTGATTCAATTCCAGCAAGAATTAAATCTGCAAGTATATTGCGGAGGTTTTTGACTGAAAAATCAGAAACTACTATTAAACTTTTCAAAAGAAAATAAATGCATTATCTAATTTTCCTCTATTTGTGATGATGATCTTGTATTCTGCGTTAATTGTCTATTTCAAAATTTTATATGCCTGCACTTCGGAATTTTCTTGTGCTAGTGTTTATTTAACTTATATTTAAGAATAAAGCTAAGTTAATGAATTGCTATTTTAATTCAAATGACTTTTGGACTTACTGCCAATATTGCCATAAAACGATGATTGTTTATCAGTTGTACGTTTGCTCTTTTTTAAATAAGCATCAACGAAATCTCTTTCAGCGCCCTCTTGATATGAATCCACGTGAGTATCAATCACTTCCTGTGCGTGTTTGAAAAGGGCTCCCATATTAGCGACGCATTTATCAAAACCAGATAGTTTGGGTATTAGTTTCGACAATCCTGGAAAAAACACGAGAATACCAAGAGTAGCTGGATCTGAAGCAATCCTAGAAGTAAAATAAACAGCGAATCATTTCTTTGACGAATATTACTATATAACATTACTAAAATCGTTTTACACGGCCTTCATTTTATTTTCCTACTATTTTAATATTTGTATACTACGAATATGTGACATATAAACACGTGACGAAGACACTATACAAATCTAAAACTATAACAGCAGGTTCAAATAATCGGGAAAATGTTTTCGAAAAGATATTTGAAAAGACATTCC
The DNA here is from genome assembly GCA_020352615.2 of Yoshiicerus persimilis. Taxonomy (NCBI): domain Eukaryota; kingdom Metazoa; phylum Arthropoda; class Collembola; order Entomobryomorpha; family Tomoceridae; genus Yoshiicerus; species Yoshiicerus persimilis. Next base: position 92,573,845 of record CM036940.2, read on the forward strand.
TGTGAGAATTGTAAAATATCTTACTGGTGAACATGGTCAACTATTTTTAAATATTTTTCATCTTGAATACAGAATCTCGCTCCACTAACAACGGTCCAAAATGAATTTAAAGCTGAGATGTCAAACAACTTTGCAGTTGAGATGGGTTGTCCACAGAACTTATTTAAGTACCGAATTAATTCTTTCGACTCGTGCGATATTATTTTCTCTAAAGACACTCCATTACGAAAACCTGATTGAATATAAGGAAGTGTAAAGCGTCGCTGTTCTGCCCAGTTCCTTTCGGAAGTAAATAGCATTCCTAACGTATATTTAAAACTGATTAATTTTAAAGATCCAAATGAATGAGCAGAAATTAAGTAAACGCTTTAAAATCGAAAACTTGCTTATCCAGCAAAATTTTTGTCTACATACCTCTAAAAATGCCATCTTCCTGATTTGCCATATGTTGTAGTTTTGGCCTTCCGCAAAAGACTGGCATATTGAAAGCTTCCCTTGCAAGTTTGTATTCATTAATGAACACGGTTCTAAATGTCACAGTGTCATTTATTAAATTCTCTGTAATATTGCAGGCTCAGAATCAAATAAAATGTAACACCACTACCGTAAATTATACATTCGGTCGTCCTGACCTCTACATCAATTATTTATAACTATGTAGTGTCCTTAGTTTACGGCTGTCGATTCCACATGTTTAAAGAAAAAACAAATCTTACCCCCTCCCGCGCCCGGCCATTCACAATCATTCCTTTTATTTGTGGCTGTCGGTAACACGCAACTTTTTTACCTCTACAATTTTCAAGTTGTTTTTTCAAAAAATATTCTGGTTTTCTGTTAATAATACAAGAATTCCATCAAAATCCACTAGACGTTTTGTTTTACCCTTAGAGGGACTGTGGGATTCATCAGAACAAGTTTATTCTGGGTAGTGACAGGTATCCGTCAACCGTCGACGCAATCGGTTTACTACCTTACTGAAATTATCAAAAATTGTGCTGAAACATAATTATTTTTATTTTTGAGTATCAGGTGTGTGCTTAAAATGTCATCCTCTTCTTCATCCGAAAAGTCGACACACAGAAGTTCTCGTAAGAAAAAGAGATCTCGTCGAAAACGCTCAACAAGTCGAATCTCTAGACTAGAACAAAGACTAGACAGTATTTGTGAATTACTAAGATCCAGGGAACCTCACGGTTCGCCAGAGAGATCTCGTTCCCGGGAGCGCTCTCGATCGTCCCGCAGGAACGCATCGAAATCGCCAGTACAGACTGGCTCTCATCATTACCACAGAGGTGACTCGCAAAAGGACAGAGAAAAATCGGTGGAGTGCATAAATTCCAACGGAAATATTCAGACCTCATTGGGAGATCCGAAAACAAATGATGAGGACGTTCTGGAAATATCCATACTCGATGACGAAACAAAAGAACTTTTGGGAGCAGTTCCAGGTTCTCAGTGCAAAGCTGGCCCCGATTTTCACCCAGAAGTGGCATCCAGATGGACCCCTATAGCCCGATCAGGACTACCAAAGGAGGAAAGAGAGAGAATTAAAAAACTGTTTTCTCCTCCTCAAAATTGCGAATATTTCGCACCTCCTCTTAATCCGGAAATGACTCGTATCATCTCTAATACCAACAGAGACAGAGATAATGAATTGAAAAGAGTTCAGGAAAATATTGCAGTAACAATTACTGCTATAGGAAATTTAACATCTTCCCTTATAGATGGAAAATCAACTGTGTCTCACAGTCATATTATAAGCACTTTAAGTGACGCTGGTCGGTACCTTCTCGGTACACAATATTCCTTGTCTATATTTAGACGGAAGCAAATAAGATCTAGCGTAAAGGATAGCAGTATGCAAGACGTACTCTTTCAATCCCCAATCTATCCAATGTTGTATGGGGAAGATCTTGGACAACAAGTAAAAACAGTGAACAACCTTAAGAAGGTTAGCCAAGAAATCTCAAAGTCAAGAGATGTACCACGTTACTCTGATGCATACAAAGTAAAGCCAGGGTCCAGTAATAATTCAAAAGCGAATTATCCAAGAAAAGCTGATGATTATTCCAGAAAAGGCAGCGATCATTTAAACTACAATCGCCCGACTTCGACGAACAAACCCAAACACGGGTATCGGCGGAGCGGGCATCAACAAAGCAAACAGAAGTAGACATTCCCACACATTCTAATACGGTAAGTTTTGCTGGACGTCTACAAAACTTTAAAGGAAAATGGAAAGAAATTAAGGCTGACTCTTCGATAATTAGAATACTTAAGGGGTATAAGCTCCCCTTTGCAAAAACGCCAATTCAAAGCAGTTTTCCAATGGGAAATGCTTATGCTCAAAATGTAGATAGCAAAATGGCGAGTGCAATAAACAAATTACTAAATATTGGGGCAATATCTTCTTGTATGCCCAACAAGGAGCAATTTATTTCTCCTATTTTCCTGGTACCAAAACCAGATAAAACACAAAGATTTATTTTTAATTTAAAGAAATTAAATAAATTTCTTAAAACCGAAAAGTTTAAGATGGAAGATCTCCGAACCGTGGTTCGCTTAATGCATCCGGGTTGCTTTATGGCAACCCTAGACTTAAAAGATGCCTATTTTTTGGTGCCCATTTATAGCAAACACAAAAAGTATTTAAGGTTTACGTGGAATGAGCAAGTATATGAATTTAATTGCTTACCCTTCGGACTCTCTACAGCTCCCAGGGTTTTTACAAAATTAATGAAACCTGTTGTACGTCATTTAAGATCCAAAGGTTTCCTTTCGGTAATTTACCTCGATGATATATTATGCATCGGGAACACTAGTGAAGAGTGTTTACTTAATGTAAATACGACAGTAGAACTTTTAGAATCCTTAGGATTCGTCATTAATTATGAAAAGTCTAACCTGTGCCCGAGTCAAGAAATAAAATACTTAGGTTTTATTCTTAATTCTATAAATATGACGGTTTCACTGCCCGTAGTGAAACAGCAGCACATACAGACAAAGTGCCAGGTATTATTGAGAAGAAAGGACATCACAGTAAAGCTATTAGCAGAACTGGTGGGGTTGTTCATTTCAGCCCTTCCAGCTGTCCCTTATGGCTTGCTTTACACGAAAAGGTTGGAACGGAAGAAAGTTCTTACTTTAAGTGAAAATAATTACTCCTATAAAGCCAAGCTTATTTTATCTGAAAAGGAAAAGGATGATATTATTTGGTGGAAGAATAATTTGGCTTCCTTTTCAAATATTGCATCTGACCGATATAAAATGGAAATTTTCTCAGATGCTTCAACTACCGGGTGGGGAGCTTATAATTCGGAAACCTCAACTGGAGGTTTCTGGTCTGTAGAAGAATCAAAAAATCATATTAATTACTTAGAACTTTTAGCCTGCTACTACGGGCTATTATCGTTTATACGAAATGAAAGAAACTGCCGCATTCTGCTGCGCATCGACAATACAACTGCTGTTAGTTACATTAACAAAATGGGAGGTATTCGATACGTCCATCTTGCTGATGTAACTCGCAAAATTTGGCAATTTTGTGAAGCACGGAAAATTATAATTTTTGCTTCCTACATCCCGTCTAAAGAAAATTCTGTGGCTGATTTTGAATCCCGAAATATTCATTATGAAACAGAATGGACGTTAAACCCAGCTATTTTTAACGCTATTGCTAACAGCTACGGTACACCAGATGTAGATTTATTTGCATCACAACTTAATTCCAAGTGTAAAGTTTATGCCTCTTGGAAGCCGGATCCGTATGCTACATACATTGATTCATTTACCATTTCATGGAAGGAAATGTCATTTTATGCATTTCCTCCGTTCAGTTTAATTTCTCGTACACTTTCTAAAATAAAATGCGAAGAAGCTACTGGTATCGTCATTGTTCCATATTGGAGGAGTCAGCCTTGGTTCCCATTGTTTATGTCCATGGCTATCAAATCTCCAATGATTTTTCCTCCTCAATACGATTCTCTTTCTTTTGGTTGCAGACACCATCCGTTAGCAGCATCACTTTCATTGATGGCAGGTCTCTTATCAGGGAGGCGTACGTAAGACGTGGATTATCAGAAAAATCACTAGAATTAATTATTGGCTCTTTATCACCCAGCACGTGGAAGCAATACGAGCAAGTTTTCAAGCAATGGTGTACTTTTGCTAACAATAGGAGTATTTCCCCTTTTCAGTCAAACATAAACAACATCTCTGATTTTATCTCAACTGCATACAACGAAGGAAAAGGATACAGTACCATGAACACCTTTCGGTCTGCTTTATCATTATTACTCCCTACGGTGGACAACTACTTAGTTGGTTCACATCCAATTGTACGTAGGTTAATAAAGGGAATTGGTCGTCTTCGTCCACCTGCTCCCAAGTACGACACTACATGGGATACAAATGATGTCACCGAATATTTGAAGCGCCTTTGGCCCTTAGAAAAATTGACTTTAAAAGATTTAACTTTGAAATGCATTTTATCCTTTGCATTAGTTACAGGACATAGAGTCCAAACCTTTTCAAAACTAACATTAGACAACATTAAATTTTCTGAACACCAAGTTGAAATCTTTGTACCTGACCTATTAAAAACTAGTGGTCCTAACAAGGCACAGCCTTGTTTGTATATTCCGGAGTTCAAAGACAATCCTGAATGGTGTCTCGTTTTAACTTTACGACATTATTTAGCAAAGACGGAATCTTTAAGACCTTCGAATTGTAACTACCTTTTTATAAGTATGTCAAAACCTTACAAAGCGGTTGGAGCTCAAACCATCAGTAGATGGATTAAGACTGGCTTAGGAATTGCTGGAATTGATATAAACATTTATTCTGCTCATAGTTGTAGACATGCGTCTACATCAAAGGCTTTCCGAAATGGAATCCCAGTTGATCAGATTCTTTTACGAGCTGGTTGGTCAGAGAAATCCAAAGTGTTTTCACAGTTTTATAACAGACCAGTTATTAACAAGCAAGATTTTGCGAAAAAGATATATTCTGTTTAGGCATTTGGAAATAGAATTTGTAACCTCCATAACATTTATGATTGCCTGTACGACTAATAAAATGAACAGTTGTATGAAAATTGTACTCATCAGTTTTTTAATTAGCCTTTAAACAACTACATAGTTATAAATAATTGATGTAGAGGTCAGGACGACCGAATGTATAATTACAAATTGGACGAACCTACCTGGTGATGTCCGGTGGTAATTATACGAGGGAGTCCTGACCGAATACATCACACCCAACCCTTGTCATTGATATTAAAATGCTATATACCCTCCCGTGATGTATTCAATTAAAAAACTTCTTTTAAAAAGAATGATTGTGAATGGCCGGGCGCGGGAGGGGGTAAGATTTGTTTTTTCTTTAAACATGTGGAATCGACAGCCGTAAACTAAGGACACTACATAGTTATAAATAAACCATTCAACTAATGCATTTAATGAAGTAGCAGAAGCGACACAGATTTAACAGCGTCCACTGAACCGTAGCGACACAATAGAAAAATTTTAAGTATATGTATCGAAGCGTTCAAGAGTTATAACACCTCAATTAGGTGCTGAAAATCCACCTCAATTTGGTGCTGAAAATCCACCTCAATTTGGTGCTGAAAATGCACCTCAATTTTCCTACATACACAACACGTTTAGTAATACATAGAGCTGAGCAGATGCGGGTGCTGAAAATGCGGCTAAATTTTCCAACATACACAACACTTTTAGTAATACATGGAACTGATCAGCAGCCGGTGCTGAACTGTAGGCTCTACATACAAAATTCAATTTTTTTAGTAGATGTCATTTATCGATCACACCCATTTTCACAGGGGACCTTCCTCGGAACACCAAGAACATGTACTAAAAGTTTTAGCGAATTATATTAAGCCGTTCAGGAGTTATAGAGCCAACAGACAGACAGACAGACAGACGGACAGACAGACAGACGGACAGACAGACAGACAGACAGACAGACAGACAGATTGTTCAGGGCATTATTATAAAGTAGCTTCCGCTACTTAATAATTGATGTATTCGGTCAGGACTCCCTCGTATAATTACCACCGGACATCACCAGGTAGGTTCGTCCAATTTGTAATTGTTAAAAGATTTACGAAATTTACCGCGTAGGCCCTAAATCTAGTCCAATTATATCTCCGTATTTCTCTCTCATATTCATTACGCTTTTATATGGTTCCATCCCTACTTGCACTAAGTTCCCCACAAGTGGCCAGCTAAAGGGACCTTTATAATTTTCACAAAAAGCAGAATTATTAAAACAATTTATTCAAATATTAACTATCCACATATCCACGAAACTTTGTGTTACCGAAAAGGAAAAAATTCTTAAAAAACAAAATTAATAATTGTAATATTCCGAATTTTTAATATTTCAAAAAAACATTTCTCATTTTATTTACTTTTTAAAAAAGGAATAGTTTATAATTTAATACCTGGGGGAAATTGCTAAGATCGTTTTCTCCGTTTCATGAAACATAAAAATAACAAAATTATTATCAAAATTTCCAACAGCATTCTGAAGAAGTAAAATACAAATTGTCTAGTTCGCTGAACGTTCACTTCACTTCTGGACTGGAGCTTACAATTGATACAAAATGATTGCTAAGCAATGCAATTGTTTTTAGGCACTCTTTAAACGATTTATTACCATTGTATTATTTACCATATACGACTGGATACATATCTAATATATGTTTACACAAAATATGTATACATAAAAGGTGCATAGGTATATACATAACTAGTATAAGGTTTATATGTAACAGAATTGTAATTCCATTTATGCTGAATAGCAGTTTCTCCTTGAGCTAACAACTACAACTTTTTCCATGCTGTCAGATTCATCGCTCTCATGAGTTAAAAGAGTAATGCTAGTGACATAATAATATTTCTACGCAAGAAAAAACTATTTGAGTATTCCTTTAGAGTACCATAATTGTAATCGCACAGATCAATTCGTATTGAAAAAATATCCAGGGATTCAGTCTTTACCAGATGGTTACAGATAGTACATGAATTGTTCTTACCTGGCCAAATTTAAAAAAATCCTCAACAATCTACTCCACCTTACATGATCACATTGTACTCTATAAATTCCTCGAAAATGTCTTCCACCGTTACCTCGTCCGCAATTTAATCGAGGCATTATCATATGCCTTACATCAACTCTTTTGCAGGAAAAATTCAAATTCGGTTACGGATTTTAAACTTTAAATTTAGATTTCGGATTGGTTTTGTCAGATAAGTTTTGTTGGGGAGCTTCTATTTAGGATATCCGATAGCTCTTGCCAGATAACTTCTGTCGGATGCAGCACATCATTGGTCGGATAACTTGATAAAATTGATGTTTGACTTGTATTTCGCAAAACCATTTCAATAGTTAAAGCTCAATCTTTTATGCGCTCAATATATACTCTACAGATCGACACTATGGCCCAATATGACTTATTCTACATCAATTTAGACTTCAATAATTACAACTGCATTGAAAATGTAATTTGATATTTAGAAATATCATGTGTGAAAGGCGAGTTCATGTATTCTGTATACGCAGGGAAAAGGCAGTTGATATTTAGTTTCCTTAAAATTAATTTTATTTATGCAAGGCAATACGAAAAACAAGACTTATTGTGTAAGTCACAAAAACCTTAATTGTCATTTGAGGTCATAAACCGTGGCCAATCAGTCGTTTGGTTTGTTTCTTGCTTTTCGCTCTTGAAATTTCTTATACTCGGTATACATAATATTCTGTGTTATACATAATAATTCCTCACGCTCAAGACTTAATAAATATTTCCGCGTGGCAACATTGCTCTGTGCTGCTGATTACAATACAGTATATCCATATTTAATATGTTGAGCTGGGGTTCAGTATTGTTTTTTATGCATAACGCTAAATCCAAAGAATGCAGAAGAGATTAGTCATCCGGATGGAAGAAAACAAAATATTATTCAGAATAGTCTGACAAGGCATAATCTTTCATCCACAACTATCTGATGAAAGTTAGCTGTATATAAATACACTCATATATTATTTCTAGGTTGACCAGCAGATTATATTTTAGACCTCCGTCCCTAACTGACATTTTTGTCTACTTTTGGAAACAAGGTCGGTATACATCTACAGCTTTACTTACTCTATGTACCAATGGAACAAATGCATAGCTTTTTTGAATATACAAAATTAACAAAATATTTTCGCACATTCCCAATGACTCTAAGAAAAATGGCAAAAACATTTGTCATTTGGGCAGAAGTGAATATAGTGTACAAAATTGTATTACCAACTATGCGTTCGACTTCATATGATGTGTATGGTTAATCCAAGCCAAAAATTTTCAGGGCTGCCTTTTTGTAAAATAGTTTGATTGTTTTCAAATTGAAATAATCTTATCACCTCAAAATTATAACAATTTTATATGTAAGGGAAATGTGAAGTCGTGAGCAATATCGCACTCAATGCGAAATCACTATTTTCTAAAAGTCTTTCGAATTGGCATTACTTTGAAATATCCTTTCAGGTGCATTTTCCCCTTAATCAGCAGAACAAGGTACCCCTTCTTATTCTTTTCAAATCTGGTCAGCCTAAACTTATTGCAAGGAAAGTAGGGATGGGATCGACTTCTCAATTTCACGCGTCGAATCGATTGGATAATTTTACAGAGCCAAATCAAATCGATTTGAGTCGATATTTTAACAATCAAATCAAAAATCAGATCGATAATTTGCTTGACAGTCTCAAATCGAAATAATCCTTACGACTAATTTTATCAGATAATGTGTTGACTAATTTTGAATCGAATGAATATCCATTCGATTTCGATTTGATTTATTCGAATTTATCTCAGCCCTAAAAGAAACCAACTGCAAAGCTCTGAGATGTGCGTAATAACAATAATATTCATTCACTTACCCTTTAGGTACCAGCTTTGCTATATCCTGCACTTGTTTGGGTTCAAATTTGAAATATCAAGATTCATATACAGACTACTGCTTCTTATATCTACCCACATTCATTTATTGGTTAATATTTTGAAAAAATATAATATTATACGTAATTTCTTTCCCCAATAGCATTGGTACAACTTATTTGTTTTCTGTTTTACAGATTTGAATACCGAAAATTTACTCAAAAAGTGGATCTGTATTGTACACACAAAAGACACCATGGAGACCGGAAAGTGTGCCGTTTGCTCTGTTGTGAGCACATTGAAATGTTCAAAATGCAAATTGGTTAATTATTGCAGCAAAGGCCACCAAAGTCAAGACTGGAATAAACACAAGAAAATTTGCTTCCCCATGGAATTGAATTACATCGCTGACTTCAACGGAAATGTTTACTCAGCCAAGCATGACATTAAAGCTGGGTCAATTATTTTCGCTGACGTTCCAATAATGATTTTCCCAATGACATGCAGGGGCAGTAAAAAGACAGGGGGTAACATCTGCATGGGGTGTTGCAAATATAATGCTAGAAAATTTGCTCTAAATGTCAATGGCCGGTTTGCAATCAACAATGTGAAAATGTAAGTAAAAAGTGTTCGTTAAAATATATTTGACATTATAATGGTAGCACTTACATCTCATATATTAAATGCATTATCAAAACAAGAAGCGCAATGAAAAGGGAAATAATTAAATCAGCTGATTTATTGCATATTTTTGAAAAAGTTGACACATATGTATGGAAATTAGGAAAATTCACAAAAATACGTTTTATTTTACCAATTATAAATATAATTCATCTAATAATTGTATTTCACAGGAACCACTTCATGCTCAAATGGAATGCAAAGTCTTCGCTAAAACATATCCGCATCAGGGATCGGAAGAGGCTTATTTTCGCAGTTGTTACTGGTCTTTTGAGTGTGATTTTCTATTAAGGAGGGATTCCTGGTATCAGAAATGGGAAATATGGTAAGTCCACTTCTGAACGGGAATTGGATTCTCCTCAGAATATTAGTTTTGGGAAATGTGATCTCTCACTAAAGGGATGTAGGTATTTTGGAAATAATTTAGAAGATTTTGGTTTTTAGAGTAAAAGATCAAAGTTTATTTGTAGAAAGAATAACTCGAACATTGAAGCCCAAGCGATCACAGAGCTGTGATGTTGGTCGGTAATTTTACATTGGTATTTATACTAATTCTGTTAGGTTTACAATAGTAGAGAGAGAGTAGTCACAAATAATAAGAATAATATTTTCTAGGTTAGAAGTTCAATTTTAGGTAGGTAGGTTTAGGTACTTTTAAGGTTTACAGAAGTCACCAATAATAAATAAAAGGCACAATAATAAATCTCTAGTTTTACAATAACAAGTTGTAAGGGATGAGAGATTGGAAAGTTCAGAGACAAAGTTGTTGTTGAGGATGAGGGATTGAAGGTTACATATTTATAGGGTAGTATAGTAGTCTATTGTAACACATGTCACCCTTATGATAGTGTTGTCCTCAACACTGGTTATATAGATAGAAAGAATAGTTACATTTTTTTGTATTTTTACATTTTGCTTGGAAAATAGTTTGTATAGGATAAGTAGTACATTCAAAAGTTTTAAAACTCAATATCTATTATACATATCTAATGATCATTTTATATTATCAGGTATTACAAATTTTTCTTTCACTTTGAAATTATATAGTATTTTAACAGTAATATGTTGAGTTGCGTGGAGCTTTGTTGAGTTGAGTTGCATGGCGTTGAGTTGAGTTGAGTTGTGAGCGGAGAATTACGTGTGTCAATATTGTATAATAGTCATCGTTAAAAATCCTTCGTAGGTTGTGATGGTATAAGTTGCTCATCGAAAGTTGATAAATATTGAGTTTTACTTGAATTTTTGAAAAATTTTGATGGCCGTCGTCGTTTTTGATCTTCAAAGGTCGTCGGGTTTCGATATCCTTCGTGCCGCGGATTTACAAGGAACCGACCGGGCACACCTCACGGTCCGCCAAATTAATATATGTGTTACTGGTCTTTTGAGTGTGATTTTCTATTAAGGAGGGATTCCTGGTATCAGAAATGGGAAATATGGTAAGTCCACTTCTGAACGGGAATTGGATTCTCCTCAGAATATTAGTTTTGGGAAATGTGATCTCTCACTAAAGGGATGTAGGTATTTTGGAAATAATTTAGAAGATTTTGGTTTTTAGAGTAAAAGATCAAAGTTTATTTGTAGAAAGAATAACTCGAACATTGAAGCCCAAGCGATCACAGAGCTGTGATGTTGGTCGGTAATTTTACATTGGTATTTATACTAATTCTGTTAGGTTTACAATAGTAGAGAGAGAGTAGTCACAAATAATAAGAATAATATTTTCTAGGTTAGAAGTTCAATTTTAGGTAGGTAGGTTTAGGTACTTTTAAGGTTTACAGAAGTCACCAATAATAAATAAAAGGCACAATAATAAATCTCTAGTTTTACAATAACAAGTTGTAAGGGATGAGAGATTGGAAAGTTCAGAGACAAAGTTGTTGTTGAGGATGAGGGATTGAAGGTTACATATTTATAGGGTAGTATAGTAGTCTATTGTAACAGCAGTGCAGTTGTGCGAGCTCTATTGCTCAGGAAGGAGTATCCCCCAAAATG